>JAYWMT010000411.1:0-161419 GCA_039090855.1 Macrothele yani
CGTATTGATGGTCTCAGCAACTGAGATGTCGTCATCTGGTGGCATTTAACGCAACAGCTATTTTAATTGTAGCTGATAAATTCAAAGGGCGATAGAAATGGTTAATATATATGAAATACGTGGAGATAATGTAAATGGACGATGTCATCACTCTTTCCACGTTATTTTTTAAACAACGCATAGCGACTGAAAAATTGTATTCCGGCACTGCTGGGATCGAACCCCAGAACTCTCGATAACTAGTCGAGTGCGTTCGAATTTACGCTACAGCGCCAACAATTCTCAGCGCCATGCGTGGTTTATCAGTCAGCATCTGACTACACGAATACGTATTGATGGTCTCAGCAACTGAGATGTCGTCATCTGGTGGCATTTAACGCAACAGCTATTTTAATTGTAGCTGATAAATTCAAAGGGCGATAGAAATGGTTAATATATATGAAATACGTGGAGATAATGTAAATGGACGATGTCATCACTCTTTCCACGTTATTTTTTAAACAACGCATAGCGACTGAAAAATTGTATTCCGGCACTGCTGGGATCGAACCCCAGAACTCTCGATAACTAGTCGAGTGCGTTCGAATTTACGCTACAGCGCCAACAATTCTCAGCGCCATGCGTGGTTTATCAGTCAGCATCTGACTACACGAATACGTATTGATGGTCTCAGCAACTGAGATGTCGTCATCTGGTGGCATTTAACGCAACAGCTATTTTAATTGTAGCTGATAAATTCAAAGGGCGATAGAAATGGTTAATATATATCAAATACGTGGAGATAATGTAAATGGACGATGTCATCACTCTTTCCACGTTATTTTTTAAACAACGCATAGCGACTGAAAAATTGTATTCCGGCACTGCTGGGATCGAACCCCAGAACTCTCGATAACTAGTCGAGTGCGTTCGAATTTACGCTACAGCGCCAACAATTCTCAGCGCCATGCGTGGTTTATCAGTCAGCATCTGACTACACGAATACGTATTGATGGTCTCAGCAACTGAGATGTCGTCATCTGGTGGCATTTAACGCAACAGCTATTTTAATTGTAGCTGATAAATTCAAAGGGCGATAGAAATGGTTAATATATATGAAATACGTGGAGATAATGTAAATGGACGATGTCATCACTCTTTCCACGTTATTTTTTAAACAACGCATAGCGACTGAAAAATTGTATTCCGGCACTGCTGGGATCGAACCCCAGAACTCTCGATAACTAGTCGAGTGCGTTCGAATTTACGCTACAGCGCCAACAATTCTCAGCGCCATGCGTGGTTTATCAGTCAGCATCTGACTACACGAATACGTATTGATGGTCTCAGCAACTGAGATGTCGTCATCTGGTGGCATTTAACGCAACAGCTATTTTAATTGTAGCTGATAAATTCAAAGGGCGATAGAAATGGTTAATATATATCAAATACGTGGAGATAATGTAAATGGACGATGTCATCACTCTTTCCACGTTATTTTTTAAACAACGCATAGCGACTGAAAAATTGTATTCCGGCACTGCTGGGATCGAACCCCAGAACTCTCGATAACTAGTCGAGTGCGTTCGAATTTACGCTACAGCGCCAACAATTCTCAGCGCCATGCGTGGTTTATCAGTCAGCATCTGACTACACGAATACGTATTGATGGTCTCAGCAACTGAGATGTCGTCATCTGGTGGCATTTAACGCAACAGCTATTTTAATTGTAGCTGATAAATTCAAAGGGCGATAGAAATGGTTAATATATATCAAATACGTGGAGATAATGTAAATGGACGATGTCATCACTCTTTCCACGTTATTTTTTAAACAACGCATAGCGACTGAAAAATTGTATTCCGGCACTGCTGGGATCGAACCCCAGAACTCTCGATAACTAGTCGAGTGCGTTCGAATTTACGCTACAGCGCCAACAATTCTCAGCGCCATGCGTGGTTTATCAGTCAGCATCTGACTACACGAATACGTATTGATGGTCTCAGCAACTGAGATGTCGTCATCTGGTGGCATTTAACGCAACAGCTATTTTAATTGTAGCTGATAAATTCAAAGGGCGATAGAAATGGTTAATATATATCAAATACGTGGAGATAATGTAAATGGACGATGTCATCACTCTTTCCACGTTATTTTTTAAACAACGCATAGCGACTGAAAAATTGTATTCCGGCACTGCTGGGATCGAACCCCAGAACTCTCGATAACTAGTCGAGTGCGTTCGAATTTACGCTACAGCGCCAACAATTCTCAGCGCCATGCGTGGTTTATCAGTCAGCATCTGACTACACGAATACGTATTGATGGTCTCAGCAACTGAGATGTCGTCATCTGGTGGCATTTAACGCAACAGCTATTTTAATTGTAGCTGATAAATTCAAAGGGCGATAGAAATGGTTAATATATATGAAATACGTGGAGATAATGTAAATGGACGATGTCATCACTCTTTCCACGTTATTTTTTAAACAACGCATAGCGACTGAAAAATTGTATTCCGGCACTGCTGGGATCGAACCCCAGAACTCTCGATAACTAGTCGAGTGCGTTCGAATTTACGCTACAGCGCCAACAATTCTCAGCGCCATGCGTGGTTTATCAGTCAGCATCTGACTACACGAATACGTATTGATGGTCTCAGCAACTGAGATGTCGTCATCTGGTGGCATTTAACGCAACAGCTATTTTAATTGTAGCTGATAAATTCAAAGGGCGATAGAAATGGTTAATATATATGAAATACGTGGAGATAATGTAAATGGACGATGTCATCACTCTTTCCACGTTATTTTTTAAACAACGCATAGCGACTGAAAAATTGTATTCCGGCACTGCTGGGATCGAACCCCAGAACTCTCGATAACTAGTCGAGTGCGTTCGAATTTACGCTACAGCGCCAACAATTCTCAGCGCCATGCGTGGTTTATCAGTCAGCATCTGACTACACGAATACGTATTGATGGTCTCAGCAACTGAGATGTCGTCATCTGGTGGCATTTAACGCAACAGCTATTTTAATTGTAGCTGATAAATTCAAAGGGCGATAGAAATGGTTAATATATATCAAATACGTGGAGATAATGTAAATGGACGATGTCATCACTCTTTCCACGTTATTTTTTAAACAACGCATAGCGACTGAAAAATTGTATTCCGGCACTGCTGGGATCGAACCCCAGAACTCTCGATAACTAGTCGAGTGCGTTCGAATTTACGCTACAGCGCCAACAATTCTCAGCGCCATGCGTGGTTTATCAGTCAGCATCTGACTACACGAATACGTATTGATGGTCTCAGCAACTGAGATGTCGTCATCTGGTGGCATTTAACGCAACAGCTATTTTAATTGTAGCTGATAAATTCAAAGGGCGATAGAAATGGTTAATATATATGAAATACGTGGAGATAATGTAAATGGACGATGTCATCACTCTTTCCACGTTATTTTTTAAACAACGCATAGCGACTGAAAAATTGTATTCCGGCACTGCTGGGATCGAACCCCAGAACTCTCGATAACTAGTCGAGTGCGTTCGAATTTACGCTACAGCGCCAACAATTCTCAGCGCCATGCGTGGTTTATCAGTCAGCATCTGACTACACGAATACGTATTGATGGTCTCAGCAACTGAGATGTCGTCATCTGGTGGCATTTAACGCAACAGCTATTTTAATTGTAGCTGATAAATTCAAAGGGCGATAGAAATGGTTAATATATATGAAATACGTGGAGATAATGTAAATGGACGATGTCATCACTCTTTCCACGTTATTTTTTAAACAACGCATAGCGACTGAAAAATTGTATTCCGGCACTGCTGGGATCGAACCCCAGAACTCTCGATAACTAGTC
Source organism: Macrothele yani (assembly GCA_039090855.1). Taxonomy (NCBI): domain Eukaryota; kingdom Metazoa; phylum Arthropoda; class Arachnida; order Araneae; family Macrothelidae; genus Macrothele; species Macrothele yani. The sequence continues at coordinate 3,854 of JAYWMT010000411.1, forward strand.
GAGTGCGTTCGAATTTACGCTACAGCGCCAACAATTCTCAGCGCCATGCGTGGTTTATCAGTCAGCATCTGACTACACGAATACGTATTGATGGTCTCAGCAACTGAGATGTCGTCATCTGGTGGCATTTAACGCAACAGCTATTTTAATTGTAGCTGATAAATTCAAAGGGCGATAGAAATGGTTAATATATATGAAATACGTGGAGATAATGTAAATGGACGATGTCATCACTCTTTCCACGTTATTTTTTAAACAACGCATAGCGACTGAAAAATTGTATTCCGGCACTGCTGGGATCGAACCCCAGAACTCTCGATAACTAGTCGAGTGCGTTCGAATTTACGCTACAGCGCCAACAATTCTCAGCGCCATGCGTGGTTTATCAGTCAGCATCTGACTACACGAATACGTATTGATGGTCTCAGCAACTGAGATGTCGTCATCTGGTGGCATTTAACGCAACAGCTATTTTAATTGTAGCTGATAAATTCAAAGGGCGATAGAAATGGTTAATATATATGAAATACGTGGAGATAATGTAAATGGACGATGTCATCACTCTTTCCACGTTATTTTTTAAACAACGCATAGCGACTGAAAAATTGTATTCCGGCACTGCTGGGATCGAACCCCAGAACTCTCGATAACTAGTCGAGTGCGTTCGAATTTACGCTACAGCGCCAACAATTCTCAGCGCCATGCGTGGTTTATCAGTCAGCATCTGACTACACGAATACGTATTGATGGTCTCAGCAACTGAGATGTCGTCATCTGGTGGCATTTAACGCAACAGCTATTTTAATTGTAGCTGATAAATTCAAAGGGCGATAGAAATGGTTAATATATATGAAATACGTGGAGATAATGTAAATGGACGATGTCATCACTCTTTCCACGTTATTTTTTAAACAACGCATAGCGACTGAAAAATTGTATTCCGGCACTGCTGGGATCGAACCCCAGAACTCTCGATAACTAGTCGAGTGCGTTCGAATTTACGCTACAGCGCCAACAATTCTCAGCGCCATGCGTGGTTTATCAGTCAGCATCTGACTACACGAATACGTATTGATGGTCTCAGCAACTGAGATGTCGTCATCTGGTGGCATTTAACGCAACAGCTATTTTAATTGTAGCTGATAAATTCAAAGGGCGATAGAAATGGTTAATATATATCAAATACGTGGAGATAATGTAAATGGACGATGTCATCACTCTTTCCACGTTATTTTTTAAACAACGCATAGCGACTGAAAAATTGTATTCCGGCACTGCTGGGATCGAACCCCAGAACTCTCGATAACTAGTCGAGTGCGTTCGAATTTACGCTACAGCGCCAACAATTCTCAGCGCCATGCGTGGTTTATCAGTCAGCATCTGACTACACGAATACGTATTGATGGTCTCAGCAACTGAGATGTCGTCATCTGGTGGCATTTAACGCAACAGCTATTTTAATTGTAGCTGATAAATTCAAAGGGCGATAGAAATGGTTAATATATATCAAATACGTGGAGATAATGTAAATGGACGATGTCATCACTCTTTCCACGTTATTTTTTAAACAACGCATAGCGACTGAAAAATTGTATTCCGGCACTGCTGGGATCGAACCCCAGAACTCTCGATAACTAGTCGAGTGCGTTCGAATTTACGCTACAGCGCCAACAATTCTCAGCGCCATGCGTGGTTTATCAGTCAGCATCTGACTACACGAATACGTATTGATGGTCTCAGCAACTGAGATGTCGTCATCTGGTGGCATTTAACGCAACAGCTATTTTAATTGTAGCTGATAAATTCAAAGGGCGATAGAAATGGTTAATATATATGAAATACGTGGAGATAATGTAAATGGACGATGTCATCACTCTTTCCACGTTATTTTTTAAACAACGCATAGCGACTGAAAAATTGTATTCCGGCACTGCTGGGATCGAACCCCAGAACTCTCGATAACTAGTCGAGTGCGTTCGAATTTACGCTACAGCGCCAACAATTCTCAGCGCCATGCGTGGTTTATCAGTCAGCATCTGACTACACGAATACGTATTGATGGTCTCAGCAACTGAGATGTCGTCATCTGGTGGCATTTAACGCAACAGCTATTTTAATTGTAGCTGATAAATTCAAAGGGCGATAGAAATGGTTAATATATATCAAATACGTGGAGATAATGTAAATGGACGATGTCATCACTCTTTCCACGTTATTTTTTAAACAACGCATAGCGACTGAAAAATTGTATTCCGGCACTGCTGGGATCGAACCCCAGAACTCTCGATAACTAGTCGAGTGCGTTCGAATTTACGCTACAGCGCCAACAATTCTCAGCGCCATGCGTGGTTTATCAGTCAGCATCTGACTACACGAATACGTATTGATGGTCTCAGCAACTGAGATGTCGTCATCTGGTGGCATTTAACGCAACAGCTATTTTAATTGTAGCTGATAAATTCAAAGGGCGATAGAAATGGTTAATATATATGAAATACGTGGAGATAATGTAAATGGACGATGTCATCACTCTTTCCACGTTATTTTTTAAACAACGCATAGCGACTGAAAAATTGTATTCCGGCACTGCTGGGATCGAACCCCAGAACTCTCGATAACTAGTCGAGTGCGTTCGAATTTACGCTACAGCGCCAACAATTCTCAGCGCCATGCGTGGTTTATCAGTCAGCATCTGACTACACGAATACGTATTGATGGTCTCAGCAACTGAGATGTCGTCATCTGGTGGCATTTAACGCAACAGCTATTTTAATTGTAGCTGATAAATTCAAAGGGCGATAGAAATGGTTAATATATATGAAATACGTGGAGATAATGTAAATGGACGATGTCATCACTCTTTCCACGTTATTTTTTAAACAACGCATAGCGACTGAAAAATTGTATTCCGGCACTGCTGGGATCGAACCCCAGAACTCTCGATAACTAGTCGAGTGCGTTCGAATTTACGCTACAGCGCCAACAATTCTCAGCGCCATGCGTGGTTTATCAGTCAGCATCTGACTACACGAATACGTATTGATGGTCTCAGCAACTGAGATGTCGTCATCTGGTGGCATTTAACGCAACAGCTATTTTAATTGTAGCTGATAAATTCAAAGGGCGATAGAAATGGTTAATATATATGAAATACGTGGAGATAATGTAAATGGACGATGTCATCACTCTTTCCACGTTATTTTTTAAACAACGCATAGCGACTGAAAAATTGTATTCCGGCACTGCTGGGATCGAACCCCAGAACTCTCGATAACTAGTCGAGTGCGTTCGAATTTACGCTACAGCGCCAACAATTCTCAGCGCCATGCGTGGTTTATCAGTCAGCATCTGACTACACGAATACGTATTGATGGTCTCAGCAACTGAGATGTCGTCATCTGGTGGCATTTAACGCAACAGCTATTTTAATTGTAGCTGATAAATTCAAAGGGCGATAGAAATGGTTAATATATATCAAATACGTGGAGATAATGTAAATGGACGATGTCATCACTCTTTCCACGTTATTTTTTAAACAACGCATAGCGACTGAAAAATTGTATTCCGGCACTGCTGGGATCGAACCCCAGAACTCTCGATAACTAGTCGAGTGCGTTCGAATTTACGCTACAGCGCCAACAATTCTCAGCGCCATGCGTGGTTTATCAGTCAGCATCTGACTACACGAATACGTATTGATGGTCTCAGCAACTGAGATGTCGTCATCTGGTGGCATTTAACGCAACAGCTATTTTAATTGTAGCTGATAAATTCAAAGGGCGATAGAAATGGTTAATATATATGAAATACGTGGAGATAATGTAAATGGACGATGTCATCACTCTTTCCACGTTATTTTTTAAACAACGCATAGCGACTGAAAAATTGTATTCCGGCACTGCTGGGATCGAACCCCAGAACTCTCGATAACTAGTCGAGTGCGTTCGAATTTACGCTACAGCGCCAACAATTCTCAGCGCCATGCGTGGTTTATCAGTCAGCATCTGACTACACGAATACGTATTGATGGTCTCAGCAACTGAGATGTCGTCATCTGGTGGCATTTAACGCAACAGCTATTTTAATTGTAGCTGATAAATTCAAAGGGCGATAGAAATGGTTAATATATATCAAATACGTGGAGATAATGTAAATGGACGATGTCATCACTCTTTCCACGTTATTTTTTAAACAACGCATAGCGACTGAAAAATTGTATTCCGGCACTGCTGGGATCGAACCCCAGAACTCTCGATAACTAGTCGAGTGCGTTCGAATTTACGCTACAGCGCCAACAATTCTCAGCGCCATGCGTGGTTTATCAGTCAGCATCTGACTACACGAATACGTATTGATGGTCTCAGCAACTGAGATGTCGTCATCTGGTGGCATTTAACGCAACAGCTATTTTAATTGTAGCTGATAAATTCAAAGGGCGATAGAAATGGTTAATATATATCAAATACGTGGAGATAATGTAAATGGACGATGTCATCACTCTTTCCACGTTATTTTTTAAACAACGCATAGCGACTGAAAAATTGTATTCCGGCACTGCTGGGATCGAACCCCAGAACTCTCGATAACTAGTCGAGTGCGTTCGAATTTACGCTACAGCGCCAACAATTCTCAGCGCCATGCGTGGTTTATCAGTCAGCATCTGACTACACGAATACGTATTGATGGTCTCAGCAACTGAGATGTCGTCATCTGGTGGCATTTAACGCAACAGCTATTTTAATTGTAGCTGATAAATTCAAAGGGCGATAGAAATGGTTAATATATATCAAATACGTGGAGATAATGTAAATGGACGATGTCATCACTCTTTCCACGTTATTTTTTAAACAACGCATAGCGACTGAAAAATTGTATTCCGGCACTGCTGGGATCGAACCCCAGAACTCTCGATAACTAGTCGAGTGCGTTCGAATTTACGCTACAGCGCCAACAATTCTCAGCGCCATGCGTGGTTTATCAGTCAGCATCTGACTACACGAATACGTATTGATGGTCTCAGCAACTGAGATGTCGTCATCTGGTGGCATTTAACGCAACAGCTATTTTAATTGTAGCTGATAAATTCAAAGGGCGATAGAAATGGTTAATATATATCAAATACGTGGAGATAATGTAAATGGACGATGTCATCACTCTTTCCACGTTATTTTTTAAACAACGCATAGCGACTGAAAAATTGTATTCCGGCACTGCTGGGATCGAACCCCAGAACTCTCGATAACTAGTCGAGTGCGTTCGAATTTACGCTACAGCGCCAACAATTCACAGCGCCATGCGTGGTTTATCAGTCAGCATCTGACTACACGAATACGTAGCGCCAACAATTCTCAGCGCCATGCGTGGTTTATCAGTCAGCATCTGACTACACGAATACGTATTGATGGTCTCAGCAACTGAGATGTCGTCATCTGGTGGCATTTAACGCAACAGCTATTTTAATTGTAGCTGATAAATTCAAAGGGCGATAGAAATGGTTAATATATATGAAATACGTGGAGATAATGTAAATGGACGATGTCATCACTCTTTCCACGTTATTTTTTAAACAACGCATAGCGACTGAAAAATTGTATTCCGGCACTGCTGGGATCGAACCCCAGAACTCTCGATAACTAGTCGAGTGCGTTCGAATTTACGCTACAGCGCCAACAATTCTCAGCGCCATGCGTGGTTTATCAGTCAGCATCTGACTACACGAATACGTATTGATGGTCTCAGCAACTGAGATGTCGTCATCTGGTGGCATTTAACGCAACAGCTATTTTAATTGTAGCTGATAAATTCAAAGGGCGATAGAAATGGTTAATATATATGAAATACGTGGAGATAATGTAAATGGACGATGTCATCACTCTTTCCACGTTATTTTTTAAAACAACGCATAGCGACTGAAAAATTGTATTCCGGCACTGCTGGGATCGAACCCCAGAACTCTCGATAACTAGTCGAGTGCGTTCGAATTTACGCTACAGCGCCAACAATTCTCAGCGCCATGCGTGGTTTATCAGTCAGCATCTGACTACACGAATACGTATTGATGGTCTCAGCAACTGAGATGTCGTCATCTGGTGGCATTTAACGCAACAGCTATTTTAATTGTAGCTGATAAATTCAAAGGGCGATAGAAATGGTTAATATATATCAAATACGTGGAGATAATGTAAATGGACGATGTCATCACTCTTTCCACGTTATTTTTTAAACAACGCATAGCGACTGAAAAATTGTATTCCGGCACTGCTGGGATCGAACCCCAGAACTCTCGATAACTAGTCGAGTGCGTTCGAATTTACGCTACAGCGCCAACAATTCTCAGCGCCATGCGTGGTTTATCAGTCAGCATCTGACTACACGAATACGTATTGATGGTCTCAGCAACTGAGATGTCGTCATCTGGTGGCATTTAACGCAACAGCTATTTTAATTGTAGCTGATAAATTCAAAGGGCGATAGAAATGGTTAATATATATGAAATACGTGGAGATAATGTAAATGGACGATGTCATCACTCTTTCGCACGTTATTTTTTAAACAACGCATAATGCCAGGACTGAAAAATTGTATTCCGGCACTGCTGGGATCGAACCCCAGAACTCTCGATAACTAGTCGAGTGCGTTCGAATTTACGCTACAGCGCCAACAATTCTCAGCGCCATGCGTGGTTTATCAGTCAGCATCTGACTACACGAATACGTATTGATGGTCTCAGCAACTGAGATGTCGTCATGCTGGTGCACAACATTTAACGCAACAGCTATTTTAATTGTAGCTGATAAATTCAAAGGGCGATAGAAATGGTTAATATATATCAAATACGTGGAGATAATGTAAATGGACGATGTCATCAGTCTCTTTCCACGTTATTTTTTAAACAACGCATAGCGACTGAAAAATTGTATTCCGGCACTGCTGGGATCGAACCCCAGAACTCTCGATAACTAGTCGAGTGCGTTCGAATTTACGCTACAGCGCCAACGGAACATGCGAACATGCGTGGTTTAGCAGTATCGCTACAGCGCCAACAATTCCCAGCGCCATGCGTGGTTTATCAGTCAGCATACCATGACTACACGAATACGTATTGATGGTCTCAGCAACTGAGATGTCGTCATCTGGTGGCATTTAACGCAACAGCTATTTTAATTGTAGCTGATAAATTCAAAGGGCGATAGAAATGGTTAATATATACTGAAATACGTGGAGATAATGTAAATGGACGATGTCATCACTCGTTTCCACGTCCAATTGCGATTTTGATGGCACCAAACAACGCATACGGTGACGACTGAAAAATTGTATTCCGGCACTGCTGGGCGTATCGAACCCCAGAACTCTCGATAACTAGTCGAGTGCGTTCGAATTTACGCTACAGCGCCAACAATTCTCAGCGCCATGCGTGGTTTATCAGTCAGCATCTGACTACACGAATACGTATTGATGGTCTCAGCAACTGAGATGTCGTCATCTGGTGGCATTTAACGCAACAGCTATTTTAATTGTAGCTGATAAATTCAAAGGGCGATAGAAATGGTTAATATATATCAAATACGTGGAGATAATGTAAATGGACGATGTCATCACTCTTTCCACGTTATTTTTTAAACAACGCATAGCGACTGAAAAATTGTATTCCGGCACTGCTGGGATCGAACCCCAGAACTCTCGATAACTAGTCGAGTGCGTTCGAATTTACGCTACAGCGCCAACAATTCTCAGCGCCATGCGTGGTTTATCAGTCAGCATCTGACTACACGAATACGTATTGATGGTCTCAGCAACTGAGATGTCGTCATCTGGTGGCATTTAACGCAACAGCTATTTTAATTGTAGCTGATAAATTCAAAGGGCGATAGAAATTGTCCGGCAGTGTATATATCAAATACGTGGAGATAATGTAAATGGACGATGTCATCACTCTTTCCACGTTATTTTTTAAACAACGCATAGCGACTGAAAAATTGTATTCCGGCACTGCTGGGATCGAACCCCAGAACTCTCGATAACTAGTCGAGTGCGTTCGAATTTACGCTACAGCGCCAACAATTCTCAGCGCCATGCGTGGTTTATCAGTCAGCATCTGACTACACGAATACGTATTGATGGTCTCAGCAACTGAGATGTCGTCATCTGGTGGCATTTAACGCAACAGCTATTTTAATTGTAGCTGATAAATTCAAAGGGCGATAGAAATGGTTAATATATATCAAATACGTGGAGATAATGTAAATGGACGATGTCATCACTCTTTCCACGTTATTTTTTAAACAACGCATAGCGACTGAAAAATTGTATTCCGGCACTGCTGGGATCGAACCCCAGAACTCTCGATAACTAGTCGAGTGCTGTTCGAATTTACGCTACAGCGCCAACAATTCTCAGCGCCATGCGTGGTTTATCAGTCAGCATCTGACTACACGAATACGTATTGATGGTCTCAGCAACTGAGATGTCGTCATCTGGTGGCATTTAACGCAACAGCTATTTTAATTGTAGCTGATAAATTCAAAGGGCGATAGAAATGGTTAATATATATCAAATACGTGGAGATAATGTAAATGGACGATGTCATCACTTATTCCACGTTATTTTTTAAACAACGCATAGCGACTGAAAAATTGTATTCCGGCACTGCTGGGATCGAACCCCAGAACTCTCGATAACTAGTCGAGTGCGTTCGAATTTACGCTACAGCGCCAACAATTCTCAGCGCCATGCGTGGTTTATCAGTCAGCATCTGACTACACGAATACGTATTGATGGTCTCAGCAACTGAGATGTCGTCATCTGGTGGCATTTAACGCAACAGCTATTTTAATTGTAGCTGATAAATTCAAAGGGCGATAGAAATGGTTAATATATATCAAATACGTGGAGATAATGTAAATGGACGATGTCATCACTCTTTCCACGTTATTTTTTAAACAACGCATAGCGACTGAAAAATTGTATTCCGGCACTGCTGGGATCGAACCCCAGAACTCTCGATAACTAGTCGAGTGCGTTCGAATTTACGCTACAGCGCCAACAATTCTCAGCGCAATGCGTGGTTTATCAGTCAGCATCTGACTACACGAATACGTATTGATGGTCTCAGCAACTGAGATGTCGTCATCTGGTGGCATTTAACGCAACAGCTATTTTAATTGTAGCTGATAAATTCAAAGGGCGATAGAAATGGTTAATATATATCAAATACGTGGAGATAATGTAAATGGACGATGTCATCACTCTTTCCACGTTATTTTTTAAACAACGCATAGCGACTGAAAAATTGTATTCCGGCACTGCTGGGATCGAACCCCAGAACTCTCGATAACTAGTCGAGTGCGTTCGAATTTACGCTACAGCGCCAACAATTCTCAGCGCCATGCGTGGTTTATCAGTCAGCATCTGACTACACGAATACGTATTGATGGTCTCAGCAACTGAGATGTCGTCATCTGGTGGCATTTAACGCAACAGCTATTTTAATTGTAGCTGATAAATTCAAAGGGCGATAGAAATGGTTAATATATATCAAATACGTGGAGATAATGTAAATGGACGATGTCATCACTCTTTCCACGTTATTTTTTAAACAACGCATAGCGACTGAAAAATTGTATTCCGGCACTGCTGGGATCGAACCCCAGAACTCTCGATAACTAGTCGAGTGCGTTCGAATTTACGCTACAGCGCCAACAATTCTCAGCGCCATGCGTGGTTTATCAGTCAGCATCTGACTACACGAATACGTATTGATGGTCTCAGCAACTGAGATGTCGTCATCTGGTGGCATTTAACGCAACAGCTATTTTAATTGTAGCTGATAAATTCAAAGGGCGATAGAAATGGTTAATATATATCAAATACGTGGAGATAATGTAAATGGACGATGTCATCACTCTTTCCACGTTATTTTTTAAACAACGCATAGCGACTGAAAAATTGTATTCCGGCACTGCTGGGATCGAACCCCAGAACTCTCGATAACTAGTCGAGTGCGTTCGAATTTACGCTACAGCGCCAACAATTCTCAGCGCCATGCGTGGTTTATCAGTCAGCATCTGACTACACGAATACGTATTGATGGTCTCAGCAACTGAGATGTCGTCATCTGGTGGCATTTAACGCAACAGCTATTTTAATTGTAGCTGATAAATTCAAAGGGCGATAGAAATGGTTAATATATATCAAATACGTGGAGATAATGTAAATGGACGATGTCATCACTCTTTCCACGTTATTTTTTAAACAACGCATAGCGACTGAAAAATTGTATTCCGGCACTGCTGGGATCGAACCCCAGAACTCTCGATAACTAGTCGAGTGCGTTCGAATTTACGCTACAGCGCCAACAATTCTCAGCGCCATGCGTGGTTTATCAGTCAGCATCTGACTACACGAATACGTATTGATGGTCTCAGCAACTGAGATGTCGTCATCTGGTGGCATTTAACGCAACAGCTATTTTAATTGTAGCTGATAAATTCAAAGGGCGATAGAAATGGTTAATATATATCAAATACGTGGAGATAATGTAAATGGACGATGTCATCACTCTTTCCACGTTATTTTTTAAACAACGCATAGCGACTGAAAAATTGTATTCCGGCACTGCTGGAGATCGAACCCCAGAACTCTCGATAACTAGTCGAGTGCGTTCGAATTTACGCTACAGCGCCAACAATTCTCAGCGCCATGCGTGGTTTATCAGTCAGCATCTGACTACACGAATACGTATTGATGGTCTCAGCAACTGAGATGTCGTCATCTGGTGGCATTTAACGCAACAGCTATTTTAATTGTAGCTGATAAATTCAAAGGGCGATAGAAATGGTTAATATATATCAAATACGTGGAGATAATGTAAATGGACGATGTCATCACTCTTTCCACGTTATTTTTTAAACAACGCATAGCGACTGAAAAATTGTATTCCGGCACTGCTGGGATCGAACCCCAGAACTCTCGATAACTAGTCGAGTGCGTTCGAATTTACGCTACAGCGCCAACAATTCTCAGCGCCATGCGTGGTTTATCAGTCAGCATCTGACTACACGAATACGTATTGATGGTCTCAGCAACTGAGATGTCGTCATCTGGTGGCATTTAACGCAACAGCTATTTTAATTGTAGCTGATAAATTCAAAGGGCGATAGAAATGGTTAATATATATCAAATACGTGGAGATAATGTAAATGGACGATGTCATCACTCTTTCCACGTTATTTTTTAAACAACGCATAGCGACTGAAAAATTGTATTCCGGCACTGCTGGGATCGAACCCCAGAACTCTCGATAACTAGTCGAGTGCTGTTCGAATTTACGCTACAGCGCCAACAATTCTCAGCGCCATGCGTGGTTTATCAGTCAGCATCTGACTACACGAATACGTATTGATGGTCTCAGCAACTGAGATGTCGTCATCTGGTGGCATTTAACGCAACAGCTATTTTAATTGTAGCTGATAAATTCAAAGGGCGATAGAAATGGTTAATATATATCAAATACGTGGAGATAATGTAAATGGACGATGTCATCACTCTTTCCACGTTATTTTTTAAACAACGCATAGCGACTGAAAAATTGTATTCCGGCACTGCTGGGATCGAACCCCAGAACTCTCGATAACTAGTCGAGTGCGTTCGAATTTACGCTACAGCGCCAACAATTCTCAGCGCCATGCGTGGTTTATCAGTCAGCATCTGACTACACGAATACGTATTGATGGTCTCAGCAACTGAGATGTCGTCATCTGGTGGCATTTAACGCAACAGCTATTTTAATTGTAGCTGATAAATTCAAAGGGCGATAGAAATGGTTAATATATATCAAATACGTGGAGATAATGTAAATGGACGATGTCATCACTCTTTCCACGTTATTTTTTAAACAACGCATAGCGACTGAAAAATTGTATTCCGGCACTGCTGGGATCGAACCCCAGAACTCTCGATAACTAGTCGAGTGCGTTCGAATTTACGCTACAGCGCCAACAATTCTCAGCGCCATGCGTGGTTTATCAGTCAGCATCTGACTACACGAATACGTATTGATGGTCTCAGCAACTGAGATGTCGTCATCTGGTGGCATTTAACGCAACAGCTATTTTAATTGTAGCTGATAAATTCAAAGGGCGATAGAAATGGTTAATATATATCAAATACGTGGAGATAATGTAAATGGACGATGTCATCATTCTTTCCACGTTATTTTTTAAACAACGCATAGCGACTGAAAAATTGTATTCCGGCACTGCTGGGATCGAACCCCAGAACTCTCGATAACTAGTCGAGTGCGTTCGAATTTACGCTACAGCGCCAACAATTCTCAGCGCCATGCGTGGTTTATCAGTCAGCATCTGACTACACGAATACGTATTGATGGTCTCAGCAACTGAGATGTCGTCATCTGGTGGCATTTAACGCAACAGCTATTTTAATTGTAGCTGATAAATTCAAAGGGCGATAGAAATGGTTAATATATATCAAATACGTGGAGATAATGTAAATGGACGATGTCATCACTCTTTCCACGTTATTTTTTAAACAACGCATAGCGACTGAAAAATTGTATTCCGGCACTGCTGGGATCGAACCCCAGAACTCTCGATAACTAGTCGAGTGCGTTCGAATTTACGCTACAGCGCCAACAATTCTCAGCGCCATGCGTGGTTTATCAGTCAGCATCTGACTACACGAATACGTATTGATGGTCTCAGCAACTGAGATGTCGTCATCTGGTGGCATTTAACGCAACAGCTATTTTAATTGTAGCTGATAAATTCAAAGGGCGATAGAAATGGTTAATATATATCAAATACGTGGAGATAATGTAAATGGACGATGTCATCACTTATTCCACGTTCATTTTTTAAACAACGCATAGCGACTGAAAAATTGTATTCCGGCACTGCTGGGATCGAACCCCAGAACTCTCGATAACTAGTCGAGTGCGTTCGAATTTACGCTACAGCGCCAACAATTCTCAGCGCCATGCGTGGTTTATCAGTCAGCATCTGACTACACGAATACGTATTGATGGTCTCAGCAACTGAGATGTCGTCATCTGGTGGCATTTAACGCAACAGCTATTTTAATTGTAGCTGATAAATTCAAAGGGCGATAGAAATGGTTAATATATATCAAATACGTGGAGATAATGTAAATGGACGATGTCATCACTTATTCCACGTTATTTTTTAAACAACGCATAGCGACTGAAAAATTGTATTCCGGCACTGCTGGGATCGAACCCCAGAACTCTCGATAACTAGTCGAGTGCGTTCGAATTTACGCTACAGCGCCAACAATTCTCAGCGCCATGCGTGGTTTATCAGTCAGCATCTGACTACACGAATACGTATTGATGGTCTCAGCAACTGAGATGTCGTCATCTGGTGGCATTTAACGCAACAGCTATTTTAATTGTAGCTGATAAATTCAAAGGGCGATAGAAATGGTTAATATATATCAAATACGTGGAGATAATGTAAATGGACGATGTCATCACTCTTTCCACGTTATTTTTTAAACAACGCATAGCGACTGAAAAATTGTATTCCGGCACTGCTGGGATCGAACCCCAGAACTCTCGATAACTAGTCGAGTGCGTTCGAATTTACGCTACAGCGCCAACAATTCTCAGCGCCATGCGTGGTTTATCAGTCAGCATCTGACTACACGAATACGTATTGATGGTCTCAGCAACTGAGATGTCGTCATCTGGTGGCATTTAACGCAACAGCTATTTTAATTGTAGCTGATAAATTCAAAGGGCGATAGAAATGGTTAATATATATCAAATACGTGGAGATAATGTAAATGGACGATGTCATCACTCTTTCCACGTTATTTTTTAAACAACGCATAGCGACTGAAAAATTGTATTCCGGCACTGCTGGGATCGAACCCCAGAACTCTCGATAACTAGTCGAGTGCGTTCGAATTTACGCTACAGCGCCAACAATTCTCAGCGCCATGCGTGGTTTATCAGTCAGCATCTGACTACACGAATGCGTATTGATGGTCTCAGCAACTGAGATGTCGTCATCTGGTGGCATTTAACGCAACAGCTATTTTAATTGTAGCTGATAAATTCAAAGGGCGATAGAAATGGTTAATATATATCAAATACGTGGAGATAATGTAAATGGACGATGTCATCACTCTTTCCACGTTATTTTTTAAACAACGCATAGCGACTGAAAAATTGTATTCCGGCACTGCTGGGATCGAACCCCAGAACTCTCGATAACTAGTCGAGTGCGTTCGAATTTACGCTACAGCGCCAACAATTCTCAGCGCCATGCGTGGTTTATCAGTCAGCATCTGACTACACGAATACGTATTGATGGTCTCAGCAACTGAGATGTCGTCATCTGGTGGCATTTAACGCAACAGCTATTTTAATTGTAGCTGATAAATTCAAAGGGCGATAGAAATGGTTAATATATATCAAATACGTGGAGATAATGTAAATGGACGATGTCATCACTTATTCCACGTTATTTTTTAAACAACGCATAGCGACTGAAAAATTGTATTCCGGCACTGCAGGGATCGAACCCCAGAACTCTCGATAACTAGTCGAGTGCGTTCGAATTTACGCTACAGCGCCAACAATTCTCAGCGCAATGCGTGGTTTATCAGTCAGCATCTGACTACACGAATACGTATTGATGGTCTCAGCAACTGAGATGTCGTCATCTGGTGGCATTTAACGCAACAGCTATTTTAATTGTAGCTGATAAATTCAAAGGGCGATAGAAATGGTTAATATATATCAAATACGTGGAGATAATGTAAATGGACGATGTCATCACTCTTTCCACGTTATTTTTTAAACAACGCATAGCGACTGAAAAATTGTATTCCGGCACTGCTGGGATCGAACCCCAGAACTCTCGATAACTAGTCGAGTGCGTTCGAATTTACGCTACAGCGCCAACAATTCTCAGCGCCATGCGTGGTTTATCAGTCAGCATCTGACTACACGAATACGTATTGATGGTCTCAGCAACTGAGATGTCGTCATCTGGTGGCATTTAACGCAACAGCTATTTTAATTGTAGCTGATAAATTCAAAGGGCGATAGAAATGGTTAATATATATCAAATACGTGGAGATAATGTAAATGGACGATGTCATCACTCTTTCCACGTTATTTTTTAAACAACGCATAGCGACTGAAAAATTGTATTCCGGCACTGCTGGGATCGAACCCCAGAACTCTCGATAACTAGTCGACTGCTGTTCGAATTTACGCTACAGCGCCAACAATTCTCAGCGCAATGCGTGGTTTATCAGTCAGCATCTGACTACACGAATACGTATTGATGGTCTCAGCAACTGAGATGTCGTCATCTGGTGGCATTTAACGCAACAGCTATTTTAATTGTAGCTGATAAATTCAAAGGGCGATAGAAATGGTTAATATATATCAAATACGTGGAGATAATGTAAATGGACGATGTCATCACTCTTTCCACGTTATTTTTTAAACAACGCATAGCGACTGAAAAATTGTATTCCGGCACTGCTGGGATCGAACCCCAGAACTCTCGATAACTAGTCGAGTGCGTTCGAATTTACGCTACAGCGCCAACAATTCTCAGCGCCATGCGTGGTTTATCAGTCAGCATCTGACTACACGAATACGTATTGATGGTCTCAGCAACTGAGATGTCGTCATCTGGTGGCATTTAACGCAACAGCTATTTTAATTGTAGCTGATAAATTCAAAGGGCGATAGAAATGGTTAATATATATCAAATACGTGGAGATAATGTAAATGGACGATGTCATCACTCTTTCCACGTTATTTTTTAAACAACGCATAGCGACTGAAAAATTGTATTCCGGCACTGCTGGGATCGAACCCCAGAACTCTCGATAACTAGTCGAGTGCGTTCGAATTTACGCTACAGCGCCAACAATTCTCAGCGCCATGCGTGGTTTATCAGTCAGCATCTGACTACACGAATACGTATTGATGGTCTCAGCAACTGAGATGTCGTCATCTGGTGGCATTTAACGCAACAGCTATTTTAATTGTAGCTGATAAATTCAAAGGGCGATAGAAATGGTTAATATATATCAAATACGTGGAGATAATGTAAATGGACGATGTCATCATTTATTCCACGTTATTTTTTAAACAACGCATAGCGACTGAAAAATTGTATTCCGGCACTGCTGGGATCGAACCCCAGAACTCTCGATAACTAGTCGAGTGCGTTCGAATTTACGCTACAGCGCCAACAATTCTCAGCGCAATGCGTGGTTTATCAGTCAGCATCTGACTACACGAATACGTATTGATGGTCTCAGCAACTGAGATGTCGTCATCTGGTGGCATTTAACGCAACAGCTATTTTAATTGTAGCTGATAAATTCAAAGGGCGATAGAAATGGTTAATATATATCAAATACGTGGAGATAATGTAAATGGACGATGTCATCACTCTTTCCACGTTATTTTTTAAACAACGCATAGCGACTGAAAAATTGTATTCCGGCACTGCTGGGATCGAACCCCAGAACTCTCGATAACTAGTCGAGTGCGTTCGAATTTACGCTACAGCGCCAACAATTCTCAGCGCAATGCGTGGTTTATCAGTCAGCATCTGACTACACGAATACGTATTGATGGTCTCAGCAACTGAGATGTCGTCATCTGGTGGCATTTAACGCAACAGCTATTTTAATTGTAGCTGATAAATTCAAAGGGCGATAGAAATGGTTAATATATATCAAATACGTGGAGATAATGTAAATGGACGATGTCATCACTTATTCCACGTTATTTTTTAAACAACGCATAGCGACTGAAAAATTGTATTCCGGCACTGCTGGGATCGAACCCCAGAACTCTCGATAACTAGTCGAGTGCGTTCGAATTTACGCTACAGCGCCAACAATTCTCAGCGCCATGCGTGGTTTATCAGTCAGCATCTGACTACACGAATACGTATTGATGGTCTCAGCAACTGAGATGTCGTCATCTGGTGGCATTTAACGCAACAGCTATTTTAATTGTAGCTGATAAATTCAAAGGGCGATAGAAATGGTTAATATATATCAAATACGTGGAGATAATGTAAATGGACGATGTCATCACTCTTTCCACGTTATTTTTTAAACAACGCATAGCGACTGAAAAATTGTATTCCGGCACTGCTGGGATCGAACCCCAGAACTCTCGATAACTAGTCGAGTGCGTTCGAATTTACGCTACAGCGCCAACAATTCTCAGCGCCATGCGTGGTTTATCAGTCAGCATCTGACTACACGAATACGTATTGATGGTCTCAGCAACTGAGATGTCGTCATCTGGTGGCATTTAACGCAACAGCTATTTTAATTGTAGCTGATAAATTCAAAGGGCGATAGAAATGGTTAATATATATCAAATACGTGGAGATAATGTAAATGGACGATGTCATCACTTATTCCACGTTATTTTTTAAACAACGCATAGCGACTGAAAAATTGTATTCCGGCACTGCAGAGATCGAACCCCAGAACTCTCGATAACTAGTCGAGTGCGTTCGAATTTACGCTACAGCGCCAACAATTCTCAGCGCAATGCGTGGTTTATCAGTCAGCATCTGACTACACGAATACGTATTGATGGTCTCAGCAACTGAGATGTCGTCATCTGGTGGCATTTAACGCAACAGCTATTTTAATTGTAGCTGATAAATTCAAAGGGCGATAGAAATGGTTAATATATATCAAATACGTGGAGATAATGTAAATGGACGATGTCATCACTCTTTCCACGTTATTTTTTAAACAACGCATAGCGACTGAAAAATTGTATTCCGGCACTGCTGGGATCGAACCCCAGAACTCTCGATAACTAGTCGAGTGCGTTCGAATTTACGCTACAGCGCCAACAATTCTCAGCGCCATGCGTGGTTTATCAGTCAGCATCTGACTACACGAATACGTATTGATGGTCTCAGCAACTGAGATGTCGTCATCTGGTGGCATTTAACGCAACAGCTATTTTAATTGTAGCTGATAAATTCAAAGGGCGATAGAAATGGTTAATATATATCAAATACGTGGAGATAATGTAAATGGACGATGTCATCACTCTTTCCACGTTATTTTTTAAACAACGCATAGCGACTGAAAAATTGTATTCCGGCACTGCTGGGATCGAACCCCAGAACTCTCGATAACTAGTCGAGTGCTGTTCGAATTTACGCTACAGCGCCAACAATTCTCAGCGCCATGCGTGGTTTATCAGTCAGCATCTGACTACACGAATACGTATTGATGGTCTCAGCAACTGAGATGTCGTCATCTGGTGGCATTTAACGCAACAGCTATTTTAATTGTAGCTGATAAATTCAAAGGGCGATAGAAATGGTTAATATATATCAAATACGTGGAGATAATGTAAATGGACGATGTCATCACTTATTCCACGTTATTTTTTAAACAACGCATAGCGACTGAAAAATTGTATTCCGGCACTGCTGGGATCGAACCCCAGAACTCTCGATAACTAGTCGAGTGCGTTCGAATTTACGCTACAGCGCCAACAATTCTCAGCGCCATGCGTGGTTTATCAGTCAGCATCTGACTACACGAATACGTATTGATGGTCTCAGCAACTGAGATGTCGTCATCTGGTGGCATTTAACGCAACAGCTATTTTAATTGTAGCTGATAAATTCAAAGGGCGATAGAAATGGTTAATATATATCAAATACGTGGAGATAATGTAAATGGACGATGTCATCACTCTTTCCACGTTATTTTTTAAACAACGCATAGCGACTGAAAAATTGTATTCCGGCACTGCTGGGATCGAACCCCAGAACTCTCGATAACTAGTCGAGTGCGTTCGAATTTACGCTACAGCGCCAACAATTCTCAGCGCAATGCGTGGTTTATCAGTCAGCATCTGACTACACGAATACGTATTGATGGTCTCAGCAACTGAGATGTCGTCATCTGGTGGCATTTAACGCAACAGCTATTTTAATTGTAGCTGATAAATTCAAAGGGCGATAGAAATGGTTAATATATATCAAATACGTGGAGATAATGTAAATGGACGATGTCATCACTCTTTCCACGTTATTTTTTAAACAACGCATAGCGACTGAAAAATTGTATTCCGGCACTGCTGGGATCGAACCCCAGAACTCTCGATAACTAGTCGAGTGCGTTCGAATTTACGCTACAGCGCCAACAATTCTCAGCGCCATGCGTGGTTTATCAGTCAGCATCTGACTACACGAATACGTATTGATGGTCTCAGCAACTGAGATGTCGTCATCTGGTGGCATTTAACGCAACAGCTATTTTAATTGTAGCTGATAAATTCAAAGGGCGATAGAAATGGTTAATATATATCAAATACGTGGAGATAATGTAAATGGACGATGTCATCACTCTTTCCACGTTATTTTTTAAACAACGCATAGCGACTGAAAAATTGTATTCCGGCACTGCTGGGATCGAACCCCAGAACTCTCGATAACTAGTCGAGTGCGTTCGAATTTACGCTACAGCGCCAACAATTCTCAGCGCAATGCGTGGTTTATCAGTCAGCATCTGACTACACGAATACGTATTGATGGTCTCAGCAACTGAGATGTCGTCATCTGGTGGCATTTAACGCAACAGCTATTTTAATTGTAGCTGATAAATTCAAAGGGCGATAGAAATGGTTAATATATATCAAATACGTGGAGATAATGTAAATGGACGATGTCATCACTTATTCCACGTTATTTTTTAAACAACGCATAGCGACTGAAAAATTGTATTCCGGCACTGCTGGGATCGAACCCCAGAACTCTCGATAACTAGTCGAGTG
The DNA here is from genome assembly GCA_039090855.1 of Macrothele yani. Taxonomy (NCBI): domain Eukaryota; kingdom Metazoa; phylum Arthropoda; class Arachnida; order Araneae; family Macrothelidae; genus Macrothele; species Macrothele yani. The sequence continues at coordinate 23,703 of JAYWMT010000411.1, forward strand.
CGTTCGAATTTACGCTACAGCGCCAACAATTCTCAGCGCAATGCGTGGTTTATCAGTCAGCATCTGACTACACGAATACGTATTGATGGTCTCAGCAACTGAGATGTCGTCATCTGGTGGCATTTAACGCAACAGCTATTTTAATTGTAGCTGATAAATTCAAAGGGCGATAGAAATGGTTAATATATATCAAATACGTGGAGATAATGTAAATGGACGATGTCATCACTCTTTCCACGTTATTTTTTAAACAACGCATAGCGATTGAAAAATTGTATTCCGGCACTGCTGGGATCGAACCCCAGAACTCTCGATAACTAGTCGAGTGCGTTCGAATTTACGCTACAGCGCCAACAATTCTCAGCGCCATGCGTGGTTTATCAGTCAGCATCTGACTACACGAATACGTATTGATGGTCTCAGCAACTGAGATGTCGTCATCTGGTGGCATTTAACGCAACAGCTATTTTAATTGTAGCTGATAAATTCAAAGGGCGATAGAAATGGTTAATATATATCAAATACGTGGAGATAATGTAAATGGACGATGTCATCACTCTTTCCACGTTATTTTTTAAACAACGCATAGCGACTGAAAAATTGTATTCCGGCACTGCTGGGATCGAACCCCAGAACTCTCGATAACTAGTCGAGTGCGTTCGAATTTACGCTACAGCGCCAACAATTCTCAGCGCATTGCGTGGTTTATCAGTCAGCATCTGACTACACGAATACGTATTGATGGTCTCAGCAACTGAGATGTCGTCATCTGGTGGCATTTAACGCAACAGCTATTTTAATTGTAGCTGATAAATTCAAAGGGCGATAGAAATGGTTAATATATATCAAATACGTGGAGATAATGTAAATGGACGATGTCATCACTTATTCCACGTTATTTTTTAAACAACGCATAGCGACTGAAAAATTGTATTCCGGCACTGCTGGGATCGAACCCCAGAACTCTCGATAACTAGTCGAGTGCGTTCGAATTTACGCTACAGCGCCAACAATTCTCAGCGCCATGCGTGGTTTATCAGTCAGCATCTGACTACACGAATACGTATTGATGGTCTCAGCAACTGAGATGTCGTCATCTGGTGGCATTTAACGCAACAGCTATTTTAATTGTAGCTGATAAATTCAAAGGGCGATAGAAATGGTTAATATATATCAAATACGTGGAGATAATGTAAATGGACGATGTCATCACTCTTTCCACGTTATTTTTTAAACAACGCATAGCGACTGAAAAATTGTATTCCGGCACTGCTGGGATCGAACCCCAGAACTCTCGATAACTAGTCGAGTGCGTTCGAATTTACGCTACAGCGCCAACAATTCTCAGCGCAATGCGTGGTTTATCAGTCAGCATCTGACTACACGAATACGTATTGATGGTCTCAGCAACTGAGATGTCGTCATCTGGTGGCATTTAACGCAACAGCTATTTTAATTGTAGCTGATAAATTCAAAGGGCGATAGAAATGGTTAATATATATCAAATACGTGGAGATAATGTAAATGGACGATGTCATCACTCTTTCCACGTTATTTTTTAAACAACGCATAGCGACTGAAAAATTGTATTCCGGCACTGCTGGGATCGAACCCCAGAACTCTCGATAACTAGTCGAGTGCTGTTCGAATTTACGCTACAGCGCCAACAATTCTCAGCGCAATGCGTGGTTTATCAGTCAGCATCTGACTACACGAATACGTATTGATGGTCTCAGCAACTGAGATGTCGTCATCTGGTGGCATTTAACGCAACAGCTATTTTAATTGTAGCTGATAAATTCAAAGGGCGATAGAAATGGTTAATATATATCAAATACGTGGAGATAATGTAAATGGACGATGTCATCACTTATTCCACGTTATTTTTTAAACAACGCATAGCGACTGAAAAATTGTATTCCGGCACTGCTGGGATCGAACCCCAGAACTCTCGATAACTAGTCGAGTGCGTTCGAATTTACGCTACAGCGCCAACAATTCTCAGCGCAATGCGTGGTTTATCAGTCAGCATCTGACTACACGAATACGTATTGATGGTCTCAGCAACTGAGATGTCGTCATCTGGTGGCATTTAACGCAACAGCTATTTTAATTGTAGCTGATAAATTCAAAGGGCGATAGAAATGGTTAATATATATCAAATACGTGGAGATAATGTAAATGGACGATGTCATCACTCTTTCCACGTTATTTTTTAAACAACGCATAGCGACTGAAAAATTGTATTCCGGCACTGCTGGGATCGAACCCCAGAACTCTCGATAACTAGTCGAGTGCGTTCGAATTTACGCTACAGCGCCAACAATTCTCAGCGCCATGCGTGGTTTATCAGTCAGCATCTGACTACACGAATGCGTATTGATGGTCTCAGCAACTGAGATGTCGTCATCTGGTGGCATTTAACGCAACAGCTATTTTAATTGTAGCTGATAAATTCAAAGGGCGATAGAAATGGTTAATATATATCAAATACGTGGAGATAATGTAAATGGACGATGTCATCACTTATTCCACGTTATTTTTTAAACAACGCATAGCGACTGAAAAATTGTATTCCGGCACTGCTGGGATCGAACCCCAGAACTCTCGATAACTAGTCGAGTGCGTTCGAATTTACGCTACAGCGCCAACAATTCTCAGCGCAATGCGTGGTTTATCAGTCAGCATCTGACTACACGAATACGTATTGATGGTCTCAGCAACTGAGATGTCGTCATCTGGTGGCATTTAACGCAACAGCTATTTTAATTGTAGCTGATAAATTCAAAGGGCGATAGAAATGGTTAATATATATCAAATACGTGGAGATAATGTAAATGGACGATGTCATCACTCTTTCCACGTTATTTTTTAAACAACGCATAGCGACTGAAAAATTGTATTCCGGCACTGCTGGGATCGAACCCCAGAACTCTCGATAACTAGTCGAGTGCGTTCGAATTTACGCTACAGCGCCAACAATTCTCAGCGCAATGCGTGGTTTATCAGTCAGCATCTGACTACACGAATGCGTATTGATGGTCTCAGCAACTGAGATGTCGTCATCTGGTGGCATTTAACGCAACAGCTATTTTAATTGTAGCTGATAAATTCAAAGGGCGATAGAAATGGTTAATATATATCAAATACGTGGAGATAATGTAAATGGACGATGTCATCACTTATTCCACGTTATTTTTTAAACAACGCATAGCGACTGAAAAATTGTATTCCGGCACTGCTGGGATCGAACCCCAGAACTCTCGATAACTAGTCGAGTGCGTTCGAATTTACGCTACAGCGCCAACAATTCTCAGCGCAATGCGTGGTTTATCAGTCAGCATCTGACTACACGAATACGTATTGATGGTCTCAGCAACTGAGATGTCGTCATCTGGTGGCATTTAACGCAACAGCTATTTTAATTGTAGCTGATAAATTCAAAGGGCGATAGAAATGGTTAATATATATCAAATACGTGGAGATAATGTAAATGGACGATGTCATCACTCTTTCCACGTTATTTTTTAAACAACGCATAGCGACTGAAAAATTGTATTCCGGCACTGCTGGGATCGAACCCCAGAACTCTCGATAACTAGTCGAGTGCGTTCGAATTTACGCTACAGCGCCAACAATTCTCAGCGCCATGCGTGGTTTATCAGTCAGCATCTGACTACACGAATACGTATTGATGGTCTCAGCAACTGAGATGTCGTCATCTGGTGGCATTTAACGCAACAGCTATTTTAATTGTAGCTGATAAATTCAAAGGGCGATAGAAATGGTTAATATATATCAAATACGTGGAGATAATGTAAATGGACGATGTCATCACTCTTTCCACGTTATTTTTTAAACAACGCATAGCGACTGAAAAATTGTATTCCGGCACTGCTGGGATCGAACCCCAGAACTCTCGATAACTAGTCGAGTGCGTTCGAATTTACGCTACAGCGCCAACAATTCTCAGCGCATTGCGTGGTTTATCAGTCAGCATCTGACTACACGAATACGTATTGATGGTCTCAGCAACTGAGATGTCGTCATCTGGTGGCATTTAACGCAACAGCTATTTTAATTGTAGCTGATAAATTCAAAGGGCGATAGAAATGGTTAATATATATCAAATACGTGGAGATAATGTAAATGGACGATGTCATCACTCTTTCCACGTTATTTTTTAAACAACGCATAGCGACTGAAAAATTGTATTCCGGCACTGCTGGGATCGAACCCCAGAACTCTCGATAACTAGTCGAGTGCGTTCGAATTTACGCTACAGCGCCAACAATTCTCAGCGCCATGCGTGGTTTATCAGTCAGCATCTGACTACACGAATACGTATTGATGGTCTCAGCAACTGAGATGTCGTCATCTGGTGGCATTTAACGCAACAGCTATTTTAATTGTAGCTGATAAATTCAAAGGGCGATAGAAATGGTTAATATATATCAAATACGTGGAGATAATGTAAATGGACGATGTCATCACTTATTCCACGTTATTTTTTAAACAACGCATAGCGATTGAAAAATTGTATTCCGGCACTGCAGAGATCGAACCCCAGAACTCTCGATAACTAGTCGAGTGCGTTCGAATTTACGCTACAGCGCCAACAATTCTCAGCGCAATGCGTGGTTTATCAGTCAGCATCTGACTACACGAATGCGTATTGATGGTCTCAGCAACTGAGATGTCGTCATCTGGTGGCATTTAACGCAACAGCTATTTTAATTGTAGCTGATAAATTCAAAGGGCGATAGAAATGGTTAATATATATCAAATACGTGGAGATAATGTAAATGGACGATGTCATCACTCTTTCCACGTTATTTTTTAAACAACGCATAGCGACTGAAAAATTGTATTCCGGCACTGCTGGGATCGAACCCCAGAACTCTCGATAACTAGTCGAGTGCGTTCGAATTTACGCTACAGCGCCAACAATTCTCAGCGCAATGCGTGGTTTATCAGTCAGCATCTGACTACACGAATGCGTATTGATGGTCTCAGCAACTGAGATGTCGTCATCTGGTGGCATTTAACGCAACAGCTATTTTAATTGTAGCTGATAAATTCAAAGGGCGATAGAAATGGTTAATATATATCAAATACGTGGAGATAATGTAAATGGACGATGTCATCACTTATTCCACGTTATTTTTTAAACAACGCATAGCGACTGAAAAATTGTATTCCGGCACTGCTGGGATCGAACCCCAGAACTCTCGATAACTAGTCGAGTGCGTTCGAATTTACGCTACAGCGCCAACAATTCTCAGCGCATTGCGTGGTTTATCAGTCAGCATCTGACTACACGAATGCGTATTGATGGTCTCAGCAACTGAGATGTCGTCATCTGGTGGCATTTAACGCAACAGCTATTTTAATTGTAGCTGATAAATTCAAAGGGCGATAGAAATGGTTAATATATATCAAATACGTGGAGATAATGTAAATGGACGATGTCATCACTTATTCCACGTTATTTTTTAAACAACGCATAGCGACTGAAAAATTGTATTCCGGCACTGCAGAGATCGAACCCCAGAACTCTCGATAACTAGTCGAGTGCGTTCGAATTTACGCTACAGCGCCAACAATTCTCAGCGCAATGCGTGGTTTATCAGTCAGCATCTGACTACACGAATACGTATTGATGGTCTCAGCAACTGAGATGTCGTCATCTGGTGGCATTTAACGCAACAGCTATTTTAATTGTAGCTGATAAATTCAAAGGGCGATAGAAATGGTTAATATATATCAAATACGTGGAGATAATGTAAATGGACGATGTCATCACTCTTTCCACGTTATTTTTTAAACAACGCATAGCGACTGAAAAATTGTATTCCGGCACTGCTGGGATCGAACCCCAGAACTCTCGATAACTAGTCGAGTGCGTTCGAATTTACGCTACAGCGCCAACAATTCTCAGCGCAATGCGTGGTTTATCAGTCAGCATCTGACTACACGAATACGTATTGATGGTCTCAGCAACTGAGATGTCGTCATCTGGTGGCATTTAACGCAACAGCTATTTTAATTGTAGCTGATAAATTCAAAGGGCGATAGAAATGGTTAATATATATCAAATACGTGGAGATAATGTAAATGGACGATGTCATCACTTATTCCACGTTATTTTTTAAACAACGCATAGCGACTGAAAAATTGTATTCCGGCACTGCTGGGATCGAACCCCAGAACTCTCGATAACTAGTCGAGTGCGTTCGAATTTACGCTACAGCGCCAACAATTCTCAGCGCAATGCGTGGTTTATCAGTCAGCATCTGACTACACGAATACGTATTGATGGTCTCAGCAACTGAGATGTCGTCATCTGGTGGCATTTAACGCAACAGCTATTTTAATTGTAGCTGATAAATTCAAAGGGCGATAGAAATGGTTAATATATATATCAAATACGTGGAGATAATGTAAATGGACGATGTCATCACTTATTCCACGTTATTTTTTAAACAACGCATAGCGACTGAAAAATTGTATTCCGGCACTGCTGGGATCGAACCCCAGAACTCTCGATAACTAGTCGAGTGCGTTCGAATTTACGCTACAGCGCCAACAATTCTCAGCGCAATGCGTGGTTTATCAGTCAGCATCTGACTACACGAATACGTATTGATGGTCTCAGCAACTGAGATGTCGTCATCTGGTGGCATTTAACGCAACAGCTATTTTAATTGTAGCTGATAAATTCAAAGGGCGATAGAAATGGTTAATATATATCAAATACGTGGAGATAATGTAAATGGACGATGTCATCACTCTTTCCACGTTATTTTTTAAACAACGCATAGCGACTGAAAAATTGTATTCCGGCACTGCTGGGATCGAACCCCAGAACTCTCGATAACTAGTCGAGTGCGTTCGAATTTACGCTACAGCGCCAACAATTCTCAGCGCATTGCGTGGTTTATCAGTCAGCATCTGACTACACGAATACGTATTGATGGTCTCAGCAACTGAGATGTCGTCATCTGGTGGCATTTAACGCAACAGCTATTTTAATTGTAGCTGATAAATTCAAAGGGCGATAGAAATGGTTAATATATATCAAATACGTGGAGATAATGTAAATGGACGATGTCATCACTCTTTCCACGTTATTTTTCTAAACAACGCATAGCGACTGAAAAATTGTATTCCGGCACTGCTGGGATCGAACCCCAGAACTCTCGATAACTAGTCGAGTGCGTTCGAATTTACGCTACAGCGCCAACAATTCTCAGCGCCATGCGTGGTTTATCAGTCAGCATCTGACTACACGAATACGTATTGATGGTCTCAGCAACTGAGATGTCGTCATCTGGTGGCATTTAACGCAACAGCTATTTTAATTGTAGCTGATAAATTCAAAGGGCGATAGAAATGGTTAATATATATCAAATACGTGGAGATAATGTAAATGGACGATGTCATCACTCTTTCCACGTTATTTTTTAAACAACGCATAGCGACTGAAAAATTGTATTCCGGCACTGCTGGGATCGAACCCCAGAACTCTCGATAACTAGTCGAGTGCGTTCGAATTTACGCTACAGCGCCAACAATTCTCAGCGCATTGCGTGGTTTATCAGTCAGCATCTGACTACACGAATACGTATTGATGGTCTCAGCAACTGAGATGTCGTCATCTGGTGGCATTTAACGCAACAGCTATTTTAATTGTAGCTGATAAATTCAAAGGGCGATAGAAATGGTTAATATATATCAAATACGTGGAGATAATGTAAATGGACGATGTCATCACTCTTTCCACGTTATTTTTTAAACAACGCATAGCGACTGAAAAATTGTATTCCGGCACTGCTGGGATCGAACCCCAGAACTCTCGATAACTAGTCGAGTGCGTTCGAATTTACGCTACAGCGCCAACAATTCTCAGCGCATTGCGTGGTTTATCAGTCAGCATCTGACTACACGAATGCGTATTGATGGTCTCAGCAACTGAGATGTCGTCATCTGGTGGCATTTAACGCAACAGCTATTTTAATTGTAGCTGATAAATTCAAAGGGCGATAGAAATGGTTAATATATATCAAATACGTGGAGATAATGTAAATGGACGATGTCATCACTTATTCCACGTTATTTTTTAAACAACGCATAGCGACTGAAAAATTGTATTCCGGCACTGCTGGGATCGAACCCCAGAACTCTCGATAACTAGTCGAGTGCGTTCGAATTTACGCTACAGCGCCAACAATTCTCAGCGCATTGCGTGGTTTATCAGTCAGCATCTGACTACACGAATGCGTATTGATGGTCTCAGCAACTGAGATGTCGTCATCTGGTGGCATTTAACGCAACAGCTATTTTAATTGTAGCTGATAAATTCAAAGGGCGATAGAAATGGTTAATATATATCAAATACGTGGAGATAATGTAAATGGACGATGTCATCACTTATTCCACGTTATTTTTTAAACAACGCATAGCGACTGAAAAATTGTATTCCGGCACTGCTGAGATCGAACCCCAGAACTCTCGATAACTAGTCGAGTGCGTTCGAATTTACGCTACAGCGCCAACAATTCTCAGCGCAATGCGTGGTTTATCAGTCAGCATCTGACTACACGAATGCGTATTGATGGTCTCAGCAACTGAGATGTCGTCATCTGGTGGCATTTAACGCAACAGCTATTTTAATTGTAGCTGATAAATTCAAAGGGCGATAGAAATGGTTAATATATATCAAATACGTGGAGATAATGTAAATGGACGATGTCATCACTCTTTCCACGTTATTTTTTAAACAACGCATAGCGACTGAAAAATTGTATTCCGGCACTGCTGGGATCGAACCCCAGAACTCTCGATAACTAGTCGAGTGCGTTCGAATTTACGCTACAGCGCCAACAATTCTCAGCGCAATGCGTGGTTTATCAGTCAGCATCTGACTACACGAATGCGTATTGATGGTCTCAGCAACTGAGATGTCGTCATCTGGTGGCATTTAACGCAACAGCTATTTTAATTGTAGCTGATAAATTCAAAGGGCGATAGAAATGGTTAATATATATCAAATACGTGGAGATAATGTAAATGGACGATGTCATCACTTATTCCATGTTATTTTTTAAACAACGCATAGCGACTGAAAAATTGTATTCCGGCACTGCTGGGATCGAATCCCAGAACTCTCGATAACTAGTCGAGTGCGTTCGAATTTACGCTACAGCGCCAACAATTCTCAGCGCAATGCGTGGTTTATCAGTCAGCATCTGACTACACGAATGCGTATTGATGGTCTCAGCAACTGAGATGTCGTCATCTGGTGGCATTTAACGCAACAGCTATTTTAATTGTAGCTGATAAATTCAAAGGGCGAAAGAAATGGAAAATATATATCAAATACGTGGAGATAATGTAAATGGACGATGTCATCACTTATTCCACGATATTTTTTAAACAACGCATAGCGATTGAAAAATTGTATTCCGGCACTGCAGGGATCGAACCCCAGAACTCTCGATAACTAGTCGAGTGCGTTCGAATTTACGCTACAGCGCCAACAATTCTCAGCGCAATGCGTGGTTTATCAGTCAGCATCTGACTACACGAATGCGTATTGATGGTCTCAGCAACTGAGATGTCGTCATCTGGTGGCATTTAACGCAACAGCTATTTTAATTGTAGCGGATAAATTCAAAGGGCGATAGAAATGGTTAATATATATCAAATACGTGGAGATAATGTAAATGGACGATGTCATCACTCTTTCCACGTTATTTTTTAAACAACGCATAGCGACTGAAAAATTGTATTCCGGCACTGCTGGGATCGAACCCCAGAACTCTCGATAACTAGTCGAGTGCGTTCGAATTTACGCTACAGCGCCAACAATTCTCAGCGCATTGCGTGGTTTATCAGTCAGCATCTGACTACACGAATGCGTATTGATGGTCTCAGCAACTGAGATGTCGTCATCTGGTGGCATTTAACGCAACAGCTATTTTAATTGTAGCTGATAAATTCAAAGGGCCTTAGAAATGGATAATATATATATCAAATACGTGGAGATAATGTAAATGGGCGATGTCATCACTTATTCCACGATATTTTTTAAACAACGCATAGCGATTGAAAAATTGTATTCCGGCACAGCAGGGATCGAACCCCAGAACTCTCGATAACTAGTCGAGTGCGTTCGAATTTACGCTACAGCGCCAACAATTCTCAGCGCAATGCGTGGTTTATCAGTCAGCATCTGACTACACGAATGCGTATTGATGGTCTCAGCAACTGAGATGTCGTCATCTGGTGGCATTTAACGCAACAGCTATTTTAATTGTAGCTGATAAATTCAAAGGGCGATAGAAATGGTTAATATATATCAAATACGTGGATATAATGTAAATGGACGATGTCATCACTCTTTCCACGTTATTTTTTAAACAACGCATAGCGACTGAAAAATTGTATTCCGGCACTGCTGGGATCGAACCCCAGAACTCTCGATAACTAGTCGAGTGCGTTCGAATTTACGCTACAGCGCCAGCAATTCTCAGCGCATTGCGTGGTTTATCAGTCAGCATCTGACTACACGAATGCGTATTGATGGTCTCAGCAACTGAGATGTCGTCATCTGGTGGCATTTAACGCAACAGCTATTTTAATTGTAGCTGATAAATTCAAAAAGCGATAGAAATGGTTAATATATATCAAATACGTGGAGATAATGTAAATGGACGATGTCATCACTCTTTCAACGTTATTTTCTAAACAACGCATAGCGACTGAAAAATTGTATTCCGGCACTGCTGGGATCGAACCCCAGAACTCTCGATAACTAGTCGAGTGCGTTCGAATTTACGCTACAGCGCCAACAATTCTCAGCGCAATGCGTGGTTTATCAGTCAGCATCTGACTACACGAATGCGTATTGATGGTCTCAGCAACTGAGATGTCGTCATCTGGTGGCATTTAACGCAACAGCTATTTTAATTGTAGCTGATAAATTCAAAGGGCGATAGAAATGGTTAATATATATCAAATACGTTTAGATAATGTAAATGGACGATGTCATCACTCTTTCCACGTTATTTTTTAAACAACGCATAGCGACTGAAAAATTGTATTCCGGCACTGCTGGGATCGAACCCCAGAACTCTCGATAACTAGTCGAGTGCGTTCGAATTTACGCTACAGCGCCAGCAATTCTCAGCGCATTGCGTGGTTTATCAGTCAGCATCTGACTACACGAATGCGTATTGATGGTCTCAGCAACTGAGATGTCGTCATCTGGTGGCATTTAACGCAACAGCTATTTTAATTGTAGCTGATAAATTCAAAGGGCGATAGAAATGGTTAATACGTGGAGATAATGTAAATGGACGATGTCAGACATAGACATACGGGAGTGTTCTTTCGATGAATACTATCCGTAAGGAAGCCCATCTGCTCGGTTATCATGGACGTGCTGCCGCCCACAAGCCTTTAATCACCAAGTCCAATAGCGCTGCTCGGCTAACGTGGAGCAAAGAACGTCAGCAGTGGACCGTTGAACAGTGAAAACAGGTTCTCTGGAGGGACGAATCAAGATTCACCCTCTACTGTTCGGATGCAGGGTCTGGGTTTGACGTCTGCCTGGAGAACGTCTCCTGCCGGAATTTTTTTTTTTTTTTTGATTGGAGGTTTAACGACCACCGTGAGCAACTCAATGGGCTATGAGCAGTCGCCCGTCCCTAATTTAGGGTCACTGGTTCCAGGGAAGGGAGAGAGCCAGTGCCGTAGGACAAACACAACATCCATTCCTCACCAGGATTCGAACCCGGACCCCGTTCGGACGAATGATCAGAGGCCATCGCTTAGACCACTGCGCCACCTGAGCGGCCTTGCCGGAATGTATTGTGCCAACTGTGAAGTTCGGCGGCGGTGGAATTATGCTATGGGGGTGTTTCTCCTGGTATGGCACGGGACCCTTGGTCGCAATTCCTGGTAGACTCAACGCCGAGACCCACTGCACCATTTTGGATGACCATGCGCTCCCTACGTTGTGGCAGTTTTACGGGGTGGACCCATGTTACTTTCAGGATGACAATGCCACCTGTCATGTTGCGAGGTCCACCATGGCTTGGTACGGTGACAATGGGTTTAATCGAATGGACTGGCCTGCGCAGAGCCTGGACCTTGACCCTATCGAGCACCTATGGGACGAGTTGGAGCGTCGACCTATGGGGTGCCCCCACCGTCCGAAATCGGTGAAGGAGCTGACGTGTCTTCTCCAAATCGAGTGGAAGAAAATACCGCTAGCCGTCGTACAACGCCTGGTTGAGAGTATGCCCCGGAGGTTCGCATCTGTAATCGCCGCTCGTGGAGGCTCCACCAACTATTGAAGGTGAATAAACTTGGTTTTCCTTTGCTATCACAGGTCTCCAATTACTTGTTGTTAGATAGTGTATAAGAGCAATGCTAATTTTTTATCATTGTTAAGAGACATACATTGGCCCACACTTCTTGCACATTGGCCCACATTTTACAGTGTAATAATTCATTCAGGTTCCTGTTCTTTGAAATAAATCGGCTTTTTTCTTTTTTTTTTTATTGGAGGTTTAACGACCACCGTGAGCAACTCAATGGGCTATAAGCAGTCGCCCGTCCCTAATTTAGGGTCACTGGTTCCAGGGAAGGGAGAGAGCCAGTGCCGTAAGACAAACACAACATCCATGCCTGACCGGGATTCGAACCCGGACCCCTTATGGACGAATGATCAGAGGCCAGCGCCTTAGACCACTGCGCCACCGGGGCTGCCGGCTTTTTTGTAATATATATTAAAGGAAATAAGGATTACGTCACCTTGACTGAAGCATTGCCTATGATGAGTGCGACTCATTGCAGTAAGTTGTTTATTTGTAGCGCTGGGTAAATAACGCACATCCTGAGGCTTAGACAGTTCACCAGTATGGGGTGGATGTGTTTACTCAGTATACGAACAGTTAGGCTCTTTCTATGAGCCAATAGCTATACAGCTGTTTGCCCGAAACGTTGGCTATAGATAGTGCTTATAGTAGTTCGAATAGGGACTATTGTAGTGTTTTTTCCAGTCGCTGCATGGTGAAAATATACCCCTCTACCAGCAGATGTTTCGTGTTTATACTTAAATTTTGTACTTTGCAAATTTGTATTTCCAAGTTACAAAACCGTGCTAAAACGCACATATTACAATATTTTGTTATCTTGCAAATCAGTACAAGGAATCCGTCCAATTTCTTTACTGGCGGGGTTTTGGAAGTTATGGGATTGAATTCTGAGGAATTTCATTGAACGCCAATTTCATAAAAATGAATTTCTTAGTGTGCGGACCTTCAAATAAAAAGTATTCTTTAATTTCCGTTGTTCATGGAGATCAGTCTGAATTCAGAGGGAGCTATGTCCTAAATCAGGTTCATGATACTTTTTTTCGTTTGTGTGTGTGTGTGTGTAATTTCCTAAAAATCATAGATTTATGTTCAATCCAAAATACGGAAATACGTTTTGCAATGAATATTCCTGAACAAATTAGACATATTTTAAAACAGCCATATTATTAGATTGCCTATAAGAAATACGTTTTTTGCAATAAGTACACTTAAAATGTTTTCAGAGTAGCATTCTTTAAAATATATAAAGCAAATGTAATGAAATCCAGACATCGAAATACACGTCAATTCTTTCTTCAAGCAGCGAGATTAGCACAGTTTCATTTTGTGAATATTTGAATTTTATTGCAGTTCTCTTAGATCAAAATATTTCTTTTAATATCTTACTGAAATTGTAATAGTAACGATTCGTGTGAAAATTCGTTTATTTGGCGTAATAAATAGTAAAGGGGCGGGCGAGCTTTCACCACAATGGATATTTTAACCAACCCGATGACGCGCAATGAATAACTTTCATTTGACTTACCTTTTGCATGGCGCTGGTTTCTACGTATAGCACGTACCTAACCCATGCCATTCACCCGCCTGCACGAGGCATATTTCACCTTCTAGTATTGTACATAGTTGTCTGTTTATATTAATGTTATATTGCGCTTAAATCTTGTATATTCTTTAGACGTTTTTTTTAATCTGAAAAAGCCAACCGTTGGTGGCGAAAGCTCGCCTGCCTCTTTACTATTTATTACGGCAAATACACGGATTTTCACACTGATCGTTATCACCTGGTGTAACTACCCACCTGTTTATTTCTATTTTATTATAGTAAGTTTGTATTGCACTAAGCATTAAATATCCATGACTTTGATCCACTAACACTAGTTTGAAGAACACCAGATTGTGTTCAATCAAAAACACTTATTCTGTAGCATAGAAAAATGCTTTTATTTACTGGTTAAAAAAGTACATAAATTGTACAAGTTGTTGTTCCCTATTGGGAGGCTTTTTCAAATCGTTAGGTAAATATAAAACACCAGGAAATAGACCACCGGGAAACAAAGTTTATTTTTCGAAAAATATCGTGCATGGTATCAGGAGCGTTGTCATGTGTATTTTTATCAGGGAATCATGCAACGTCGGATTGAAAGGAGATTTTAGTTGTGAAATTTTACATACCAAGCACAGAAGTTATTATAATATTACAGCAGCAGGTCAATTTCCCGCGAACATACAGTGCACATTCTGCTCAGCGTTAGCTCCGCGTCTGACCGCCTCGTGTTTGGATATATGCTGATACCGTCCCCGTTGGCACGGTGTGCTATCCTGGCGCACATTGGCTCACACTTCTTGCAACTGACACCTAAAATTACAAACACTGGGACATGGAGAATGCTGGCGTCCCATCTGGTCCCACACGTGTTGACGTAGACAACACGTGTTGACGTTGACGTAGACAGTCTTATGAAACACGAGCCGTGCGCAAACGGGCGTTATGTTGTTAATAAAATGGCTCCGGGCCACTTCGCAAAGAAAGGCAGAGCATGGAGCCGTAGGAGCTCCTGTAAGTAACGCTGTGCTGTCAACATCCCTCGGATCAATGCGAGGAAAGTTCAGTGATTGTACGCAATGGTTCCACACGTCTGCAGTTCGGGACGTGTGCCGCTCTACAGTGAGCTTGGGATTGTAGCGCTCATGTGCGGTCCTCCACAATTTGACACGGTGGTCGCCTGTTCCTATACAGAAGCGGCATTCTTTGCTGAACATTATACGTCGCCAGTCAGTATAATTCCACGTTGCTCACTGCTTACACCACTGCAATCGACTCCAACGATGAGCAGGCGTTAATGACAAAAAACCTAATGTCCGTCGAGAGTGCACATTTGCCTCTGCCAGGCGTATGGAAATGGTTCTGGTGGACACAGAAGTACATTGTACAGCTGTCACATGCCTCTAGCTACTGTACAAGGACGTCGATGCATCTGTGGGTGCATCGTTACATTTGCCTCTGCCAGGCGTATGGAAATGGTTCTGGTGGACACAGAAGTACATTGTACAGCTGTCACATGCCTCTAGCTACTGTACAAGGACGTCGATGCATCTGTGGGTGCCGCTCTCACGATCCCACGGTCCTCTCTGCTGGTGGTGTGTCTGGGTCGTTCGGAGACAGTCGCCGTGTCTGGGTGCCTTCCCATGTCCGTTTCTTCTAGCACGATTGCATCGTAAATGTCCGACCGCCCTAAATGGTGACCGATTCGACTAGCCAGTAGCATTGTTTCTCGCATCCCGTCCATATGGCCTCGTTCAAACTGCGTCAGTGGGCAATGCGCACATCTACGGAGATTTCTCGGAAATGTCCATTGCTCAGGAATTTCACCTGACTCTTACATTTAACTTCGACACGAACGTGGAATCCTCTGCGCGTCGCCGTATTAGCTCTAGGGATTGCGATTGCAGTGTCGGTTTCGGACGAGTGGGCGTGCGGAATCGCAGGAAATTTTAATCATTTACATGTCTGCTCTCACCGTAGCTATTCGCAGAGTTTCGAGTTCATCTCACGGTTTTTTCTTGGTGTGCGGGTTTTATGACAATGAATGTACTTTGAATCCACACAGATAATCTTTTACACTTTTCTAGACGTCGCACATTAGATAAGCACTACTGGAAAATAATTTTTTATAACTCGAGTGCTAAGGTTCCGCCTTTTCTTTTTATGTAGTCAACTTCTTGTGTGCTGATTTTTCGGACCTGTAATCACAGCCAGGAGTCCTACCTGTCCCCGAACGATTAGAATATAAAATGTCTGTGGTCTGGTACCAAATGAGTACTTCGACGAAAGAGAAAAATCGAAATTTGAAAAACACCATGCTTACTACATTCTAAAAGAACGATACATGCGAACGGTTAAACAAGATCACAGAGTGAAATGAAAAGTAAATGGGCATACATGGGAAAAAATAACATTCGTGAACGAATAACACAAGTTATTGCAATGCCTAATATCCGAGAGATATGCGTAAAAACCTTGTCTAATGAATTCTAAATTTTTCCTTAATTTTCAAGCAGTATTGGCATTTTCTTGGTACGTTATTTTACAACTGTTAGGAAACTTCTGTTAAAGAAATTCAAAAACATCGTTACTCTGCATTGACGCACTCTTTCTTAAAATGATCATGTACACCGCAAAGTTTATTAATTACATTATCCTCTTTTTGTCCAGATTGCTGGGTGATGACTTGCATGCTGGATGTTTCTGTACGGCCACATCGTGCCGGTAGTTAAGTGGACTATTACAACTTGAATTAGCCATAACTACTGTAGATTGTGACGCAAAAAATTGTAATCACGTCTTTTTGGAACATATGGTTTCTCAAGATGTCTCTGTACAGTGCAGCTGGCTGTTAATAGTTATCCGTGATAGCAAACTGAAATTTCATAAGACGAACTTTATGCAGAAGTGAGAATTTAAAACAAAAATTACTCATGTTCCAGATAATGTGTGTGTTCGATTAATGAGTTATTATTTGATGTATATCATGATTTGCGCTAGGGGGAGAATAAGAATGAAACAAAGCACAAGCTTCGGTTAAGCCAGTGTCAAATGTCGGATATGAACATGACTCCGGTTCCTGTACAACACAAAGTCATAGAACACATTACGTAAAGTAATTTTAACACTGATTTTCAATTTCTTCTGAATTATTTTTGTTACTTATGATTAAATGATGTTATAGATCTGTATGAAATACAATTGATATATCTTTTAAATAATTTATTATATATATAATTTAAAATGTTCGGTTTCCAATATTTGATTATCAATTGTTTTTGTAGTTTCTATTGGTACCCTTCTCCGAAAGGTACCCCTTCAGGCTTACGATTAGAAGTGAATTTCAACTTGCCTTACGTACTTCCGTTGGTGAATTTCAATTTCAAGTGCGTTGCAGGTTACCGTAACACCCAGCCGCTGCCAAGCCGAGAAGTTTAGCCTTACGTACTTCCGTTGGTGAATTTCAACTTTTCTCATCCAATGAAAGATGGAAAGACGCCTGATCAGCTTTTTACTGGGATTTATTCTCAAGATATGCTCACTCTACGAAAGAGGAACCCCAAAAAGTAAGAACTACTTTTAATTTTGTCATTCTGTCCTGGTAACGTAGTGGTGTAAGCTCTGGCTTCTGATCATATGATGGATCTGGGTTCAATACCCGGTGAGACATAAACGTGCTGGCCTTAAAGCGATGGCTCTATCCCTTCCATGGAACTGTTGGTCCTAAATTATGGACGGAGAATTGCATATAATCCATCAAGTTGTTGACGGTGGTCTTCTACTCCAACAAAAAAAGCAAAATAAGGATATTTGCCATCTCCAGAAATTATTGAGCTAAACAAACTTACCTAACCACTGAAAGATGTTAACAACACCAAACTTTGAATATAAGGACTATAACTCTATATTAGCACTAACAAATTATTAGACAGGGCTAATAAGTGTAAGAAGCTGAAATCTCTTCTGGGAAGCATTTCTGAGAAGCAATTTCAGAAATATCGAAAATAAAAACAACAGGGTATAAAGGATGACATTCTGCATGCATTCATATGCAAGAAATTTCAGTAATAATAATATATTGGCATACGTGAAACTGAGTGCCAGGCATTTATGCTTAGCCATATATCGAATATTCACAGTTAAAAAATATAATGGATTATTATCACCATATTCCCGTCTTTCATTTCCCGTACAATTATGGAATATGTAGAAAATAATCTTCTAAAACGTGTAAATTAGCGACTACCAAATGTAATACTGAACAAAGTAAATCCCTTCATCGAAGTATCGTTACACAGCTACATCAAAATATCGTTGTATAAACATCTGTGCTGACTCATCTACCGGTCTTCATCAAGTTTCTGTCAACCTTTCACACAAATTAAAAAACTACTTGAAATCAGGTGTCTTAGTATACTTAACAAAGACATAATTCACGATTTTACCACTTTCCCACAACAGACGTTTCGATCTGAAATCAGACTTTACTTGGAACTTGTCGAATTTACCCTGATGAAGTGTTCAAACGATACGCTAAGACCGGTTATTTTTTAACAGTTATGGCAAATTCATACAGAATGTTAGCCTTTATTGAATATCAACCGGATGAAAGAATCAACTTTGAATTCATGGTGATTATTCCACTGAAAATAAAAATAATGTTTCGTAGCCTTATCGGAAAGAGGAATACTCTGTTTATATCTATTTAAATCGAGCTTCAGAAATAGGGGTGCGGAATTATAATAAAAAAGGAAAATTAAAAAAAATATATGTGGATTGGAAGCTCACGACTAAATTTTTCTTTCGTATGATGTAAAATACATTCAATAATAAGGATATCAGAATGTAAATCGAAGGTGTTTGTAGAAACATGAAAATATATTGAAAATGACCGTTTCGAAAAACAAATGAGTTGTTATTTTTTCTGAAATTGTAAATTAGTTAGTTTTGCTTACAAGTGAATTATTACCTCAGTTTTTTCTCCTGTTTATGAAAACACAAACGATTTGGCTTTCCACGTGGAAGTCGAAGTCGTTAAATCACTTATATGTAACATTTCACAATTCCATTAGGATAGATGTTAGACGGAAACTTTGATTCCCACTACTTTGAGGAAAAGTATTTATGAATAAATATACATATTTAAATTTCCAAACTAAAAACTGTAAATAATTTTGGTTTTTGGAATACCGATGAAAACAATTATATGAATATTCACACATAATAGAACAAAAAAATTTCGAATGATTTTAATATAGTGAACGAAGCTCTACCTGGTTTCATGGAAATATAGGTGTTCCATAGCACTTGTTGGTAAAGGAAATATCCCAACGGGAGGAGTATTATTGTGATATAATATAGCAAAATATTATAATTAAGTAAAACCTCTCAACATTAGCCTCTAGATACCGCATCCTTTGTCTGCTATTTGGAAGTTTGACTGGTGAGCCACCTAGTCTCACAGTTAAAAAAAAGTATTGAGAACGTAGCTACAATTTTTGAAGTAGCAACGTGAGCATGCGATATAGGGCATTAGCAATGTCTACAGAGCATAACAAAAATACATAAAAAATATAATCTTCACAAGTTAGGAAGAGGCAAATACTTCTGGTGAAAAATGGGAAAACATGCAAAAATATTTTGTTTAATTTCATCTTAGATAAGTTTAAAAGCCGGATAATTTGAAGTCGCAGCCATGGCATTTCTGTGATTTTATTTCGTAATGAAATATTTCCTAATTTTACAGCAACTGAAATTAGGAGTTCTAAATATATTAATTTTATTAATGAAAAGCTGGAAACAATATTTTTTCGGAGAGCTTAGTTTGATCAGATGGAAAGGCAGGTATTTCATAAGTCTTTTTGGTGAAAAAAAATCACAATGGGAGGAGTATTTTGGTGATATAAGTTAGCAAGTTCTATCTGTAGAGAAACATGTCAATAGCGGATATTCTGTAACCTCAACCTTTATCCGCTATTTGAAAATGTCTGATATTTGCCGTTTCCCTTATGAGCACAGATATGAGCCCCCTTGTCTCACCTATTAAAATTTAAGTAATAAACACGTATGTACAATATATAATTAAAGACATGTTTTTTAATTAAATGTTTCATTTTTGATGTTCATTCACTGTGAAAAACGACACAATAGGTGCGCACAGATGCGATACTTCCACAGTATTTGTATTTATAAATACAGCGCATACGTTATACGCAATACGTATTTGGTGCATGCTGCAAAAGATTTAAACAACATATGGATGTGATACACCCTGACCTTAATTCCTTGTGTTGTACATGGTGTTTCACTAGATAGTTCCTTCAAAGTACCAACTATTGTTTTCTTCCATTTCTCCATCGATCACGACATTTAGTTTAGAAGTGACTCTGCTTCTTAAGATATGCTCGTAAGTGATTTCCCTGATAAAGTGATGACTCACTGTGACGTCACCACACAACGCGGCCGTGTACGCTAATTCTTTCCGAAGGCAATCTCCCTGTCTTACCGTGTCGTTGAACGTCGTTCATGATCGCTGTGTATACCGTTGCGGAGCGGGTGTTTGTCGTGATATATTATTGGATAACAAAATTTACAAGACTAACACAGCGTGAATTGCTGGAAAAGTTTCCGAAAAGAAAAGCAACGTACAAATTTTACATCGCCAGCACAGTAAATAAATTCGAAACCAAGGTCAGAAAAAGAACGTAGGCGAACGAAAATAGCAGAATTCGTGTACCAACTCAGTATAATAGTGATTCATGCGAATATCAGGATCATCATCATCATCATTGTCAACCATTATCAATCCACTGCTGGACGAAGGTCTCCCCAAGTTTCCTCCACAACGGTCTGTCTTGTGCCAGTCTCCTCCATGTCACTCCCGCATATTTACGAATTTCATCCACCCATCTCCCATGTGGTCTTTTTCTGGGTCTTTTCCTGTCCCTTGGAATCCAATCTAAAATTTCGGCTGTCCATCTATGGTCTGTCCTTCTGGCAGTATGTCCAGCCCATTGCCATTTCAGGGATTTAACTCTGATCATGATGTCTTCCACTCTTGTCATTTTTCGGATCCACGAGTTCCTCTTCTTATCTCTCCTGGTTATACCAAGCATGCACCTCTCCATGCTTCTTTGAGTTGTCTGCAGCCTTTGTATGTCTCTTTTAGTTAAGGTCCACGTCTCTGCACCATACGTAAGCACTGGAAGGATGCATTGATCAAACACTTTTCTTTTAAGACATAATGGCATATTGCTCTTGAAAATTATGCTGTTTCTTCCAAAAGCTCTCCAGGCAAGTTTTGTACGCCGATTAATTTCTTCATCAATGTGACCCTCACTTGATATCTGCTGTCCAAGATAAACATACGTATCTGTTATCTCCAGTTTTTCTCCATCAATCGATAAATCTTCATTTCTTGTAAAAGCATTGAACATCACTTTTGTCTTCTGAAAGTTCATTTTTAATCCCACTTCTTTACTCTTGTCAGCAAGTTCCTGGATCATACTCTGCAGCTCTGATGGGGTAGTTGCAAAAATGACTACGTCATCAGCAAAACGAAGGTGGGTTAGATAATCTCCATTAATCTTTATCCCTTTGTTTTCCCAGTTCAGTGCTTGAAAGACATTTTCCAATGTGGCATTAAAGAGCTTTGGAGATATGGTGTCACCTTGTCTCACTCCCTTTCCAATTTTTATGTGTGTTGTATTTTCAAACAGCCGAATCTTTGCACTTGCATTTTCATAGATGTTATTAATAATATTAATGTATGCATCTTCAATACCGCAGGATTTCAGAGACGTGGTAACTGCTGATGGTTTCACCGAATCAAAGGCTTTTTCATAATCGATAAAAGCCATGCACAATGGAAGTTCATATTCCCTCGCTCTTTCAATTAGTTCTCTCAGTACGTGGATATGATCTATTGTGCTGTAGCCACTCCTGAATCCAGCTTGTTCTCTCGGTTGAGCCATGTCCAGTGTTACCTTCAAGCGGTGTGAAAGAACTTTAGTGAAGATTTTATAAACCACTGATAGGAGGCTGATAGGTCTGTAGTTCCTGAGATCCTCAATGTCACCTTTTTTATGTAGCAGGATCATTGTAGCATTGTTCCAATCCTCAGGAATCTTCCCTTCATTAAGGCATCGAGTGAAAATTTGGGCGAGTACTGTTTCAATTTCTCCACTTGCTTCTTGTATGATGTCTATAGTAATTCCATCTTCTCCTGGAGCTTTCCCCCGCTTCATGTTCTTGATTGCATGAGCAACTTCTGCTGGGAGGACTGGAAGAACTCTGGTACCTTTCATGATGTCTGGAGTACATGTATCATCCCTTTCATATAGTTTGGAGTAGAAATCTTTCACTCTTGTCAAAATTTCGCCTCTATTTCTTGTTATAGAACCATCTTCTTTTCTCAGAGCCATAATCTGTTTTCTTCCCTTACTGAGATGTCCCTTTGCTATCTTTAGGCTTTGGTTGTTTTCAATTGCTTTCCTCACTAGCTCACAGTTGAATTTCCTTACGTCTTCAGTGATACTTTTTCGTGCTGTCTTGCATAGCTCTATATATTCCACTTTGGAAGTCACATCTTCTTTAGTTGTCCTCATCTCTCTTCTTTTTTGCATCAACATTTTGGTTTTTCCTGATAATTTGTTTACATGCAACTTGTTCTTAGACCCAGCTAATTTTGTTGCTGTTTCCATAAGAGCTTTGGTTACTTTTCTGTTAACTTCAGAAATATCCACTTCTTCCGATGTTAGGCCTTCTAAAGCAGAGAATCTGTTCTTCAGTTCCAACTTGAAAGTATTATGGTGTTTTTTAAGGTTGGTTATGTCAATACACTTTGTTTGTCTTATGAGCTTGCCACGTTCCAGTTTAGTGTTGAGGTGTATCTTACATCTCACCAATCTATGGTCACTACCTGTGTTGAACTTGTTTAGCACACTGCAGTCTTGATACGTCCGTGTAAATTACCATTACCTTAAACCTTATTTCGTTGTCTACTGAGTGTGTAAATATAAATGTTTGGAGACAGCATGTTAACCCACAAAGAAAGATCCGAATGCGAAAAAGAGTACCTTTTAATTTCAAAGAAATAATGCATATTTCCTGTTTTGATTGATGAGTGATATCTTGTTGTTTCTTGTCAACTGACCATTTTTTTGAGATTTGCTTTGAAAAAACATCAATGTTTCTGCAAACTAGTACCAGAGCAGAAGGCTTAAAAGTACCATCGGCTTTCCATGATCTGCTATCATTTCATTAAAAAAGCTAACGCAGGCACTGAATTTTCGAAGATAAGAGGTATGGTACTGAACTACAGCAAAAATAGCGATCACAATCAGAAATGATAAATACGAATCATGTGCCGTAGTATTCTCTTTGTTTTGGGTCTATTTATCGAGTCATAGTAACTGAATCATTTTTCATTTGCATAATTCCCTCTTATATTGAAGGAAAATAACAAACATTGTTCTTCTTTCCCATATCACTACATAGATACCAATATCGCTTTTGCAAAATTTTTGATTTGCGTATTGAGCGGAGAGCGCTCTACCAAAAAAAATGTTTGGCTGGTTTAAGCAACCTGCTTCTCCTTACATTATTTATATAAATAATTTTAAGAAACATAAACTGAAAGCTAATATAAATTTTGACATTATCTCCTTTGAATAAGTAGAACTTTACCTGAAAATCTTCCGAAATAAGATCCTTCCCATTTGCACATCTCTTCAAATATATATTTTTAAGTTTTCTGTTTTACACGTATTTGAGGGGATTATTTCTTCATTTTTGTGTTACCTTGTACCTCTGAAGTAATTATGCTTTCACAAACATCTATGATTATATAAAGACGTGCAATTGAATATGTTTTATGAGTAGTAAGCTATTATAAATGCTATTAGCAATACATGTTTGGAACCGTACTAAATATAAGGCGTTCACACACTTAAGAACGAGAAATACATGCATCTAAAGTGCAAAATGTTAGAAAAAGTTAATTTCAGATTTCAGTGAACCCATTATATCAGATCGGGATTTTACTTTAAAAAATGTTTTAAAGATGACTTTGAATTTTAAATTGCTTTGCCGATAACAGACATGTAAAAATCGACTTCAGTAAAGAGGTTTGGGTGTGAAATGTGTCCTACATCTTCTAGATCAGACCTAACTGAGAATCGGAAAAGGGCACAAGAAGGACAAATTAAGTACCTCATTTGTCAGATGTCTTAACTAACGTTGAAAACTAAGAAAAACAAGTAAATGGGAGACGCCAATTTTTCAGATTGGTCTTCTCAATTCATTTCTCATTTTGCTTTCAATCACTGCACAAAGAACGCATTGTAGTACCACATCCGTACAAGCTGTTTCAGCTCCGAGCATAGCAAAAGCAAAGATGAAAGAAAAATTTGACATCATTGCTTGTGAATTTGAAGGGAGATTATTGCGAAAATATCTAAAAAATCGGAAATTTCATTATGTACTATTTGACGTTACCGGCGAATTAGAAAGGGAGACCAATGCGGAATTATTCAAAAAAATACATGACATTTCATTAAGTATGATGTCCACTCAGCATGCCAAAATATCTGAAGACAGCAATTAAAACACTCTACGAGTAAATTACAAAGGCAACTGTGAGAATCTATCCTATGATCCAATAGATAAGTAAATACAGTTGAACACGTTTATATCGAATTCGAAGTGGAAACTTCGATAGTTCGATATACACAATAATTCAATACACGGGTTTTACCGCTCTACCAGTCTCAGTGGTGTTCTTGTGTATACAGTAGGTGAACATAAAAAAATATATACTTCCGTGTTATAAATTGTGAATAGAATTATATGACCAATTTAAAAACAGGATACACAGCAATATGACCAAAGGAAGTCTTACCAGATTCGATGCTTTAGGATATAAAATAATTAGTCATCTTCGTCTGCTTCTTTAAATTTATTGTATTTGCCAAAACGCTCTTTTAAACCTGTTCGATTTTGTGAATCAATGTGCATCCGGTACCCTCAATTGTTACACAACACTGTCGGAGTAACGAAGCCGATCCCCTCCCTCTTCTCGTTCCGTTTGCCAGGACCAGCGATTGCCCCGCCCCTCCCATCAGGTTCTCCCTCTGCCACCCTCCTTCACCCTACAGTAGCATCTCTCTTATCAACCCAGCCGGAAGACTACAATATCTTTATCAACTCAGCCTGAAGGCGTCCTTATTTCCTTTTTGCCTCAGTGTGCTTCGGATGACATAGGCGGAGTCGTCCCGTTGAAAAGTTCGGATAAGAGAGGGTATCTTTCACAGTGAAATAAAAGGACTGCTTCCAGTTTGGAAACCTTGAGAGCGTCAGGAATTAGCCAAAGGGAATTCACACTTACGCTGAAAGAAAGAGGATTTTGCTTGACAAGATTTGTTTCCGGGAAAATTTGCGAGGAGTGTATTTGAAAAATTTGGTTTATACAGTGAGGCTGCTTCAACTCGTTCGATATAGGAAAATGGGTTACATATTATTTTCAGGCTATTTTGAAGAAGATATTCCGAAATACGTCCGAAATACGCAATAATTCAATATATCCGGGTTCAATATAAACGGGTTGCACTATATATGATTCGGCCAAAATTAGAAATTGAGCTTCTTTATCAAACTGTATGAAGAATGCAAATCCCCAAACTGGGGATACTGCACTTGGAGACTTGGCAAAAATAAAAACACATAAAGAAGAAAACCCTTTTAGCTTGATTATAACCAAAGAAAGCACCTCTGATTACCCTAGAAAAAAATGTCCTATAAATATTTATAACCGATGAGATAAATTCAATACTAAAAATTGTATAGCTTTCACGGAAATTTTAAAATACTCCTATAATCAACACGATGAAAGCAGTTATCACATGGCGCCTCGTTGTATCTTATACCCCTGTGCCTGATGCAATATATATTATAATCATTAGATTGACTGATAGTGAACTGTAATTAACTCAAATTAAAGAATCAACGAGTTTTCCAATGCGTATTTAGAAAACTTTCCTCTTACGATATAATAATGCCATACAAATTTGGAAGATATGAATCCGTTATTTGGTGTAAATGTGACATGGATGTTAAGTCAGACAATATCGGAAAACATTTTTTTAATGGAGGTTTAACGACCACCGTGAGCAACTCAATGGGCTATAAGCAGTCGCCCGTCCCTAATTTAGGGTCACTGGTTCCAGGGAAGGGAGAGAGCCAGTGCCGTAAGACAACAACAACATCCATGCCTGACCGGGATTCGAACCCAGACCCCTTACGGACGAATGATCAGAGGCCAATGCCTTAGACCACTGCGCCACTGGGGCGGCTCCGAAAACTTGAAAATGTCGTCGTCCTAGAGCGGGAATCCAACCCGTATCTCCCGGGTAGAGCCCGAATATGCTAAAATAATTAGCCTAGCATATTCAGATTACTCGGAAACTTTAAACTTAGTCATTCTGTGCGGTTTAGTAGTCTGCATCATCGAGCAATATCCGGGAGACACGGTTTCGATTTCCGCTCCAGGACGACGAAATGTCCTAGTCTTCAGATATTATCTGACTTAACATCCATGACACATTTACAACAATAAACGGGTTCACGTCTTTCAAATTTGTACTGTACAATGGTGAAATTCCGTATTTCATTCATTGATATTAGAGTGCTATTATACAGACAGGAAACTGGTGGCCCAATGGGTTTACCGATATCAACATTGTTCACGAATGAGACTACAAATCTAATCACAGACCTAGCAGCATGTTTACTTTGCCAGAAATTTGCTTAAAAGTCTAAAAACGTGTTGAACTGCCGCAGCAAAAAAAATTCATGAAGCAATTTCTCTTCCAAAGCTGTTGTGACAATTGATTTTTAAACAGATGAGGTTCGTTTCACAGAAAGTTCAAAATATCAACCTGCTCTGATCGTGTGTTTTGTTTACCCTTAAATATTCCACTGTTCATTGTGCAACTATTGAAATGTTACTGCCACACATTAAGAGTCCTATACGTTTTAATATTCCAAGGAAATGAATCTTTACGTGGGAACATTACGTTGGAGTTTCGTATTCTGCTCTACCATCCGCAGCAGAAACAACTGCTTTGTCAGATGTTTTCGCCATATCAATGACCTACGAAAGGCAATGAGTTCGAAAATTAAATTTTAAAATACATTTTTGAAAGTGTAAGCAATATTTGCCTCCAAATACATAAATTCCCTTACTCCGTCAATGACTTTAAACGCAAAAAATTATTATACCTTTCTTTCAAAGTAATGTTCATAATATATGCCTTAACGAAGAGCAGAAAATTTGCTATGGCATAAGTACAGTAGGTACATGACTCTCTTCTCCGAAAGTTTGTATATTGACGTTTTTAAGGACGTATGCTGTAATGATGACTTACCTGCACATGTACATGCACCGTGGATTCGCTTATTTAATTTTTTATGTCGTGCGAAGTACCCTAGTGCGGGGTTGATAACGGACCTTGTACTTATTTTTCACTTCGGTGAATATGTATTTGTAATCTATTTGGTGTTTTCTTTCTTAGCTTTGTTTCTCGCTGTAACGGAGTTGTGACGTGGATATCATGTCACTCACCAGGATCGCTGTTGTCTTCGGGACTACCTATTTATTAAGTGTGTGTGTTCTCCTAGCGCCAGTTCTTTTAAACTGATGACGCACAGGGCGCCTGTTGCGAAAGATCTTGTGTTTACCTAATATACCTTTTAGTAGTAAAATTCTAATTGTACGTTTTGGGTTGGTTTTCTACATGCTTAGACAGCTGCCTTTTTTATTCTTCTTGATAAGTACAGTATTTGAAAATTTTTATTTCAGTAAATCGTTCAGTAAATGAATTATATATATATATATCTCTTAGTTTGTTTGGATTTATTAGAATACGCTTGGTTTTTAAGTAGAGGGTAACTCCTGCTAACCAAGGTCCTTCTATCTTAATCAATGCAAGAACATCACACTTGTAACAAAAAATGCCAATTGAAGAATGCTTTTGTTCTAAAAATAGGTACCAGTTATTGACTTGATACGGAATTCTACGCACTGAATTCGACTAAAGCTTTTCATTAAAGGCCAAATACTCATATTTGGTGAACAAACTATCTTTCCGGTTTTTGTTGCTTTAACTCAAAGTAACTGATTACTGATTTTGTAAAAATTCGGAAAGAATAACAATTCATATTAAGAATAGTATAGTAGTATATCAGATGCAGGGAAATCCTGGGCTTAGTAAAATTCCTTTTTCTGAAGTGGAATAATATATAATGTTGCACTTCTCAATATCGCGAATATTTTATTTTTACCTCTTTCATAATTTAATTGATTTTTTTAAGATACATTTATCGAACACTGAGTCATGTTTGACATTCTCTTTCGAACATTAGGCACCTCGTGACTTAGCACAAACCACCAAATCTTTTTGCTGTAACTGAAACTTATGGTCGAGCAAAAAATAAAACTACCTTCACTGTAAAATAAATTCAAAGGTAATGTAAAGTAAAATATGTATTCATGATTCAACAACACAGGTGGTATACAATGTTTCCGGAGATTTCCGATTGACTCAAAACATGGACATATACAGTCGACGAACATTGACTATTTTTGAGTGAAAGATTTTGTCACGGTCATTACCATACGTATGGCTACATGCGTGATTTAATCTTACATCTCATTGCATCGCTTGCAATATTCACCTTGGCAATATATTTTGTTCCATCTGCAGTCGAACTGCTTCGCTGCTCTACGACGGTCTTGAATGAGAGACTTTGTCTTACCCTCAGCCTCAGATTATTTGTAGTGGAAGGGACATATTCATTCTTATAGCAACATTTTGAAGAAAGCTGTTTCATTAGTTCTACAATCTTCGAGAAGAAAGCCTGAATTCCATACCTTTGTTAAAAGACAAAAACAAGGGAACTGAACGTGAAGCATAGGAAAAATTCCATATGAAACAGAAGTTTCTGCATTCCAGTTTGTAGTCAGCATAGGCGATTGGCAAAAAGAAGAGTATCGTCACCTTTAAGGTGCATTAAATGCCATTGGTGTTAGATGGCCATTTTCCTCACTGGAGGCTATTTTTTGTTTAGGTAGGTTGTAATACAGTTGGATTTCGAATAAAAAACATAGTATATTCTAATGGTTATTGAATAATTTTATTTCAAAACGTTAATATTTAGTTATATGTGTCATTATGCTGGTCTTTTAAAGAAAAATTGAATTGTTACTCTACAGTATTTAATTTGGAAAATAACTTTCATATATATACAAAATTATAGTATTTCTTTGGGAAAATTCCTATCAGTTTTCATAATTAAGGGAGTTCCGCTCCTTCAATAAAAACGAAACATTCCCATTTCTTCCGTTCCTTGAATTGCAAAGTCAAACAATATTGACTTTGAAGGTTATTTCACGCTCGCAATAGGTGATGCAGAAATTTTGGGGACTGACTTTAGTTAAATTTCAAAAAACGGAAAGATATCCTTCATGTAATTTTTTTAAATAAACACGCTTGTCAATTTTTTTTGTTTCATTATATAGTGTGAACTGAAAACGTGCACCTTTTCCTACATTATCGTTTTGCCTAAATTGAATTTTCTAATTCGTCGTCAGTGGAGGAATTCCAACATGACAAAAGAATTAATTTAATGCGATTTCAAAGTACTTTCGCTATGCAAGATATAAATTGGAATGAAGATGTAATATATATCTTATATCTTCATTCGATATATCTTCAACGCTTCAAGGAATGATATCTCCTACATTTATGTGTCAGAATAATATTATCCCACTTGCATTGTACGTAAATACACATGTGAAGCGACTTTGACCTTTCGGAGATATGAAATTTTGGACGAAACTGGCCCATGAATTTATATTTAATTCAATTCATAAATTATATGAGGGCAGGATGTAAAGTGAATCGGTACAATTTGCATCACGTTTTCATGCCGTAAGCGTAAAGGGCCAAAACTGCGTAGACAAACGTGTGAACGGAGAGGTCACATGTGCAGTTAGTTGAGATAAAGCATAAGCACCGTAAAGGTCCATATTTGTTACTATCTACTGAATATGTTTAATTTGAGGAAATTCATTGGAGAAACACAAACGTTAATTTATCCCTTACACGGTGAAAAATCTGTAAATGCAAGTTCGGGTTGTGATTGGTTTGTGGTGGTGATAGGAGGACAGATAGTAATTAGTCTAACAGAAAACCAAAAAGTTTCCGCCACTGATACGCATGGTCCACTGAACCGATTGTCTGCCCAGTCGAACACAGAATTAGGTATAGCGTCTTATGACTATACCCAACAGGAACACGTACGTCGATTATTACTAAATGCTATCTGCCTGCATGGAAAAACCTCTTCAATCAAAAAGCGGTGTAAATTTATGAATATGAAGAAATCCTGCATACGAGCGTCACTCTATTTCAGAAGAAATGCATACGGTTCAAAATATCTTCAAGTTTAAGGTTTTTTTAATTGACCATGCGATATAAAAAGGGAAAAAAAAATATTCCGTTTCCAATGGAAGTGCCGAATTGAACACTGGTTATAAATATTGGTTCAAACCTTTTACCTGTAGAAGGGTAAGAACGAAAGAACGTGTCATTTCAAAATTGAAACATCGTTCCTGAATCAGTAAGAGACGGACTTGAAGGTCATTTGGAATTAAGGGGAGTATGTCATATTAGATTACGTGACTTAATACATTCTTTCTGTAAAGATCATGTGACTTAATACATTCTTTCTGTAATGGAGGTAGCAGAAAACCCACATTGCTTAAAAGAAAACAATGTTTTTTTAGAGTGTGCTCAAAAATCAGAAAACGCATATCAACATACACGCTTTGAATCAGTTTAGGGAAAACGTGATTGGTGAGTTTCCGTTCAAAACAAGATTAGCAGTAAACCGAAGAATAAATCACAAAAAGTATGGGAACTGATGAAATAAATAAATCAAGCGTTAGTGTAGGGTATGTGCTGTTGCTAACACAAGAACTTATTTGCGTGTCATATATTAAGCAAAGTCCTGTACGAAAGCCTTTTTCAGCCCTTGACATTTCGTTGGAGTTGTGTGACAAGATGCATTTTATGTTCCGATAAATCCCCAAGCATGCTTTTCAGGGTTATGTTCAGACCCGTGCCAACATATCAGTTCAATGCCGTACTCAACCATGATGAAGTTATCTCCCTGGCCCTATAAGGCCGAAAAATGTCATGAATGTAGATCTCTAAAATTACGTTTGAAACTGTATAAGAAATTACATTTGCCTCACTGTCTTATTTCGATATCCTATTGCTTTCAGAAGTTCATACTTAGTGACGCAGATATTTGTAATCCCTCAGACAGTGAGAT
The DNA here is from genome assembly GCA_039090855.1 of Macrothele yani. Lineage (NCBI taxonomy): Eukaryota > Metazoa > Arthropoda > Arachnida > Araneae > Macrothelidae > Macrothele > Macrothele yani. Next base: position 55,032 of record JAYWMT010000411.1, read on the forward strand.
CTCTTGAAAGCATCGCATGAATGATGCCGGTAGTAAAAATAGGAGAACATGTTGTGAGAGTCTCGTTCCCCTGGAACGGGAACTATTAGACTCCACGCCAAAGAGCAAATCGTCACTGTATCGAACTGATAGCCCCGGTTATTTCTGTAAACGGAATGTTTGTGAGACCATCCTGTAATTTCCGTGATTTGACAAGTTGTTACAGAGATACGCGAAATCTCTGAATGATGAAAACGTTTGTGTTCTGTATTGATTGTGCTTATTGTGCGAATTTAAATATCCGTGCTAATCACGAAATGGTTACAGCCTGCTGGCCACCAGAAAAGCATCACACCTGAAGGCACAATCATTCACGTAGGATTTATTTTGTTCTGTTTGGTCCACAGTTTATTCGAGTACTTGAAATGATGGTATACTGAGGGAAACTTTAAGAATCATGATTGGAAAGCTCTTATGCTGAGATAAATCAGAAGAACACACTAGTGATCGGGGGATACAGGTGCTTGCGTTTGGAGAATACATTCCTATAGTTTAACAAGGGACGAGGATATCCTGTTCGGCGTACTAACGTGTCATTCGACGTAAAGTCTGCATTTTGTAATTCAACACATCTGACATAAATACAGATGATCCTTTAGACCTTTCCTTTGCCAGGCGACCGTACTAACTAATAGACCAACGGCGGTCCGTGTATTTAATGCATTTATACGCTATGCCATCGTCTGTGGCTTTAAAAACGAACATTGGCAATCAGGTGGTTTAGTCGGTGATATCCCTGTACCATTAAATAATAGTTACGGCCACTTCCTACTTACGTTTATTATAGAACACTCTATCCTAAATTTGTTTTGTCTTTCCTTGTTTGTCGGAAGCCAGTCCGCAGTCGTATTGTGAACACTTGTAAAACACAAATGACCTCTGGCCGTCCTTTCGCTATGTGATCAGCATTCTATCTTCTTATTCTCTATAGACCGTCGACCTCGAAAAAACAGAGATATCATTAACTTTCAGCCAGTGGAAACAATCCAACTTTCTTATTCACTGTAAAATATGGAGCAATGAACGAATACTTGAGTTTTGTATTCAAACCCGTATTTAAAGTGTAAAATCGTCTGAAACCTTTTCCAATAAATATTAAAGTAACGTATTAGGAAAATGTTTGAGAGAATAGTTTATATTTCATTTTGTAGATATTACATCAAAATATACAAATTAGAAAACTATAAATAGAATGCTCAAATGCTGTGATTTTTTTTTTTTTTTTGATTGGAGGTTTAACGACCACCGTGAGCAACTCAATGGGTTATAAGCAGTCGCCCGTCCCTAATTTAGGGTCACTGGTTCCAGGGAAGGGAGAGAGCCAGTGCCGTAAGACAAACACAAAATCCATGCCTCACCGGGATTCGAACACGGACCCCGTTCGGACGATCGATCAGAGGCCATCGCTTAGACCACTGCGCCACCGGGGCGGCATGCAGTGATTTTCTCTGATACCAACGAAATTTATACAGCATAATAACGGAATACAGAGGATAACGTGATCAAAACATTATGGCAAAAATACAGATGTATTTGCTGGTAAACTGAAAAATAACATTTCCATGTAACATCGTTAGTACGAGGTTGAACCGCCATGAACTGCGTCACACTGTGCGATTCTGGCATGGAGTCTGTCGTACAGATGTTGGATGTAAGTTTGGGGTAATGAGTTCCAAGCATCCTCAACCTGGACGCGTAAATTGGTGATGGTCGTGGCTGGCCGTGGAGATCGGATAAGTCGTTGTCCCATAAAATCCCACACGTGCTCAATGGGGGACAAATCCGGTGAACGTGCAGGCCATGGAAGTTGTCTCACACACTGAAATGCATGTTGCGTTGCACGTGCCGTGTGTGGGCGTGCGTTGTCTTGCTGGAAAACACTACGATGGACGGACCTTACAAATGGCACAACAACGGGCTGAATGATATTTTTGATGTAGGAGGTGCTGCTTAACGAACCCGGTACAAACACTAGTTGTGTACGGGAGTGATATCTGATAGCCCCCACACGAGGAGACCAGGTGTAGGCCCTGCGTGTCGCTGGAGGATGCTAGAAGGGTGGAGACGCCGTATGCGTGTGCGTCTGCGAACACGCATACGGCCATCGGAGGCTACCAAGCAGAATCTGCTTTCATCGCTGAACACGACAGTTCGCCATTGCGTTCTCCAATGCAAAAGTTGGCGACACCACTGCAGCTGTTCCTGACGGTGGGCTGGAGTGAGAGGTACACATGCCAGAGGCACACGTGCACGTAACCCTGCATCCAGTAGACGGTTGCGGATTGTTCGCACAGTCACCTCAGGTGCAACGGCAGCTCGGATTTGCGTCGCAGTGGATGTTCTGCTTGACAACGCCGCTCTTCATATGCGTCGATCGGTCCGCTCATCAGTCCGTCTGTGACTCCCGGTTCCACGTCTTCTCGTGTGGGAATGTTTCCCTGACAATCTACGCCACCATCGTACCACCACCGATACTTCCCGTCCAATTCGCTCCGCAATACGACGATACAACCACCCGGCCTCGCGGAGTCTGTCTGGACGACCTCGTTCAAAGTCCGATAACTGTTGAAATCTCACACGTCTTCAATGTCCATACATTGCAGCTTCTTCAGGCTCTTCGCACGTGTCCGTACGCCGACGACTGATTATATTCACTTTGCCGTACTCTTCAAATACCACCGACGATTATTTGCATATTATGCCGCGCTGTGGCGTAAGCGCTCACCCGTTGGTCCCGAAATTAACATCACACCTACGTAAACTCCACTCCATTAACATACGTAAATTTCATGATCGTCGGCTAATTCCTTCTTGGTGTTCTTCTTTCACATTCCGCCAGTGTAGTTACTTTTTCAAATTACACATAGATTTTCCGCTAGGGGTGTAAAAGTAAAAAACCTTTTCCTCGATAACTCTTCTTCTAAAACTCCGATTTAAAAATTTTTTTCTTCAGCGGATACATCTCCTGATGCAACACCTTTTGCATATAATTTCAAATTTTTGGAAAAGAATACTTTGGCCATCAGGGGGCGTAAGAGTTAATTTTTACTTCTGATGTATTTGCCATAAAATCGGAGCTTCTAAAATATTGATTGCAAAAGTTATTTCGGGGACTGATGCCACTCACATCGATAAAACTTTTCGGAATATTTTCTTCTTAAAAATTACGCAGTTTTTCCACCAGGAGGCATAGATGTACATCATGATATTTTTGTCAAGATCTCTACTTCTAGAAGTCCAATTTGAAAAATTCCTTCTTTGTTGGATAGTGTTTTCCGTGTGACAGGTTTTTCATGTAATTTCAAAATTTTCAAGTAATTCATTGACTTCCCGCTAGGGGGCGTAGTGGTAAATTAAGTTTCCCCCTATATCTCTGCTTCTAAATCTCCGATTTGAAAAATTCTTTCTGCACCAGATACAGCTCCTGATGGGATATTGTTTGCACATAATTTCTATTTTTGTAAGAAAATTGTTTGGCCACCAGGCGGCCTAAATCTTAATTTCTGCTTCTGTTGTATTTGCAGCAAAATATGATGTTCTAAATTCTCGATTGAAAAAAACGTCGTTTGTTGACCGATACTACTAATGTCGACAAACCTTTTAGAAACATTTTCTTCCTAAAATATCGCATGGTTTCTACACCACGGGGCGTAGATGTATATCTTATTTTTATCAATATCTCTACTTCTAAGACTCCAATTTGAAAAATTCCTTCTTTGTTGAATAGTGTTTCTAGTGTGACATGTGTTTCATATAATTTCAATTTTTTCAAGTAGTTCATAGACTTTCCGCTAGGGGACGTAAATGTAAATTGCGTTTCCCTACATATGTCTGCTTCTAAATCTCCGATTTAAAAAATTCCTTCTGAACCACATACAGCTCCTAATAGGAAATCGTTTGCACATATTTTCTAATTTTTGTAAGAAATGGTTTTTCTACCAGGTGGCGTAAGTCTTAATTTCCGCTTCTGTTGTATTTGCAGCAAAATATGAGCTTCTAAAATCGTGATTGAAAAAAGAGTCGTTTGTTGACCGAGATACTACTCCTCATGTCGACAAACCTCTTAGGAAAATTTTCTTCTTGAAAAAATGCATGGTTTTTACGCCAGAGGGCGTAGATGTATATCTTATTTTTGTCAATATCTCCACTTCTAAGAGTACGATTTGAAAAATTCCTTCTTTGTTGGATAGTGTTTCAATGCGAAATGTTTTTCCTATAAATTTAAAATTTTAAAGTAAATCATAGACTTTCCGCTAGGGGGCACAAAGGTAAATTGCGTTTTCTGGGTTATTTCTGCCCCTAAAGTTCTGATTTGAAAAATTCTTCCTGTATCGCCTACAAGACCTGATGGAAAATATTTTTCACCTAATTTCTAATCTTTGGTAAAGAATGGTTTAGCCACCAAGGTCATAAGAGTTAATTTCTGCTTCTGAAGTATTTGTTGCAAAATCTGGGCTCCTGAAAACTAGACTAATTTTTTCTTCGCCACCCACGCAACAGTCAACTTTCTGGTGAAGAGGTGCAGAAGATTTGGAGACTGACAGCAAGTGGATTGCCTGTAGTGAAAATTTGTGAAGCCATTGGGAGGAGTAGGGCAGTCATTTATAAGACTTTATCGAAACTCGGTGCGTTAACTGCCAGAAAACGGCCTGACAGGCCTCGAATAACAACCAAACGTGATGATCGTGGCATCATGCTTTCAGTTTCAACCGAAAAGTGATCACTACATTAAGTTTCTCGGTGTCACCATCTCAAAGTACACAGCTCATCGACGAATTAAGGAAAGTCGCAACAGTGTGCTCCGTAAAATGCGCCGTCTGCCACACCTCACGCGGAGCCATAATGAAGCTAGATTATTCTGGGCAAGCAGCCACGTGCACAGGACTGACGAGTGGATAACAAATAGTTTCTCCGATAAGAAAAAGTTCAACCTGGACGGCCCAGACGATTGGAACCGCTATTGGCATCATTTACGACGCGAGCCACGTACCTTCTTCAGCAGGCAGAAAGGAGGGGGATTTGTGTTTGTCTGGGGATCTTTTGCGCTCAATAGGACAACGAATATCGCTTTTCTGCAAGGCAGGCAAAACTCCGAAACGTATCAGGACATACTCAGCAGTCACCCTCTACCGCTTGCCGAAACTCTACCGAGTGTTGGTTATTATCTGTTCCAGCAAGACAATGCCTCTATCAATAGGTCTGCATCAACGAAAAACTGGTTTAACACCCATCATGCTACCGTAATGGATTGGCCAGCACTCAGTCCAGGTCTGAACACTATCGAGAACCTAGGCGGTATCCTCGCTCGTGATATGTATGCGAATGGACGGCAGTTCTGAAGTGTGGTGGCAATGAATGAGCAGATTGAACGAAGCTGATACGCACTCCGTCCAGAACACTTACATCACTTGGTGAAAAGCATGCCCAAACGGGTTTTCAGTGTTATTCGGAACAACGGTCCCACTATTCGTAACGGATGTGCTCATAATTAGTAAGTCTTTATATTTTTGAGACAGCGTATTTCTGTTTTTTTCTTGTACTTAGCGTTGGAATCGTTATGTTTCCGTTTAACTATTGTGCAGCTGCGTGTCCTATTCTATTTTTGTTATACATATGAGATGTACATTTCAGCTCCTTGTTGTTTCTTTTTTATTCAAGAATTTGCTGTGTCTCTAAATTTATTCGACGCACTATATGTATTTTTCCACACTTTTTTAGCTACGGAAGGAGTGCCAAGACCCCATCTCGCATTGTGGCAGATGAAGATATTCCTGTAGATGCGGCAGTTCGGAATGATGTCTGGAGGATTAGCGCTTTAGCAAGAGAGTCTAACACTATGGACAAAGCCAAGAAATGGCTGGCGCGTCGAGGACTCCTGAAAAACACGTGCAACTGACCTATGTAGACTGGATCACTATTCCCAAGGTATTGATCATAAACAATGGAAATACAGTAGGTCCCAGTTTACCCAACTTATCAAGTATTCATCGTTTCCCGGATGTAGCTATTTGTCTCTTAAAATGATCACTCTCATGGCCTACTGTTGGTGCCGAGATGACCCACAGAAGCTTATTCAAGATTTAGTTGTTATTGGTAAGAAGCCAGTCATTGATTGGTGCAATTCCTGTCTGAAAGAATACGATATATATACTTGTCGAAATTGGGCGCAGATAGGAGGATTTCGTGAAAATGAGATCCTATCCATGTGGAAATAAACGAGACATATTTCACTTCATAGCAAATATCATCGGGGCTATTACAGGATAGGATACTGGGTATTCTGTGCTACTGGGAAAGAATAGGGGGAAATGTTTCTTGCAGGAGTGGCCCAATAGGAAAGCGAGGACATTGAACCACTTCACTGTGTGATTGCAAAACAGATAACACCAGGAAGCCACGTCATTTCTGACCGATGGTCACCATGTGCTGAAACAGAAAGATTACAAAATGGCATTTATGTCCATTCCATACTAATCTACAGTGAAAATTTCGTTCACCGTGATGATCCCGACTTTCATTCACAGAACGTAGAAAACATGTCGATGAGAGGGTAAATGATTCTACTCATTACCGTGGAAAGTATTCGAAATAATTTCCTTGTTTTAAAAAATTTAAAGTTTCGCAAACACATATATTTTGAATTGTATATAGTTGTAACTTTTCAGATGCACATGATGGACGCACCGATTGTACAATACGTATTTAAACAAAGAAATAAAAATATCGTGGAACATTTGAGTCTTAAACAAAATCTTTGGCTAGCTCATTTTTACTTTAAAAAGAGCAATGAAAGTACAGTCGTGGCGAAAAGACCAGCACAAGCAGGCCGAAAGTTAATTTTTGATGTTTAAAGGCAACTTATACAGCGTAATGGTAAAGTCGGGAATACATATTATACATCTTTTAAAAGGAGTTGTATGCTTAATTCAAATATTTTTACAGAATGTTATTACTAGTATTAGAATAGAAGTTACAAGTAAAAGTACAGTGTCTAGTCATTAAAACAAAAAACATAGTGGAATTTAGGAAATTAGAGTACAATTTATGAAATTAAGAAACGTAAAATTACCTTTAACGTAAAATTACTGTATAGTACATTATTGAAACTTGTAGAACACTTGAAACAACTTACCAACAAGCAAAATACGCTTTAATATGTAATTTGATAAAAAAGGTTTCTTAGTAACGAAGTGCACCTTCTTGGCATGGTACTTACGAATTTCTCTAGTTGCCCATTGGTGATAACACGGAGCCATACGGCCTTTTCAGTCTCAGTGAATGCTGTTTTAGATATAGGTCCTTCTTGACGCATATTTTCCTTCAATCTTACACACAGATTTTCGATGGGATTGAGATCCAGTGACTGTGCCGGCCACTGAAAATTACTTATATCTTTTCGATTAAGCCACGCGTCAGCCAACTTTAACCAATGGGCATGGCGCGTTATCGTCCTGAAAGATAAAATTCAGCAAATTCATGTCATCTGAAAATGGTAGCAGTTTGGACTCCAAAATATCCACATATTTAGATTCATTCAAAGTGCCATCAATGATATGAAGATTGCCAACACTAGTGGCTGCTGAAATGCAGAACCATAACATCCCCGAATATGAGTGCTTGATTGTTGGCTGGGTGCACCATGACACCAGCCTGACGATGTAAATAATTATTTTTATTATTAGCGGAAATATTAACAGTTGTTTCATCACTGAAAATGACATTTTCCCATTCAACAACAGTTCAATTCTTGTGTGCATTCGCACACGTAATTCTTTTGAGCCGTTGTTGTTCAGTAAGGAAAGGTTTTCGTGCAGCTTTTCGTGCAGTTAGTTCATTTTCTTGTAGCCTACGACGAGCTGTACGTGCAGATGCAATAATGCCTGCTTCTTTCTCCCACTCCTTTCTTAAAGCAGTGACTGTTTTAGACCTTGATTTTAAGGAACGACGAATCAACATGTGATCATCACGTTCAGCATACAGCCTTGGTCGACTTGTTCTTTTTCTGTTTCCCACACATCCAGTTTGTGCAACTCTTGTAATGGTGCGCAACACAGTAGAATGCTCTCAGCCACATTTAACACCAATTTTGGCACCGTGTTATCACCAATGGGCACCTAGAGAAGCTCATTAGTTCCATGCCAAGAAGGTGCACTTTGTTACTAAGCAACCGTGGTTATCCAATTAAATATGAGAGCGTTTTATCCTTGTTGGTAAGTTATTTCAATTATCCTGCAAGTTTCAATAATGTATTGTACAGTAATGTTACGTTAAATGCATTGTACCCTAAGTTCACAAATTAGACTATTTTTTTGCTTTTTATGACTAGGCGCTGTACTTTTGCTTGTAACTTGGCTTATATAGTGGTAAAAACCTTCTGTAAAAATATTTGAATTCAGCATAAAATGTTTTTCAAAATGATGTATACAATGTATCCGGACTTTTCCATTACGCTCTATAAGTTGACCTCAAATAATCAAAAATTCACTTTCGGTCTACTGGTGCAGAAGTTATGGCCAATGTTGTATGCGCTGCAAATTAAGATCTGCTGTTTACTTTATTTATAACGGTTTATAATTTACTTTCGAATTTAAGTATTGATCATGCAAAGCAGTTGCTTTCCACAATTTTTGGAGGCTTAAACTTTGCGAAAGAAAATATGGAGGGGTTGTAATAAAAATGATGTTCTCATGCAAAACGTAACCACAATTTCGCGAGTTTTGGTGCCTGATGATGAACCTATAAGTCGTAGGTTCGAAAGATCTCGCAAGTTTTTAACATTAAACCTTTTTAAACCTCAATGGAATGAGTTATTTGTGTCGTCATGGTTTTAACTGTGTATACTTTTGATACCGGTGATACGTCTTAGCTTCATTTGAGTGTTGTAATTGGTTTGAGCTAAAGTGTTCGTGCTTAGACAGCTATCTTCTTTATTTATATATCAATCAGCACGATAGTCTCTTCATCATATCCACAATTATGGACCGTTCGTTTCTCCCGATGACCAAATTCTTGAGAAAAGAAATGAGTTGAAGTATCATAAGAAATAAGATCTTCTTATGCAACCGAGTATAAATTAAAATCGCAGTTTTTAAGCTATTGAACGAAGAGTTTGATATGCGTCTTTTTCATCTGCTTTTTCTGTATAAAGAGACGTCTAATTATGTTATTGTTAACTTGAGGACAAATGTAAACCAGCATGTTTAAGTTTAATCTTGGAGTACTTCTCCAAATTAGATAAATCCGCACCCTTAAGGCAGAAATAGTAATCTGATCCTTTACTGACCGTTAAGCATCACAATTGCACTTAGCATAGTTATGTCATAAGCAATTTAAATATTACTCAAACCTCTTGATGAATGTGAAAGTAACTTTCACTAAAGTGAAAGAAAAGCAACTTAATTAATGTTCAATAAAATATAAACTTGGAGGTTTAACTTTGCAGAAAAGGTACAGTCGTTCACACCCCATAACTGATTCCAATGTGCAGCGCAATCGGTCTTCGAAAAATTTAATTCTTACTTGTAATCTACCAATGTGTTTTAACACAAGCAATTGTTCTGAAGAGCAAATACAGTCTTACATTTTAAATTTATGAAACTAATTTACACAGTGTAATTACACATTCAATGCATATTCATATTTTTACTAAGAAAATAGAGCAAACTAAATTAAATTGTGTTGTTATAAATAATAATAATACTTAAATTTAACTAGCAAATCCATCTTCCACAACTAATAGATTCTGTAAAAGGCTTATCCAGCGAAGGAATAAGTCTTCTACGCATGAAAATGTTCGTAAGTCACGTGCCAATGTGAGTGTACGGCAACAATAGAACTAGTTCAGTCTAAGATATTGCTTTCCCAACATTTTGGTTTTATCTAGAAATAATCAACTGTGTTTCTAGTGACATTCTTTTCTTAATGAATCCAAAGATTTAGGTATGTGCATATACCCGATATCTTTCACAATTCCTAAAATGTAGGAGAAATTCCATTTTTTTAAAGGAACTGCATTATATTCTATTCTTTATTTATTTGTTTATTTCGCTTGAAAAACGTTTGGCAACATTTACTATAAAAATCGTTGGTATGAACATTCAAAAATAGTCGAGAGAATTGTGCAGCATAGACTCTCGTGTTATATAGCTGCTAAAAATTTTAAATCTGCACGTACCTACAGGTTTTAACTCTAATTATGAATGCAGTAAAAGGTAGCTTCATATTGAAACTTTTGTTATGCTTTATACCCGCGAAATATTAACAAATATCGCTATATAGCAATACTTGCAAAACATGTTTTACTGATTAGCATCTCATCCAGCTTTGCATTTATTTGACAAAGAATAGAAACTCAAAAATCTTTAGATAACTTTAGAAATATATATATATATATATATATATATATATATATCATCATCATCATCATCATTGTCAACCATTATCAATCCACTGCTGGACGAAGGTCTCCCCAAGTTTCCTCCACAACTGTCTGTCTTGTGCCAGTCTCCTCCATGTCACCCCTGCATACTTTCGAATTTCATCCACCCATCTTCCATGTGGTCTTCTTCTGGGTCTTTTCCTGTCCCTTGGAATCCAATCTAAAATTTCGGCTGTCCATCGATGGTCTGTTCTTCTGGCAGTATGTCCAGCCCATTGCCATTTCAGGGATTTAACTCTGATCATGATGTCTTTCACTCTTGTCATTTTTCGGATGTATGTGTTCCTCTTCTTATCTCTCCTGGTTACACCAAGCATGCACCTCTCCATGCTTCTTTGAGTTGTCTGCAGCCTTTGTATGTCTCTTTTAGCTAAGGTCCACGTCTCTGCACCATACGTAAGCACTGGAAGGATGCATTGATCAAACACTTTTATTTTACGACATAATGGCATATTGCTCTTGAAAATTATGCTGTTTCTTCCAAAAGCTCTCCAGGCAAGTTTTGTACGCCGATTAATTTCTTCACGAATGTGACCCTCACTTGATATCTGCTGTCCAAAATAAACGTACGTGTCTGTTATCTCCAGCTTTTCTTCATCAATCGATAAATCTTCATTTCTTGTAAAATCATTGTACATCACTTTTGTCTTCTGAAAGTTCATTTTTAATCCCACTTCTTTACTCTTGTCAGCAAGTTCCTGGATCATACTCTGTAGCTCTGATGGGGTAGTTGCAAAAATGACTATGTCATCAGCAAAACGAAGGTGGGTTAGATAATCTCCATTAATCTTTATCCCTTTGTTTTCCCAGTTCAGTGATTGAAAGACATTTTCCAAAGTGGCATTAAAGAGCTTCGGAGATATGGTGTCACCTTGTCTCACTCCTTTTCCAATTTTTATGTGTGTTGTATTTTCAAACAGCCGAATCTTTGCACTTGCATTTTCATAGATGTTATTAATAATATTAATGTATGCATCTTCAATACCGCAGGATTTCAGAGCCATTGCAACTGCTGATGGTTTCACAGAATCAAAGGCTTTTTCATAATCGATAAAAGCCATGCACAATGGAAGCTCATATTCCCTCGCTCTTTCAATTAGTTCTCTCAGTACGTGGATATGATCTATTGTGCTGTAGCCACTCCTGAATCCAGCTTGTTCTCTCGGTTGAGCCATGTCCAGTGTCACCTTCAAGCGGTGTGAAAGAACTTTAGTGAAGATTTTATAAACCACTGATAGGAGGCTGATAGGTCTGTAGTTCCTGATATCCTCAATGTCACTTTTTTTATGTAGCAAGATCATTGTATCGTTGTTCCAATCCTCAGGAATTTTCCCTTCATTAAGGCATCGAGTGAAAATTTGGGCGAGTACTGTTTCGATTTCTCCACTTGCTTCTTGCATGATGTCTACAGTAATTCCATCTTCTCCTGGAGCTTTTCCCCGCTTCATGTTCTTGATTGCAGGTGCAACTTCTGCTGGAAGGACTGGAAGAACTCTGGTACTGGTACCTTTCATGATGTCTGGAGTACATGTATCATCCCTTTCATATAATGTGGAGTAGAAATCTTTCACTCTTGTCAAAATTTCACCTCTATTTCTTGTTACAGAACCATCTTCTTTTCTCAGTGCCATAATCTGTTTTCCCCTTACTGAGATGTCCCTTTGCTATCTTTAGGCTTTGGTTGTTTTCAATTGCTTTCCTTACTAGTTCACAGTTGAATTTCCTTACGTCTTCAGTGATACTTTTTCGTACTGTCTTGCATAGCTCTATATATTCCACTTTGGAAGTCACATCTTCTTTAGTTGTCCTCATCACTCTTCTTTTTTGCATCAACATTTTGGTTTTTCCTGATAATTTGTTCACATGCAATTTGTTCTTAGACCCAGCTAATTTTGTTGCTGTTTCCATAAGAGCTTTGGTTACTTTTCTGTTAACTTCAGAAATATCCACTTCTTCCGATGTTAGGCCTTCTAAAGCCGCGAATCTGTTCTTCAGTTCCAATTTGAAGGTATTATGGTGTTTTTTAAGGTTGGTTATGTCAATACATTTTGTTTGTCTTATGAGCTTGCTACGTTCGAGTTTAGTGTTGAGGTGCATCTTACATCTCACCAATCTATGGTCACTGCCTGTGTTGAACTTGTTTAGCAGACTGCAGTCTTCTATGACGAATTTTTTGTTACACATAATAAAATCAATTTCACTTGTCGTCCCATTTGGATGTCTCCATGTCCATTTCCTGTGTGGCTTTTTCTTGAAAAAAGGAGTTCAAGATGAAAAACCCTTCTGCCTCTGCAAACTCTACGAGAGTATTTCCACGCTGGTTTCAGTTGCCATGACCGAATTCACCTACTGAAGTTTCATTCTGTTGCCGTTGCCCTATTTTTGCATTGAAATCTCCCATAATTATCTTCAAGTGCTGCTTACCTTTATTATTTAGATCACGAATTCCCTCATAAAATTCTTCAATTTCTTCTTCAGCATGACTTGTGGTGGGTGCATAAGTTTGAATAATCTAAGCCTGGTATCTTCTCGAGAGTTGGATAACGAGTCGTGCAACTCTGTCAGAGGAACTTTCAACTTCTACAACTTTATCCTTCAGTTTCTTGTTAATTATAAATCCAACACCACTAGTTCTGCCAGTATCTGTCCCACGATAGTAGAAGAGATGTCCACTTTTCAGTTCAATGAGATCTTCTCCTTTTCTCCTTACCTCACTTAGCCCGACGATGTCCCACTTGATCCTTTGTAGTTCCTCTTCCAATTCAAGAAGCCTTGAATCAAAAGATAGGGTGCGTCCGTTGTACGTAGCGAAGGTCAGCATCAGATTGCAGCCTAGTCCGGTCCTCCGGGGATTCTTAGCACCCTCTGCCTTCATGTCGCACTGGCCGCTGCCTTGGCCAGGTACAGTCCAGCTGCCTGAGACTGAGGGCCAAGATTTAAGTTCTGGAGTCATTTTGGGGGGGGGGGGGGGGTTGGCCATAACTCACCACGCTGGCCAAGCGGGTTGGTGAGTGTGGGATAGCATTTCCTCTAATCCCGATGGTATAGTTATGCCGCTATTGGCGGTCGTCAGAGCCCCTTTGTGGGAACAGGATGTACCACGAGAAGGCGGGGTTGACATTTGTCAAGGAGAGGCTGTGATGTTACGCATCACCTGACCTTACATTCTCTCTCTCTCTCTCTCTATATATATATATATATATATATACATATATACACACAGTCGAATTACATTTTTGTGACCACAAGCTAACATCCAGAGTAACTACCGTTTGCACAGCGCACAGCAGCTAGACGGGCTGGAAGTCACGCAATGAGGTGGAGAAACACGTTCACAGGTATGAGGAGCCATGCTGACTACAGCGCTTCTTACAGCTGATGTAGGGTGCATGGCGGAGGATACATATATCGAACAACATGATCGAGGTGGTGCAAAGTGAGACTGATGCTTTAGTGGGTTTACGTTAGGGGAATTAGGGGGCCAGTTTAGTATACTGAAATCTTTATCGAGCTCTTCCAACCACTCTCCGATATTTGTAGCTGTGTGACACGTCTCATTGTCGTGCTGGAATATCCCATCCGCCCAAGGAAGCAATCAGCATGTATGAGTTTACTTAGTCTGCAAGGATGTATTTATAACGAATTCGGTCTTTAGTGCCATCAACAGGTATGAGTGAACCCAAAGAATGCCACGAAAACATTCCCCAGACTACAGTGCTGTACCCACCAGCTTTAGTTCTTCCTGTAGCGTGTCGATTCGCCCTCACGTACCTCCGAAGCCGACGTTTACCTCTCACATAAATGGTCCGTGGTGCTCCTCCACCAGCTTTCGTTCTTTCTGTAGCATGTCTATTCGCCATCACGTACCTCCTAAGCCGACGCTCACCTCTCACATAAGAGGTCCGAGGTGCCCGCAGTATCCACGTCGCGTATACGCAATGGTGCCATTTCTCTAAACACCATACATTTTAACCACAGCATCACGCGAACAGTTCACAAACTGCGCTGCTTCAGAAATACTTCCACCCTTGTCCCGAAAGCCGTTAATCATCTTTATTTGCAAATATGATTAATCGCTCCTTTTATCCATGCCAGAAACAACTGATATGTTTTCTGAATGCCAGCAGCTCACGTTATGTAAGGTCCAAGCCAGCTGACGACACGTACCCCCTTCATTGGCTATGCGCTGTAGACGTCAAAAATAGAAGGTGATCACAATAATGTGACTCGACTATGTATTTTGATATTTTGGAGGAGATAACTCCAATTTAGCGGGTAAAATATCACATTTCGTTCAAAATCTTTTAACTGAAGTAACTTTTGTTAGAATGTTGATGTTCTAGTTTAATGGATGCAGATATGAATCAGACAGGACAGAAAATATTTATTCGCCAACATGAATAAAATTTATTTTGTCCCCGTAAACAACCCAGATGAGTCTGTTTATTATTCGCTCTTTGAAGATCTTACGAAATCTAGTTCTTAATCCTAGTCTGTTAACATTAGTTTCTTTTTTTCACTCAGGAATTCTGTTCGAGTATTATATACCTGACGGTACTTAATGAAGCTACCAAAAGTTGCGGACGTGAAATCTTTTATTTTATAATCAAACATATAAACGTTGTTTGAAATCTGATCAATACTGATCTGAAAAAAAACAATACTTTTTAACTGATGACGGATGTTTGTCCCACACAAGGTGATATCCTACCGACGCTGAGTGATTTAAAATTTGAAAGAACTTTCCAAATATATGAAATTTCCAAATGTCAAATTCTTGAGAGAAAGTAGTAATGTGGGTTTCTTTATTCACTAAGAGGCTTCAGAAGTACACACATCAGCTGGTATTCAGAATATCTTTGGAAATTTGTCAAGACAGAGAGTTCAAATTTTAAGACACATAGCACTTACTTCAAAGACGGTTATCAAATGCAGTCTCACAGTTTTTCATATTCTTATTCTATAAAATACGAAATAAGATAATGAAATTAGGAGAAAACGGCAAATCGTCAGATATATTAGCAATAATGCACAACATAACGTAATTAGAATTCTGTGAAAAAAATGCGTGGTATTTTTGCTGCAAAAAACAGCATAGTTCGGGGAAAAAACCAAGGAAAAAATTTGGAGGTAGGAGTTTTCCTAATTGTCCATTTATGCAACATCATTAAGAATCTATCTTGTGCAACAACATTAAGAATATCTCTTATGCAGCAGCATTAAGAATCTCTTTTATGCAGCGGCATAAAAAATCTATTAGAGTTTTAAATAAACCGTGTTCCCATTTCACGACGATTTATTAGCAGTAGAGTTTTGCTCACAGGTGTTAAATTAGAACAGAATTGAAAACGTGATTCAATATTTATTATGCAGAATTTAATTACTATTTCTTTAATGATATTTCGTAGTAAATTATTTTTGAACAATCTACACAGTTTGTTTATAGAAATAACGGGCAAGTGTGTTTGTAAATCAAAGCACACTTTTCTGTTGCTTCATTTTGTAAATTATTCTCTTTGGAATTTTCGATTATTTGAATAAGGGACGTATATTTGAAAACTTTCCGGTGCATTTATGTCACTTATTTTTATTGAATATTTCTACAGATTCTAATAATGCTTGCATGCCTACTAGAAATATAGCTTTTTTTTTATTGTAGAGCAATATAACAAAGTACAGTTGTAGAAAATGGTGCAATATCAATATAATATGTGAATAGGTAATTGGTGCGTCAGCGGTCCATTCTTGGTACACCTTTGCTACAGCACCTCGCGAACAGCGCAGAAAATCAGTTTATGAGATGCTTCAACCGTAGCCGATAATAAGCATTCCTTTTTGTACGTACGTCGAATCACTACCCGTTCCACTGTGTCACGTGGCGTGCTATGGATCATCTGTCTCATCAAGTTTATATTAGTTGGCGACACCAACCACTCCTATCCAAGCAGCACTGGCCGCCATAAGTCACTGTCCGTACTGCAAGTGACGTCATATCCAGGCACAACGCAGCCGCAGTAAAGAAGCTGCTTTCAAACCAATGGAACAAAAGCTTCTAGGAGTATAGACAGATAAAATGAGTAATTCAATAATCTTTATCAATTATACACAAGCATACTGTTTCATCAACCGTAAAATATAGTTCGTTTTCATGTATGTGACGTCACGCCAACGATTAGCAGAGGTGTATCCATCTAATATAAGCTCGATGATCTGTCCTCGCCGGCTGCTTTTATTTCCGTGTGGTCGACTTTGTCACGTGCACTCTGCTATGCGCCAGGGAGGGTACACTGAGATTTCGGGGTGGTCATATTATTTGATACGATCGTGTATATGTATCATGGACTTGCCTTACATTTTACCAACCGCGAAGTAACACTGCTCAGCAAACATTTACAAGTTATATCATTGGAAACGGCTGACCTATCCAGTAAAAGTTGTAAATTTCCCGGTCAGAAACTACCTAAGGTGTCATACGAAAAAGTAATATTCCAAAGAACAGCTCGGTTACTTTGATCAGAAAAGGATATTTAGAATTAGAAAGTTTTAATGAAAGCATTTCTTAAATTGTTACAAGGAGCAAAAAAATAACATTTCCAAAACATAAATATCAAAAACACAAGAACACTAAATTCTGAGGGGAAAATTTTCTGTTTTATAGCATTTGAACTGTTTGTACCCAGATTCCAATTTTGCATACCTTTTCACAGTTGCCACTTACCAATTTATATACATTCTGTAATTGACAACGTTTTGGTTCATATTAACAGAAACTAAAACTTCTGAAAAGTGACAAATAAATGAAATGTATTTTGGAAAAAAAATTATAAATGGACATCAGAGACATTATAAAATTTAATAATGCTTGGTATAAAAGCAATTAAAATTTTATTTCAAGATCTTATAAACATTTGTAATTTCTTGTGGTAACATGACTTCACACTTCGGCAAGCCTGTTATAAGAAAACGCATTGATATTTGGCTAACATATTGTCATGATGCAGGATGACGGCTTTGTGATCAACCAGTGCTGAATGTTTAGATTACCATTTTATTTTCAGCCTTTCCAACTTTTGTCATTACAGTTCCCCTTTTATCGTTTGGTCAGGTGCAAGAATTTCCAAGTGGATTACCCCTTCATATCCCACCATACACATAACAAGACTTTTAGAGATGTAGTCCTCTTCTTGAAGTCGAGTGAGCAAGCTCCCCAACTCGGAAAACCGTTCTATGTCCCTTTACATGTTTAGAAGAGACCCATGCTTCTTCACCCATAATTTATCGTCCCAAATATTTCTCTGTCGTATATTTCTCCTATGCGCCAGAAAGGAAGACAGTTGGTCACCCTGTCCGGTCGATTTCTTGCTTATAGGCAATGTAGAACCCATTAGTCAGACTATTTTAACTTCCCTCACCTTTAGGGGCCACAAGTTTGTCTAGAGTCCTATTCTTCCGTTTCGACCATTTTCTTCAAAACAATACGGCTTTTCACAGCGTTCGTTTGAGCTCAAGTGTGACAGGAGAGACCAACCGTGTAAAGTTTGCGGACTGCTTGTAGTAATTTTGCGACGCAACCAAAAGTGACTGTGTAAGAAAACCTAAAAGGAGGATAAGTGAACAGCTTCTGGAAATATGTGTGGGCAAAAGGTTTTGATTAGAGCAAATATTCAGGACACACCGTAAGTAAACTTTATCGGTTGGTTATCCGATGTCAATGTGCGGAACTATGTGTTATCAATGAAGAAAATACTAATCAACTTACCTTATTATCTTTCAATTTTAGAATTTACCATTGGACAATTTGATCTTGTAGAAATTATCATTTGGTATTAGTGACCTGATATTCGATATTACTAATCATCATAAATTATGTAAAATATTATTAAAAGTTACCTAAATTAGAATTGTGTATTGCATTATTCTAAATTAAAATCGCATTTCGAGTGCGAAAATTCTCGCAGTCAATTTCTCGATGCTGTAGTTATTGCAAAAAAAGGTTAATTACACGCCCTCATTACATCAGTCTTCGCAAGAGATGCTAACCCCACTTTCCTGAGAAATCATGCTCGGTTCGTATCGAATTGTTCAGGAAGGTTGAATTTATCCGTAGAATATTATACTCATTTATATAGTTTCGGACATGAATTTATATAAGTAACAAGCCAACATGCTGTGGTCATGAGAATAAGAAATGAACCTGTTGCAGAAAAACACAAACATTTCCGCCTTTCCTTATTGGAAAAAAACCTGGGTTAGTATTTCACCTACGCTGGCAATTTGGTTAATGATACTGATACTGATGGAGTGAAGGATGCATTCGGATAATATCCCAAAACCCAGTCCATGATATTTTGACTGTCAAGAACCGGCAGAATCACCCAATTAGAGAAATACCCCTTGTAGCCATACATCAAACTAACAGTATAAAATCAATATTGCTCGGGAATAAAACTTTTCGTTATAAATAATTTATTTCTGACACCTTTCGAAATGGTAAAGGCAAAGACGCGAACGCCAAGGATGGCTTCAATCATCAAGATGTCAGATGGTTGTTTAGTGACTTTGTAAGTGGATATATCGCGGTCATGTGTAATGTTGAACAAGTGTAGAACACTCCGTGGTAATCGCATATACTGCCCCTTATCTGAGGTCTCCCATTCCACCAATGAGAAGCGTAGTTAGAAAAGGTATCTCCTCCGACTGTGGTTTCTTGTACGATGACAAAAAGTGGTTTGTAATTTGTTGGCATTTTTACAGCCTTATTCAGTATTTTAGCTTCGAATAACTTCTTGTTTGCAATAACTACTGTTACAGACTCTGATTCAACCCGTACGTTGTTTGCATGAAAACGGCTTCGTAAACATTAGCATGAGTGCCTAGAATTTGTGTGGTTTTGGACATAGTTATTAATGGAATTCTCGCGAAAGACGTCATCTATGGAGGAAGCTTTAATTTTCGTTGTTTTTGAACTTTAGTTTTATTACATGAGAAGTCATGATCTTGGATTGTTTCAACTTCGTTTTGCTTGTTTACCTTATAATATACAGTAATCAATGGAAATAAATGGCATGCCATCAAATGGTATTATGTTTTAAACATTGGAATTTTTTTCCCTTCGAAAATACCGTCCTTCTTCACACCTTGAAAATCACTTAACTGGGCTTGCCCAAGATTGTGACCTACAATCTTGGGCAAGCCCAGTGTAATGAGTATTAGAAGAAATCTGGAAGTTCTTGATAACGATTTAAGCATCTTCTCGTGAAAAACCGCATGCAATATAATCATTAATAGAATTACGAAAACAAAAATTCATTTTAGCTATTACTTTTAACAGCTAAATTGAATTAAATTATCAACACAAACCTCGCATGTACTAAGAGGCAACAAAATGCGAACTCTAGGAGTCAAGCGTACAAGAAATCATAGTGGGAGGAAACACCTTTTCTATCGACGTTTCTCATTAATGGAATAGGAGACGTCACGTAATGGACCATATACGTGAATATCACGGAGTCTGGTACACCTGCCCAACGTTATACCTAGCCTTATGTCACATCATTTTGGTAGCTAAGCATGTTTCAGGAAAGGATGCTTAATGCACCCGTACAATTGAACATGTTTCCACAATGCCTATTTTCCTTTTCATATTGTGATGATTCAACTCTATTTTACCCTATGCTGATGCAATCGACGGATCGTCACAGGGTGATGTTACCATATCTACACGGACAGTTAGCGACTGGTATCATTACTGCACAGGGCGAGTCTCAGATTTCACGGTAGTCTCCCACAGTGAAAAATGAAGATTTGGTAAGGAATGTATCATCAGACAGCTCCCCTTCCTGGCCCATAATAAATTAATTCACTCTCCCAGACACACACCTTCCCATTCGTGAAGAAACAAAGCTTCTCTGCCATAACAAATCTTTCGGAGGAGGGACAGAGTGGGCATTCCTAAAGTTTTTTTTAGTTTTTTTTTATATTTTGGCCAACAAAAATAGTCAGGAAAGAGAGTTTCATGCGTACCTTTTTCACTGCGGCCAATAGACGGCAGCATGCCAATACCCACTTGTATAATGTGGATACTGGTCCAGAGTTGGAAGTATAGCGCAGTTTCAGTTACCTCTAGAAGTGTTTTACGGAAATAAACAAAAACTGTTTTTTTCCACGGCTATTGAATAAGTGTAGTGCAAAGACAGATGATATATTCGACTTTTTGAAAATACGAATATACAAATGTAACATTCCAATTAAAAATTCACTTCAACATAATCCGTATATCCTGTTTGGGTAACCCAGTTAATTACTTAATCAGATGTAGTGATGGAACTACTTATGAGAACGATTTGTTACATAAAATATTGCCTTTGAAATGAATTTATGTAAATCATATCCTGTTTGGGTAACACAGGGGTTTATTTAACCAGATGTAGTGCTTTAACTACATAGGAGAAGGATTTGTTACATAAAATATTGCCTTTAAAATGCATTTATGTAAAATCGTTTTAGGATGTGGAGCTAGATAAAACTGAATTTTCACTGAAAGGGCTGTTTCAAATATACCTGAACAAATACATGTGATATTATTATCACTATATATACACTGACGGGAAAAAATCCTAACACCAAGAAGGGTTTGTGTCAGATAAACGACCGTTGGTAGGCGGTGAGAGTACATCTGTAAGATGACGTCTATGCAAATGACTTCTATGCGTATTTACAGCAAAGCAAGTTTGCTGTAAATACGCGCTGTAACGTTCGTGAGCGTTAGTTATCGTTGATATTCGACGTAGTGTGTTGATGTTAGTCAAGAATGCCTTTAAGAAGACGAAGAAGCCATTATCAACAGCTCACGGAGTTTGAACGAGGTCATGTAATAGGGCTACGAGAAGGTGGATTTTCTTTCCGCAATATTGCAGAACGACTTGGCAGGAATGTAGCCACTGTGCATGATTGTTGGCAGCGGTGGTCAAGGGAAGGTACTGCCTCATTCTGGCGGTTACACCGGTTATTAATGTACCAGCATTTCACATTTAAAATGGCTCTTCTCGCGCTTACATTAAGCTGTGATCTTGAAACCTTAATCGATTAAATATGTTACCTATACAAATGTATTGCCGCCATTTCATTCGTCTACAACTATTTTTTCGTGGTTTTGGGATTTTTTTCCGTAAGTGTACATGCAGATGTCAATTGGTGACCTGAGTCATAAAAAGTAATCTGAATGATAATAAAAATTATTGGGTTACCACTAGTAGTGACTACTTATGAGCTACACTTTATACCATATATTGGGTGATAAAAAAATGGAATGCAGCACAAAATCATGGATACAGAACTTTGCTAGTCATGTTACCATTGTCATAAATTGCAGTCTAGCAGGTCATCAGTGTTTACTATGTAAGTGCTCAGGGTTTTGAGCACTACTCAAAATTATCGAGTTGTGTACTGAATCTAGACTTAAATAGTAGTTTTCCCATTACAGAACAAATATCAGAAAATCCAAACACCAACTGAGAGTCACCTAAATTGGTCGCAGTAGACAACATGGTTCCATGATCCAGACCTGGACACCTACGTCACCGGAATTTTTGTCGTGCAACTTATTTTAGGGGTACGTTAAGGATATTGTATACGTGCCATCTTTGCCTTGAAGTAATAACCGACATGCTGGAGGGAGTATGGGAGGAAATAGACTATCGTCTCAACGCTGCTCGTAAAATTAAGGAAGTCACATAGAGACAGTTTGTTTCCATAATTGATGTATCGTTACTCACTTCGTATTTGTAAACTTCGAAAATACAGTCATTTGAAATCCGATAAATCATTTGGATAACCTTGAATAACTCATGTAGGTAACAGAGAACAACCCAATAATGCTCCTGTAACTTCAGTTAGTTTGATGGTACAGTACAGTACTTGAATTACTGACTGTTCTGTGATGTGCAGAAACTGACCACATATGCAAATTTCTTAAACTCCGAGAAATTTAGAATTCTTTCCTTCAACTTTTTGATTTTTGCCGCCTTTTTACGAATTTCTCAAAATACTCATCTCATAAGATTACCTTCTTTCTTGATAATACGTTGTTAACAAATACAGTTATTGTGTTAAGGAAGTAGCAGAAACTGTAAGTTATTTCCACCCGTAAATCTAAAGCGACATTGAATTTAATAAACAAGGAGCAGAATACGAGTTAGTGATATTATATACAGACACTCGTTTTTAACCAGTACCAATGTTCCATCGAAATTTTATATCTTTCGCTCCGTTGAAATTTCCTCATACAAAAATAAGCTAAGCGGAGATAACTTTATGCCCGAAGAGGCAAGAATGATTAGGGCATATAGCGGAAGTTCTCATTTTTTTTGTAATGAAAACACAATTTTACCACTTTGGAACCTTTTCTTCGCTATATTACTGCGAAAAATATTTCAACTGATCTTACGCAGCTTTGGAGGAATAGTAACGGCATTTATTCTATTGCATGCTAATAAGATAATATAAAAATCTTGGGCACCAAAGGTAAACCCAGGATTTAGCTTTGGACGGTGCTAAGACTAAAATCACATGAATGAACACGTTTTATACTCATAGTTACTAGTACTAAACTTGCACTTTATTTTCAAACCTCTTTTGCATCTCAAGTAGATATATCATAAGCTACATATAACAGATGTTACTAAGTGTAATGTGGAACCGCCGCGATATTCTTACATCTTGGAACCAATATCTGCTATTTCTATTTCTGCATCAGGTATTGTACAGGCGTTTCAAACTAACACGCCGATTCGTCAATCGTTGGTCCGCGCTAAAGTTGTTCTCCAACGTTTTGCACGTCGAAACCAGATGACCAATCACAGGGATTTCACGGCTTATTCTGAAAGCACCTGTTATTGATGTAGATTTAATCTCCTTAAAGTAAGTTAACCAGGTCTATAAACCACAAAATTTTACCTAACATTATTTTTAGTTAAATTAATTTTCAAAGTTAAGTACTGCAAACTAACTATGCAACATGTAATACAAAAAAGGCAATCAGCTTTAGTTGTTGCGGATAATTATCCATTAATTATAATTTATGTTTCAAATTAATAATTTAAGTTACCATTAGGATATACCTAATTTTTGTTTTGCCATCTAAGTGAATGTTACAAGCAATTTAAATAAAAATGCCTTCAAAGTGGTTTGGGCGCCTTATAAGCCCGTTCTGACTTCTCTTTCGTTCAACCGCGTTCGCTTAATAGAAATTAGAACGCAGAGCATTCAGGGTTTTTTTTCAATCTGTCTGCATTTCACGTTGTGTTTTCCTGTTTTTATATTTCAACAAAAATATAGAACTTGGGCTTTTCTTTGAAGAGGTTCGGACTAACGAAACTTTATTTTTTATTAGTGTGAGAACAATCAAAATCAGCACAAGAAATATTCGGAGTGGAGGCCATAGTTCTCATACAAGATATTTGTCCACCAGTGAAGCCATCCTGCTGCAATTGGAAGCAAGTCTATGGCAAAGAGGACAAATATTTGCTTGGCATTGAGACTAAGCATTAAAACACTCACCTCTTCTTACACATGTTGATGACCTTGACATTCTCTTTCCCTCGATAATATTATTTTAATATGGTGACTTCAACGATGACAAGCAAACTGCCGGCACACGAACATAACGATTGACATGAGTACGCTAACCCCTAATTGGACTGTAGAAATGGAGAGACTCAGCGCATGGTCGAACAGACAGCAACCATCTTTGAAGACAATGAAGAAAATACAAAGCACAGTAAATATTATGAAGCGGATGTAATGAAGTACAGGATTCCAGAAATGTGAGTTTGAGATTCTGAGAACATAGCGATAGCATTTTGACATGTTAAAAGATGAAAGTTTAACACATTTGTACCCCTGACTGAAACGCATGTGAAAGTGACTACAAAATTACCACTGAAGACTGGACCGCAAAGTATGAACTTAGTCTCCATGGGTTCACGCAAAACACCGTCAACTACTACAGCAATTGCTTGAATTCCATCCCAAGATATTTTAATCCAGAGTAATGGTGTCAGCTCAAACTCAAGAAGTTTACAAGGGAACCGCCAGAGAGGTTCCCTTGCAAACTTCAACTTGTCGACAGTTCTGTGTCCTTACCTGGACACAGAACTGTCGACTTCTGTCTGAACAGTCTTTTGATCTCTTAATCCGAGGGATTTAACCGTACTATTTATGAAGAATGATCTTTTTCAATATGTGGGAGAGAAGTAATCTATCCCTGAAGAAATATTAGCTTCCCATTACGATAAGTACCACAAAACGTCTTTTATGCGGTATTCAATATGATTTAATTGTCTTTTTTGAAGGCCGTCCAAATAAAAAGAACAATCATATTATTTTCCTATATTAACACTATGTTCTTAGTGCTCTACGCGCCATCTATCAGAATCAGATGTATTTACAAGCGATCCGAGCAACCTGGGTATGTTCTAAATAATTGCATTTTATTACATACCTGTACAAAAGAACTCTTCCAGATCCAGTGTATATAAAAAGTTTAGAAATTTTAAAGTGAGAACGTAACGGTTACCTTGGAATATAACATAGGATCACACTCTATGTCTCTATATCCGAGAGTTGTCCAACATTTTGGGTAACGGGACACTTAATATTTTTTCACTAACTTTGCAAGCGAGCCAAGGGTTGCATAATTAAAAAAGTTAGAAGCAAAAACACTACAAATGACCCTTAAAATCAGACATAAAAATTTCCCAAAAAACTGGCATTAAAAGTAATTCATTACCCTTTCTTCCGTTGTTAAACCAAACACTTAGTTAATTTTATGTCTGACACTGCTTTTGCTTACAAAGGCGGTCAATGTCTACCAGCACAATTGATGTAGGAATGCGCAAAATTACGGGAAATCTTCGTCTGTCAAATGGGACCTCGATTTTCTATTTACGGCTTTCTTCCTTAAAACTAGGAGTTTGCAGTAATATGTGACACCAAAGAGTGCAATGCATCGGATGGCGTGTTTTGAGACTTTGGATAAGAATCTGAGGGAACATTTGTTTATAAAATTTTAGACATTCATGCGGTACGAATCCTTTCTTCATGGCAGTGTCATTTTTTTTATCGACTAGTCCCATCTACAACATAACAGGAGCATCACTGACATCGGATTTAAATGGATCGGAAAACAACTTAATTTCACCATCGTGGTATCTGAAATCCGAAATCTTTCTGTCAACTAACCATTGCGTTTTGCAGTCAGTTCGGTGTACTTTTTACTGATCACTAACTCAGAAGGACTTGTTGATAACGTAGTGAAACGGGCAACTTCTTATGTAGTCAGCTCTTGCCGAAACAGTTATAACTTTCGTATAAACGCATGGATATGTTTCTACACTTTATGGAGAAGTTCATCCTTTTCTTGTAATTTCACATTTAAGTCTGCAAGGTATTTAGTGATGTCTATATGAATGCCAAGTCATTTACTACTCATTGACATTCTTTCTTAGCAATCGAGGTCTTTCTTACTTCATGCACAGTCCAGAATCTGGGCAGTGTCTCCACCGTGTTGTGCAAGAGAACGTGGCTGAAGTTTATTACATCACAATTGAATGATATTAATTCTGAAAGAAAAAGTTTTGAACTACCTGTGATGGAGCCCCTTCGAACTTATAAAACTGATTGTTGAAACAAACATTTCCATTACTTGTTGTGCATCCATGGACTTTGCACACAGTTACTCTTGGTGAATGATGGAGTGGCGTCTGATGACATTATTAAGCATTGATTTCAGCATTCGATTTGCAAATCCGTTATGCTTTCCTATGATCCCCGGTGTTCCATCTGTTGTAAATTCGCAAAGTTATTCTCCGGAAAACTGAATTTCACAAAGAGATGTTTTGCCTCATTAAATATTTCTTTTCCAGGTGTTGTGCCTTTCAGTGGCCATAAGTCCAATATATACTCGACGATTTCGACAGTTGCGATGAATCCTCGTAAATGGATTTCCAGTTGTTCTGTAGCGCTTATATCCGTATTTTCATCGAGCGCTCAGCTGTAAAATTGGCAAAATTTGAGTCTTTTAATGTGAGCATTTTCAATGTTTGTTGTTAATCTTCTACTCTTCTACGTAGTAACTGTGTGGTGTGAAATATCCGTTTCTTTTACCATCGACTTTCAATCATGGCAGGCTGCAGATGTAAACAGGTACAAGCAACCTCTGTTGGCTATTTCATCAGCTGTCAAAAAACTGATCTTGGTAGTCGCCTCAGAACACTGGTTTACAGCATAAAGAAGGATTGTTGGCCGATAATATTGCTTTTTAGAGATTACTCCATCGATTCACTCTTGGTATGTTATATTCTCATACTTGCTGGCATTCTTCGTGGAATGACTCTTGATATTATATTCTTTTACAACAGCGATGCTCTCTTTGCCTATAAGATACAATATGCCCTCGGTATGCTCAATAATGAAATAATCATCAGTCAAAGTACTTTTAAAAGCTCTTCATTCAGAATTCATCTTCTTTTTCTTGCGTGTGTTCATTGGAGCCGTCATGCTTGATGAGAAGAATGTGAACAATAGCTTTGCTGGATACTTAATTGATAAGAAACACACGGATGTTTAATACTGTTATTTCTGTGAGGAAAACTACCAGTTGAAATGATGATTCCCTAATGAAAACCTAAGTTGGCAATCGTTACGTGGATCTCAGTCAGATCTGTGAGGAACAAATTTATCAGTCTTGTGAAAAAATCATCAGTCTTTGTGTGTCTTCAGCTTTTCATTTTTTTACCTATTAAGATATCATGCGTCAGAAGAATCAGTGGGATATCTACTTTAGATAAAATAGTTTGGTGATCATCATAATTTGGTTACTCAGTGCATACCGATACCATTCATTTTCTTTAATTCTGCTCAGCAGATTTCAAATTTCGGTGTCAGTGTTTTATCTTCGTTTTTCGAGAGTTTTAGCATTTCAATGCGGTGGCAAATGCTAGGCATATTCCTGCGCGGTATTATTTACTGCTTTACGCAGCTTACATAGATTTCAAAGATTGTATTTTTAAAATATACATTTAAAGTGAATAGGAGCTATTTCTCTTTGGAAAGGAGGCCAAAATAATAATATCTTTAATGAAAGTATTTAATTTAAGATTATGGAAATATAAATCTGGCAAAATTTCTAATCCTTCAACTAACGAAAGCAATTAATTTCAGTCGTAAATGTTGAACTGAATAAAGAATGCTGCTTCAATCATAGATCACATATATTTGCATCTCCTACACTGAATATTAGAAGAAGTTATTAGCATTTATATCCTTGTACCATTGTTAAGAAACCACAAATTAGAACTTTGAATAAATGACCTTTTAATTAGTTCGCAAATGTAAGTTTTCGCGTTTAAACGATTTAGAATTACACAAGTACTTTTCCCTTTCAGTGACGCAGTATTAAATGTATTTCAAACCTTATTTGAAAAAGGACGTAGAGTTTCCTTCACGTATGCGAGGCGCCGTAGTAGAAAAGCGGCTATGATCGACGTTCGTCGCAGATGTTATTTGTTCCTGCAGACAAAAATTACACCTCCAGAACTTTATTAAATCGTGATTATTATCATATAGGTCTGTTTGAGTCGCATAGGTTCTGTCTGGTGTCGATATTTTTTCACTTCGAATTTTTAGGTAATCAAGAGCTGTTGGAAAATCAATGATTTTTGTATAGTCTTTTGTCAAAACATTTTCAAGAAGTTTTTCAATCAGCTTTTGAACAATATAAGATTGGTAAATATTTAAATATTTTTTTATGAATATAGGTATCACGTTCTGTTCGATGCTACTGTAGAACGAGATAATCATTTTTGAGATTAGTAGCTGGTAAATTATTTAGAAAATAAGATATACTAAAGCATCTTCCAAGAAAATGTTTTGTCTGTCACTCGTATAGAATATAAATTTCTGCGGCTGTAACAAGCCAAATTTTTAGACATATTCAAGGTAAACAGATAGAATCGTTACGACACATTGTCGTTTCCACTGCAACATATTGCAAATTCTGTGACATTTAGTTTTCCAATGCAATGCTACACTATTTCGCGGTTGTTCCAGTGTTGCATTAAATCAAATCTTTGAAGCAGCCGCTTACAGTCGTTGTATGCAACTCATGATATAATAATGCGCAAAAATTTGCTCTACGAAAAAAAAAAATTAGAAAACAAAGAAATTGCAGTAAGAAAAGCTATGTGCTTCACGTTTTTTTAATTTTAAATTTAATCAAAGTACCTGGGTTAGAACAGTTTTATATAAAACCAAATTCATATAATTGTGTTTATTTCTGCCGGAACTGATACAGAGCACGAACGAGAACCCAATATCTTATTACCATGGCCGAACGCATAGGAGATTGTCCAGTTATTGCCAGGGACATAACCTGTAATGGGATATCGGCCTTTGCATTCAGGGATAGGAAGTCAACCAATCAGAGAGGGGGTGTCCGTTCCCATTGTCCCAAGGTGAAAATATTCTAAATACGTGGCGACAGTTAATAAATAAATGCATCGCTCTTTCCCTTTAAATACATCGCTCTTTCCCTTTGTCCCAGCTGTTTATTCCTACTAGGCTTGTGGCTTAATGGGGATAAACAACGGCAACTGTCGAAAAAGATGTCGAGATTTGAAAAAGAGTGTTGCATCGTTTTCTTTTTGAAGCTCCTTTTCTTTTGATGGTAAGTGTCTGTTATCTAGAGCGTAATTCCAAGGGATCATTTCTCATTCAGTTGGATAATTGTACGGCTTCATTTTTTTATATTGGTTGTCTTTCTGAAGCACTGAAATGCTTCAAGATAATCTAAGCAAACTGCAAAAGGGGAATAAGGAAATGGGTGATGCAAAGTAAAAAGAGTCCTTTGATTCTCAAAGTTTTATAGAAAACCCAAGATATGTAAGAAATGAAGCAGCAATGTCAATTTTTAATCGCTTGACATCGTCGTTAAATATACAGGTTAAACACACAAACTAATTAATATTTCAACGTTTCCAAACTGATGATTTGTAGTTCTTCAAATCTCCCAAGCTGTTTTGTTGGCCGTGTTTGTTATTTTGTAAATAAACTGTTAGAAACTGATTACCTTTCCTAAAGAGAAAAAATGAAAACTCAAAAACTGTCAAAATTCAGATTTAAAACAGTAAAACTATATTAGTTAGCCGCATCTATTCGGCGTAAAACAAAGATAAAAGGTTCTAAGCTTTTGCACATCAAGCAGGTGGCTTTTTCAACAAAGGTGGGCTCCCCGGTTACCTTCACAGTCTTTCCGCTTCGTTGTTTCCAGATCAAAATCATCCCTTCATACCTTTCCTATATGCAAAGCTTATGGGCTCAAACATTGTGATCCAAAAAGCGTTCGGGTTTCCCCAAGTGAGCCTGATTCACTGAAAGAAACATATCACAATCGTTTTGATCTCGCTAGGTGAAAAATGAATTAAGTGCTTCTTACTCCTCCCCTGGATTAAGCAGTAAAACAACCAACAACTGTTCAAAGATTCGCACGAGTTTGGTTTGGATAAATGCTTGAGGGAACTAATACGTTGTGTCATTAAAATGTTCAAATAAAAACTTATCCACGTAATATACGCAATGACAAAACATATAATATAAAAATGTTTATAACAATTGAAAAAAATCTACTGATGACTGTTATGTCGAAGGCAGCGTTTTAAGAAAAAGTAACGGAAGAATAAAAAAATCGCTGGATGAAATTTCGGTACAAATGACGTACGTTTTTTTTTCTTTTTTGATTTCTGCAGTTATATAGAATAACGTTCACGGCACGCCACTGCTTTGTAGGATAGAGTCCATGATATAATGACTAGCCTTTTCATGACTAGATAACACAATTCACAAACTTTAACATTTCAGCCTTTGATATTTGAGAAACTGAGGTCCATGGAAACTCAATAACGCATTGTTTCAGTTCTCCTTTTTAGCCAAACCTAGATGCTAAATCAAAACAAAAGCTGGAGTTGTCAGATTGAAACAACTCCATGAAGATTTTTTTTTCAAATGGTTCAGCGCTCAAACTACTGATGTATAAGTTGTATCAAAATAATATGACAACCCCCGGAATCACAATGCACCCACCCAGGCGCTTCATAGATTGGGCTTGACAAGGTCGATCACACGGAGATATAAGTGGCCGGCCAGGACAGATGACCTGGAAGAGGTAGTGATTTGATGGACGTTCAAAAAGGAAGGATCATTGGCTACGCGCCAAGGGCGGAAGCATCTCAGGAACAGCAGATTTCGCTGGCCGTTCGCGATGTGCTGTAATAAAGGTATACCAAGAATGGACCGCTAGCACATCAAGTACCTCCCGGCGTCAAAAATAGAGTTTAAATAGGGCGATTCTTTTTTGGCGTTGCAGTTTTCAAAAACAGAATTGTGTACATATTGATAAACCAAGAACTAACATGCATTTTTTGAAAATAAATATTTATTTCGTTTTATACATTACGCGGTACCTTAGTAAGATACAAATTTTAAAATCAGTGAAGTGCCACTTGTTTCTCATTACTGTTTTGAATAATTCATCGCTAATTAAATTATTTAAAGATTTGTTTTTTTTTGCAGTTTATAAAATTGCTTATGTAGTTTTTTAAAGAGAACAAAGGAATCAAAGAATTTTTATTCATACTTATTATGCTACGAAAAAAAGGAAGAACTTCATCGCGAGGAACAAAGAAAAAATGAGCAATATGTTCTATATTGGCTGTAAGGAAAACCATAAATTTTCAAGCTTATTCCCCTGTATAAGATAATAATATATTCCCATAGATTTAAAATACTCATATCAGCAAAGTAGATGTCTAAAAGATTCCACTTATGAAGAATTTGTTCCATGCTTTCAATTTCATTTTAAACGTGAGGACGAAATATTACGTTTTCTGATAATTCGAGGACCTAGTATTTTTTCTGTCAAACTTGAAGTTTATATTGCTAAATTCAATAAATAAATATCAACTGTCACTCCTCTGTAATTCAAAGCAATAATAAAATCCAATACACCAAATGTTAAGACATGAATCGCTCTTAACCTTTTTACAGAAGTAAAAAAGCTGGTCACATCAAACTTTCTGTCAGTTTGATATCTCCCACAAAATGGTCATAAACAAAAATATTTTTACAAAAAACACCAAATCCTTCAAAAACATCTCACTGAGTACAATCTAGAAACTGCACTTCGGTTAACATTTTTCGCTGTACTCAAAAGTTTTTGTCAAATGTTGTGCTTTGTAATATTTTGCGTACTAAACTTTACACTGCTTTCACACGGAAACCTACATATTTGAAGATTTTTCAATTGCCATGCGGTGCAAATTTAAATATCTGGCAAGCTTCTGTGAATATTCTTATTTGAACCATATTCTCAATTTCAGTGATCTCTTGTAATATGTTTCCGTAAAGGTATTCCTAGACATTATTTGAAATACAGTTCATCTAGGGGCAAATATTAATGCCTTTCTTGGAAATAAAACATTTCAATCATCAGGGGAATTGAAAGACGGATTCAGTATTTATGTTGAAATATCTAGAGTATATAAATATTTTCACTTTACGGAAGACGTAAATGTCCTATAAGTTATTATTTGCAAAGCGGTTTCCGCTCTTTAAAGCAAGAAAATGGTGTTTGTGAAAGCAAAAGCCGTTGACGGTGAAACTACTTATTATCAGAAGTGCGGCAATTCAGATGGACTTTGAAAGGGAAATTTGCTTTCTGTGAATGTTAATACTGTGTAGAAATTTAATATCGATTTAATGGCTGGAAAAAGTTCAAAGTATTGTTTCGGAGAGAGTAAGGATTTTCTTTTCTTCTTTTTTCTAGACTCACCACTACAAATGTTGTAACATCATACCAAAGCAAAGCCACAAATACTCTTTTCCCGGTATTATTTATAGTTTCGAAACATTACGGACTGTTCTACTGATAAACATTGCGTAAGGGATATCGTACCGAAATTTGTATTTCCTCTCTTCTTAAGTCATTTTGTCCCTCCCAATGCACCGTTGATGTGGTAATCCTCGGGTACCCTAGGGTCTCTTCGGTCTCGGGATAGAATGACATACATACCTTTGGCCGATAATGTTTCCACGATCAAAGTAGCTCAGATCATCACGTTTATCCATGTTCGTAGACTGGGATACACAGTTGGGAAGCCCTGCGGTCCGCCTATCTAACGCTTTTGCTCGGTGTGGGTATGATCTGTTCAACACTATGCAGGTATACAGCCTACTTCAAATGCCCATTACCCCTGTCTCTAATGGTTTGTCTACTGAGTGTATAACGTTATTGTTTTGAATTTATATATGTTTTACAGTATTGTGCTATTTATTTTGATAAGCAACTGTTGCATTATATGTAAATTACAACCTAAAGCATAGAGCGGTTTTTCGTCTGTTGTGGGTAGTTAATTTGAGTTTTCAGTTTGAAATATAGGGCAAAGTTTTCACCATGCCACAAAATAACCAACATTTCGGAACTTCTAATTTATGAATCTGTCGGGAGCAAAGTATTTTAAATTCCGATATTTTAATGCACTGGAAATGTATGCTTATTTTAAAAATGATGACAAAAATTATAATTTAAAGGAAAAATAGCTGTAGATTGATGGGTGACAATCAATATATTTTATCAACATTCGACGTGAAATCACTGCTTAAAGTATTTAACCGAGTTCGTTATTATCGTTTTTAGAGAAGACTTTCATTTCACATAGTACATGCCAAGATCACTGTAATTAGTACAATGAGATTCATTCTGAGAATAGTATTAGTCAATTAAGTGTAAGGAATTACTTCAATTTAAGACTCATAGTGCAATATTGATACTTGTTGTGAAGCTTTTCCACTGAACCGCCGTGGTGCCAACATGAGAGCAGTGAGATCACTTCAAATTAGCCAGAAATGGTTTCGTGCTGTCTAATTTCAAAGCTTTATTACGACCTGACAATTTGCTTTTAAATATTATCATTTAGTGAATCACGTAAGAAACAACATGACTTTTAGTAATAATAATCCTGAAATTCTATTCATTTTTAATCGTTATTCATAAAAATATAATGCCAACACTTTCGATGATACAAGATGAGGCGTTAGGACTGTGGAGGTCATTTGTTTGGTGTGTGTTCTTGTGTTAACCGGCAGCGTTTCTACTTTATACTTTATTCGTACTGGTGTTACCATTATTGACTTATAATATACTGCTGCAATATTTCCAGTATATTACTTGTAATGTGAAAACTCCCTGTGAACATATTACAAAAATATACCGCAATGACGTCGCCTTACTCGGAGTAAGTTATCTTAAAATATGTATGTGGACAGATAGACTTGGTTATAGTCCGTGATTAATAAGTTTTGATGAAGATTTGCGAAAAATTTGAAACAAGAAAATACAACATTTTTATGGCGAATGATTATTTTTTTCCTTAATAAGCACACGTATTCAAATTGGGAATTCAGCCTCAATATTTATTATTGCTTCGGTATATGAAAACCTTTACTGCGAATGTAAAAAACATAGGCTGAATTGTCACCATCACTGATTGTAAGAAAAATTTAGGGAAAATCGGAATCACTTGTTACTATAAATACAGAGAATATGTCTGTTCAATTCGTTTTTACCGGTGAAAAGTTGTAAATTTTCATTTCAACAACTTTATATAAGATCACGTGCCATTTCACTTTACGTTTGGGTCAGATTGTGATGTCTTTCTATGTCTACTTTTATGCATGTTCGATGGTATAATTTGTGAAATTAATACGTACATATGTCTACATAACGCATTCAAAAAGAGATTGGTAGCGAATTAAATTCGCCTTTCTGCATTCCTGAAATTCACATATACAAAAAAAAAAAAAAAAAAAAAAACGAAAGTAGAAAACGCCTGGATTAGTAACTTATTTTTCCTAATATTACACAGTGCAGAAACTATTACTTGGTATGACTGCTGCTTTAGAGCTTAAATAAAAATAGTATGGTTTCCAAAATTCAATCTAAAAGAGAACAGTAATGGAGAGAAACAATGAAAATAATCCTTGTTCACGTGAAACCGAAATTCAAAGAATGAATTTTTTGTTGTTGCGTGTTATTGTAATGCTGACAATAACAACGATCTTAGAGACATCAACCATAATGAATAAACCTGCAGGCGATGACTTTTGAAAGTGAAAAGACGCTTTGCTCTTTAGGAAAGGCGTGAGAGATCTACTTTAAAAATTTTAAGAGTGCATATTTCATTTCCTTTCACTCGTCAAAATTGGGAATGTTTGTTCTATAGATCTAAATGAAAATATGCGTACTATCCGATATATCCATAATTGGTGTTTGAAATCGTTGTGTTCTAACCTATGAGGACAAAAAAACACATGCACTAGTATTGATGATTTCTGCACACTCAAATCGTTGCATGGTAAAGAGAGATCAGGTTTATTCTCATTGTATGTGAGTTTAAGACTTGCTATAGAAGAATTTAGAATCGTTTTCCTGATATGTAATGTGTATAAATGTGGAAAATTTTAAATTCATAATATTTAAGATAGGATTTAGAAGTACAAAAATTAGCATTTCTAATATTACAGCCGATTAAACTTTAACGTATGTGGTCGTGTATGTATGTGGTCCCTATATTATTTCGCAAAGTAAGTTTATTTGTTGGTTTACATTGCAGATAATGCTAAAACAAGGGAATATATTGATGAGCTATTCTGGTCAGGAATACGTTAACCTCGTTTTAACATTGACCATAGGAAATACGGTCAATGAGTTGTAGTAATTTTAAGCTAAGTTATTACACAGTGGAGGAAGTGAATTTTAAAAAAAGAGGTCTTCCGAAAATAACGTTTCGTGATTAATTGCTCAAACTAAATTGCAGTTTACTTCAGTGTGATTAGAAAAAAAAACTCGACAATTTACCGTGTTAAATGAAACATACTTTTCCACAGTCTTGTAAATGCTTGAATGAAGCAGTTTTATAAATATTGGTAATCCTAATACTGTGGTCATTGGTTCAGCCCGATTTATGAAGGCAATGACAACAAAACATTTTATTTAGATTTTCCTTTGCTACATTAAACTTACTTCTAAAAGCCAAAATGTATTAAAATGTACTTCTTCATTCAAATCCTAGGAACTATATGTAAACGACAGTGCGTGTAAATGTCACGAAATGGTATAAATACAATCTGATACTGAGCTGAATTATTCAGTGTTTTTTGTATTCAGGAAAGAAGAGCAGCAGACCTAAGCAAGCTTACCAGACCACTGAGTCAGAGCATTTCCGAGTAGGTTAGGTTTGTGTGGTGATCACTGTCAGTCGCGGTTACTAGACCTTCAAAAAATATTCCGAGGAAGGAAACCACAAACAGACGTAAGCATGTAGACCTACCAACGCACATATATGAAATAAATGACCGAAGGCTATCTCGTATGGTATGTGCCGACATAACGGATATTGTGGGCAAGTTGTCAAAACTTTGAATGCTGCTAACGGGAGAAATGTGTCACAACACGCAAAATACCAAATCCTGACGAAAATGGAGGTCAGAAGATATAGTACACGTTAGCTTTATGTACATCTTCTGAAAAATGTTCTTGATAATTTCTTAAATACACGACAAATAAGAGCGCTTTCCCATCCTACATATCTTAAATTCTGTGGTGAGTTGTTAAATACGAAACCTTAGCTTCACCGCCAACGGGACAATAGAATATTTACCCATTTCTGTACCTGTGCAGTTGACATGAAACCATTTTGCTTTATCTAAATTGTCTTAAAGGTTTACATATGTTCCATGTACATAGAAAGAAAAGTATGTATCAGAACCGCGAATACATCAAAAGCGAGACAGATGAGAACAGCAGGCATATGAATCTGCGTTTGCCCTAAGGAATATGTTTTAATAGATTAAATGTGATGTAATTGTTACCGACAATTGAAGTGCACATTAATTTAACATGATGCGTCACCTATGGGTATCGGAGCAGTGACGGATTGAGTGATGATTCTAACAAAAGAATAGTTTTTGTTGCGATCAGTTTAAGGTTGACTCACATGTTTGCGTTGGTTTACTAGCCTATCATTAGGTAAATCTGCGAAAGGAAGATCCCGTGATCTTGTGTGACCTCGATGATACCGGAATGTGAGCTCGGTATTAATTTATGGACGATTCGTCAAATTGTATTACAAGGTTTGGGGAAAAGTCTCTGCTCATTTTGCTTCGCATCCTTTGTCAGCCGACCAGAAACATGCACGAGTAGAGTAAGCAAAAGATATGCTGGAGACTGCAGAAACAATGCAAAATTTCTCAAAGCACTGTGGCAGGTGACGAGATATTGGGTTTTCATTGTGATCATGAATGCAAGATTCAGACTGATTCACAACAAAGAATGAAGTTCATATTACAGTTGTATATTTTATTATTAAAATATCAAGAACATGTTTGTGTACTTATACGACAGCAAAGGAATTGTGCATCACGAGTTCATTCCTGAAAGTACAACTGTCACTGGCAATGCTTACAAACCTATTTCGGAACAATTGTTGAAACGGATTGTTTTTGTGAGGCATGAGTACAAAATCGGGCAATGATTTCTTCTTTACAATAAAGAACCAGCACACAGAGCAGTCAGCAGAGTAGGTGAGAAACATATATGTACATTTCCGTATACTGTACATAGCAAAAACGGGTACATCTAAGCCGGCTTTTCTGAAATAGTCAACAAAAGACAGTGATGTGTATAAATCCCCCAAATACACTGGTGTTCAAAAACTAAGGACGAAAAGTAGAAACAGCGGAACGAGCAGGTAGAACAGACAGTAAGTCCGCTCAGGAATTAGACTAGGGTCCTGTACGGTATGGCATGCGAATATATGCTGCATGCCGTTCGGGGGGAGTGTCGGAAGGGTATGAAGCACACAGGCGGTGTACGATCAGCAATTCGGCGAAAGCTATTGCACGGTGAACGTCGAGTTGCTGCCACCTTATGATATAGCCAACAGGCAATCCAGCAGACGACATCTGGATGAATTTACCCGAGGTCGCGTCATTGGTAATTTGGAAGAAGGTCGAAGTGTGACTAGTGTGGCCGAGGAGTTCGGGATCGCCCACAGCATCGATTCATGAGCTTGGAGAGCATTTCTAACGAAAAGAACAGTTATCTGACAGTTTATTAGTGGTCGTCCACGAGCAACCACGGTGGGGGACGACCGCTCTGTCCTACGGGCGAGAAGAGACAGACGGCAGACAGCGGCAGAAAACGCAAGTCACATGCAACTGGACGTCCGTTATCGCGCTTTACCGTGGCCAGCACAAAGTGGTCTATATCTGTGACGACCAGTACAGTGTGTGCCATTAACGCCTGCTCTTCGGAGACGGCGGGATCTGTGGTGACAGGAAATCAAGAACTGGATACATCAGCAATAGGGTCAGAGTTATCTTTACGGATGAGAGCCGATTTAGTCTGACGAGCGATTCTTGGACGTATACACATTTAGAGAGAGCGGGGAACACGCAATCACACGTCCAACATAATCGAAAGTGACCGGTTTGGTGGTGACGGAGTCTTATTTAGGGCGGTATCATGCTTGGTAGCCGTACTGACCTCTACATCTTCCAAGGAGATTCAGTCACTGGTGTCCGCTACTGTACCAATGTTCTCCTGCCTCACGTGCGTCTGTTTAGAGGTGCTGTGTGTCTTGAGTTCCTCTTCATGAACGACAACGCTACACCTCATCGTACAGTGGCTGTCGCAGAGCTGTTGGAGAGTGAAGAAATTCAACGCTTGGATTGGGCCGCAAGGTCCCTGGACCTTAATCCAATCGAACACGTGTGGGACCTTCTCGGGAGACGCTTGTCAACACGTCACCAGCTACCAGCAACGATTCAGCAGCTGCGATTTGCGCTACAAGAGAAATGGGCAGCGATGCCACAACAGCTCCTTGACAACCTCGTCCTCAGAATGGACAGGCGTTGTAAATCTTGCAACGCAGTCAGAGGTGATCATATCCCCTACTAAAGACTGGATTCTTCTTGCCAGCCGATTGTCACATGGACGTTTCTGTCTTCTATCCAGATGTGCTCGAAGCTACCTTTTCAATAAAGTGCATTTGTAACCTTTGGATTCCTTGTTTAGACGGTTTTACTCCCTTGTCCCATATTCTTACATCTTGGGGATCATATGGTATGATTTGAGTCGATGTGGAACACTTCAGCACGACGCTACATTTGAAAAACCGTCTCGTCATTAATTTTTGCACGCCAGTGTAATACCAATATCATTTTTCATCGATGAGCACTGTATAACGTTTTCCACAAATATTGGTAAAAATTGTGTACAAATGAGATTTTGAGGTAGGACTTCGTCAACCTCCGCGGATATTATGAGTGCGACTTACCGTAAGATAGGGTCCAATTAGGGCCAACTGCCTGTGGAAAAAAGGCCGCCTTGCAGCTGAACCGCCTGGGAAAAATAGGTTCCAATTACGGCCGACCGCCTTGGGAAAAAAGGGCGACTTATGGCAGACAGCCAGGAAAGAAATTGGTTTTAATTACGCCCAACTGCCTGGGACAAAAAAGGGCGACTTACGGCCGACTGCATGGGAAAGAAATAAGTTCCAATTGAAATCAATATCGCGTTAAAATTACGTGCCGAACACTAATCGTAGTTGTATATTCGAAACAAATGTTGAGCCCAATTTGCGTACTTCTCAGTACATCATGGGCGCGACTCTTCCCTTCGCTCCCTGTGCAGATGGGAGATGAAGCAATATTTCTGTATGTGCCGCGGCGTATGACCCTGCTTTTCCCGGCAACTTTGACCGTCACACGACTGTGCGTGATATCGTTTCAAAGCAGTCGACGAGATTTATTCAAATATAAGAAGAACATTTCGCAGTGGTTTGAACTGAACATTTAAAAAATTGTTTTCTTGTGAATCGGTGAACACTTTTGATAATATCGCGGTTTATCTGGGGAAACCTGAGTGAAAAACGACTTTACGTATTATCATTTTAAAGCTCTCGACGAGATCTCTTCAAATATATAAAGAAAATATTGCAGTGATTTAAACTAAATTGTTTTAGCTATTTTCGTGTGAATGGGTTAACTTTTAAAACAACGGCACGAAATTCCCAGAATGATGGCAAGCAAAAGTGGAGAAAATAAAAAAATATATAAGGCTACAGTAACCCAAGTAGCAATTAATGTCGGTCCGATATCGGCTCCATGTCGGTAGCCGATATAACAGATATCGGCTAAATGCCAGGGAGGATAACTTTTTGCAATATCGGTCCGATATCTGTAGCCGATATCGGTCAGATATCTGTAACCGATATGAGCCCGATATCTGTAGCCGATATCTCTCTCATATATCTGTAGCCGATATCGGACCGATATTGCAAAAAGTTATCTTCCCTGATATTTAGCCGATATCGGTTATATCGGCTCCCTACATGGAGCCAATAACGGTTAGATGACAGTTATACCTATAGATATAACTATTGTCTTACCAATATTGGCTGTTTGTCTGATTTAATACAACTGATACTTAGCCAGTTTCATCTGAATACTTGGGTGGATAACCTTTTGCAATATCGTTTCAATGACCTCACCCAATATATTCACAACTATATTAGGTTAGAACCACTGGTAGAATGTTATAGTACAGTGAATCTAATCAAGAAATATTATGTAAAAGTGTGAGCCGTGTTCTGTTTCCAAGTGTTTTTTAAATTTGTTTTTTAATTTATTACATTAGAAAATATACATGTACTGTAATTTTGATTTTTTTTCTTGTATGTATTATTGCATTGCAAAGAACGTTTTATTATTGTTTTGTCAAAGTACCCTTACATTGAATATAATGAGTACAGACTGAATTCCGCTTTTTTTATACTTTTGAATAATGGCAAGCCATCAACATTTACAGAAAATGTCAATGTGCGATTATTCACAATGCACAATTTCAAAAACTTGAGCTGCTCTAAAATGCTTTGCCTTAATCCAATGTAGCAATATTCACCACAATCTCCAGCAATTTCTTTCATAGGCAACGTACAATCTCTTACATTAGTATTTAATAGGGTCCGAGAATCATCAGGAAGATCAGGTTTCACGGGTTTCAATATTGTTATCAGCTCCTTTAGCACTTTTTTTTTCAAATTACACATACACACATTCTTTAAATTTCATGTTAAACTCTCATTGTATTATGATATCGGAGCAGCTACAGAACCTGCATTATGTAAGAATAAATTAACGTGGTGTAAAACACTGAGAAATAAGAATCGTATTCAAAGCAGATGACATTTTGCAGAATGAGAGTCTATCTGTTAACTCTATTGAAATGCAAACCTTCATGTATCCATACAGTTAAATAAATTTAACCCATATTTTACCCATATATAAAATCCAATTTTTGAAATTACACTGATAAATACAACACAACAATCACAACTGATAAAATCTGAAAATCCATTTATTTTCGAAATTTTGATTTACATTTATTAAGTTCAAATCATTATCGTTGATATATTTCATAATAAAACATATATCAAAAGTAAAAGCTGCTTGAATACAATATGTTTCCTAAATGCGCAGTATTCATCTATTAAAAAGTGTTGTGGTGAGATGGTGGACCAGAATTACTTACACTTCTACACCTGACAGAATTCCTGCTGGATAAAACTAGATTTTCACAACTGAATGTAAAGTGTAAACACAAGAGGTAAGAAAAAGCATTAACATATAATTCCTTAACGCACAAAATCAAAAATATATATACTTATATACTGCACATTTAATATTGCAACAGGATACACTAATAAAATAATTACATTAACTCTCCAATGCAGTTTGTGAAATGAGATCTCATAAATATTAAAACCCGATAAACAATATTAACAAGAAATTGTTACGTCTAAATTTTATTATTTTTACTAGATAGTTCATGTAGTTCCTTGGATGAATGAACACTGAAAACAATTCACACACCGTTCCAGAAGAAAATGAAATACAGAATATTAGAAACATGTTTCCAAATGAATTAGTACAAACTTAGTAACTCAAATATCAGCTAAACAAGAAATTTAGCAGAATACTGGGCACATAATTTCCTGAGATCAATTTTGATAAAAAAAAATGCGAAAAAACTTTTGCTAACAGATGGCCGCGATTCCCATCTGCCTCATTGCGTCACGCGTTGTGTGCGTGTGTTCGTCTGCACGATAACTCGCGTAAAAATTGTTCGATTTCGATGACATTTTAGTATGTGGAAGGGAATCACCTGGGAAGGAACCCTATTGAAAGTGAACGAAATGGTGTCCTCACACAAAGTGAAAAAGTAAAAATCTTAGTCAACAATTCATACAACACACATAATATTTAGTTAGAAAAAATGCACTGAGGACACTTGCTTAGAATCTCAATGTCCAGTTGAATACGAACAAATGTTACTTTCGATGTGCCACTCATAAGCCTTAGAAAGCTGCAAACATATCTACGTTTTATACCTGTGCATGTTAGTGTCATTTTAATTTTAGTGTCTCAGAATGATGTTATTGTTGGCAGTTCCCTTCGAATACAGTTGCAATAATTTAATGTGTTGTTTCATCTGTGGGTGCACTGCCAATAAATTATTTCCAGTAATTAAAACGATAAGTTTCAAGAAATAATATCATTATTCCTACTCTACCTCAAAAATAAGTTTAGCAAGTAAAATCACACATAGTACTAAACTCTAAAATAAAATATTCTACAGCATATTTTTAATGAAAACTACCACTCGGAGTCACTTTTTCTCTTACCTAATAAAACAGAGTGTAAACTTCCTGTGAAAGTGTAACGTACCAGGAGATGTGACGTACCTGCCAGAAGGACGCACACGACGTAAAGGCAGATAGGAATCTGAATAAAATGTCCGCGTAGCTCAACTGGTAGAGCAACTTATTCCGGAATGAGTGGAACCGGGTTCGAATCCTGGCGCGGATAAAAATGACGGAGAAATTCACTTCGTTATAAAAGCTCTTAACAAAATATCCTAATCAGTCCCGTTAAGCAGTGCATCATTTACCTATACGTTATGATAGGCCGCCCGATGTATTTCCTGATTTTGGAGTAAAAGTCAAAAGTTGTTGAATGAGACCAAAATTATTTGCTCTCAGCAAATATCAAACCAATTCCAGAAACTGTCGATTCTTTATTCTCAACGTTTCGTATCTTAAAGTGTACTTCATGTTCTAAATCCTTGTAGAATGGTCAGCTGGTAACGTTTGAATTCGCCTTTCGCCTTGCATGGATATTATTGAAGTCTGTCATTGCTACGGATTCTTTGACATAGGGCAGAACGGGATTTTATATGCAAAACAGGTATTTTTGTTTGGTATAAATTTAATACGAAGCTAATTTGATCTTTAAATAAAAAATAAAATAATGAAAGACCTTGGTTCAACCGCGGTGGGAAATTGGGCAAAATTAAAGCATGGTTATGAAGAATTTTTGTGTTCCAAAGGACGGTTTCACCATTTGACAGAACGACACAACATTCGCGATGAAAGCATTAG
Source organism: Macrothele yani (assembly GCA_039090855.1). NCBI lineage: Eukaryota > Metazoa > Arthropoda > Arachnida > Araneae > Macrothelidae > Macrothele > Macrothele yani. The sequence continues at coordinate 98,121 of JAYWMT010000411.1, forward strand.
TAGCGAAACCTGCTCAGTGGACGATGAGAGGAGCTTCATCGTAATCGGATATTCATAAAAACTGCAGTGATGATAAAATTTACTATGCGGATGGAGCAGATGTATATTTTAATCAGAACTATGAAACGTAAGGGTGACAATAGTATAAGTCTAAAACTTGTAATAGAGAGTCTGATTTTTTAATACGCACAAAAACGTTTAATGATAAGAAAGTCTGTAAAACCAAGGGCTGGCCTCTGATCATTCGCCCGTAAGGGGTCCGGGTTCGAATCCCGGTGAGGCATGGATGTTGTGTTTATCTTACGGCACTGGCTCTCTCCCTTCCCTGGAACCAGTGACCCTAAATTAGGGACGGGCGACTGCTTATAGCCCATTGAGTTGCTCACGGTGGTCGTTAAACCTCCAATCAAAAAAAAAAAAAAAAAACAAGGTGTAAAAATGCTGAAACCTGTGTTTCTTAGAAGTCACGCGTAAGCCTGCGTAGCATCGGTCGTCAGCAATTCAATGAGCTATAAGCAGTCATCTGTGTCTAATGTAGGGCCACTGGTTCCTAAATTAGAAACATGCGATTCAGCTTTTCTGTCTGAAAAAAGCAGACTCACGGTCGTTAGACAACACAGCATCCATGTTTCACCGTGATTCGACCCAAGGCTCATTTCTGACGAATGGCATTGACATAGGATGAAAGTCCACGTATAGCTTTAAATACTCATGTACATCATCAAACATTAAACTGAATAAGAAATTAAAAAAAAGATGAGACTCACAGAAAAACCAGCAATCCAGTATTCTCACTCGAACCCAATTGGATGTAGTTGGTGTCATAAGATTCGTTCACAATTTTTTTAAATTTACAAAACCTAATAAATGGCATAATATATAACGCTCAGAAAAAGTGTTAAACCTACACTTCCAAGATGTATCATGTATGAATGAAAGCGATTGTTCACGAAAAAATCGTTGTTTTTCAAAAGTGAAAACTGGGAACAGTTCTTAAATATTTAAAAGTAAATTTAGTTACCAAAAATTACTGAGAATAAAGTTATTAGGCATTGATCAAATATAATTTTGCACATGAGATTTCAAAATATTGGGTTTTGAATATTTGAACCAAAAGATATTGGCTATTTGAAAGAAATATATTTGAGCAAAACTAATCTCAACTCCGATTTTAATATGTTATTCTCTGTGAACTTCTAAATAGCTTTACAATTATTTTTTTTTAGTTGCAGTAAATTTCTGTACTGTGGTATGAACACATTGTTGATAATCACAAAAAAAGTATTTTAAATAAATTAATGAAATAATTAGTGCACGAATTGTTTTCCTACAAAAAATATAATTTTTTATTTCACAAAATTTGAATGCGAAATAAAAAGGTATAATTGGGTATTGTTTTTTTCAGTACGGACCACACTCCTAATGTACGCGCAATAGCTACGAGAGAAATGCACTTAAATATTTCTGCGAATCAACATCTGAATTTGCCATAAACAGACGACTTCTGTTTTGAATGTCACATTAACGTCACATTAAGTTACCGCAGCGGTGAAATATTTGTTAATACCAAAAAGTTAATGTGTCCCTGCGTTTTTCAGAAATGTTATACAGCATAGAAAAGTTCTAATTGTATTTCGACGTAATTTTTTAGGTGTTCTATTAGATCTGACATGCTTCCATTTTTGCCACGTCACATAAACCTCTCACAAATTCAAATACGATATTAAGTTTGAAATGTCTTATGAAGATATAAATGAAATTCATATAACAGGTAGCAATAGAAACGCAAAATTTAAATAGGTTATGTGTGATAAAAACCTTCAAAAAGAAGTATAATTTTTTTGAATGTCTAAACATGATGAATAATTCCGAACCTTGCTCACTTCTATCTGAAAAGCGCCTGCTAGAGATACCTGGCTCTCGTCACCCTATGGCGGACAGTACTTTGAGCCAAGTACCAGTCTTATTGACTTGTCTTGGCTCGTTGGCGTCTTTGTCCCTGCCATCATCTTATTGTTCACGTTTGCTGGAGCTGTCTCCAAAGACTAGAGATCACTTGTCTCGACACATTCAGCCATTTTGCTAATCCAACTTGCAAATCTCTTGTTTCCAATCTACTGATAGTTTGCCAGTCAAAAAAAAATCCAAGCAATGGTGCGGAACCGTTTGTCTACTCACAGTCCAACTCAAGTTGCATTTGCCCTACCCCTCTCAGAACAACGTAAACACGACTGCTACCTGCCAGCTCCTTGACGTACTGTTGTCATTTGCCGATTTCAATAGGAACTGACACAAGTTGCTTGGGTACGTTGATTTCGAGTTTCCCCCTTTCACATATCCCTAAAAATTATTACAATCCGTCGTATCGTTTTGTATATATTTTTGTGTTGGTATTGTCACGTTAATTTTGGATAACAGTAAATTTTATATTGAGTTCTAGGATATGGTGCCTGTTTTGGCAGCGCTTAATGGCTCCTTTGTCAAAGAAATTAGAAGTACAGTAATAGTATTCAATGTGTCACATCTTATGAACACACCACCTTATATTTAAACCTCATTTTCGCAGTTTTCGAGCCCAAGGCGGATATCAGTTCTAAAGAATCCACAACAAAGTACTTAGCGAAGGAGGTGAAAGATGTTTTGTAATAGTATGATTAGAATGTGTACGATAGTATTGCGGAAGTTGATTATGAAAAGAAAACAATATGTCTCATTCAGTATTTTCAATGTGTAGTATTTCCTGGTTCTACTGATTTGCTACTGTGATTTTAATCATCATTAGTGTGAAGACTGTGTTTTTAACGTCATATATTATTGTATTTACTTTTATTGCATTATGGACACATATCTTCAAACTGATAACATTATTGCACAAATATGCAATTAGAATTCATTAAAAATCTCATTCAAAATACAATCAATTGAATTTTGTTTCTTAAATGTTGGAACTTCCTGAGTATTTGGAAATTATAAATTTCAGAAGAAAATGTTCAAACTGTGTCCTCAAAAAACATTTGAATCCCGTTCCTTCTTGAAAATAATTCTTAGATTTTTCTTTACACCATCACCTTTAGTTAGGCGTCTGAATTAAATGTATGTTTTTAGGTGAATTAAGGGGAATGCTTCATTTTAAGGTCTTATTATACACAGATACCCTGTTAATATCTGATACAAACCATAAAAATTCGAAGTCTTTTGAAATTTTAAACGTCCTTTATGTTGAAGAATAGAGGTTTCACTAACACCATGAGCAACTCAATGAACTATAAACACCCGTTATGTTAAAAACTTATTAAAAGGTTCGATGCTTTATCTGACTGTCGTCGCATTAAACAAAGATATAAAACCAGATCGCACAAGTTTCTCACTCAGAAAAGAGAATAGAAAAGAAAGACACTCAGAGGATTATTTGATTAGCGCGCAATGTGCTGCTGATATATAGATGTACTATCTTTCCCATTATTTAAAAAAAATACCTTGTAAATTTCACTTAGAAGAGTCAATAAACAAATACCATTATGCAGAGGTATAAACATTATCATCATCAAGCAGCAGAAATCTTTGTATTTTAAACGTCTCCTTCATATAACAAAAATGTAGATTTCTGGGAACCTATGGATTTTCTTTATAAAGTCAGTTTCCATAATATCCTTAGATAATTTTAATACTAGCTCATTAAATATTTGCATTTAACACTGTTCTAATCTTAAACTTAATTTTTCAATTTTTATTTCCTCAATGTAATATTCACTTGTCAGATAATATATATAAAATATTGGTAATTTATGCATGAAATAAATTATATTTACTGTGTAAAAACTGTAACCTTTGTTGTTGATTCCCAGAGACATAAAGAAATCGCCTTTAGCTAGACTTTCTAAGCCAGTGATGACATACTCGTCGAGATTTTCCATGGCTGAGGGCTTTCTACTGACCATGTGAGAAAATAGGAAATTGTTAAAATTATTCCCTAAGCGTAAGAAAACTTTCTAACACAAAACCTGAAAATAAAATAAAATAATGAAGATTGCAAATGAATGATCAAATGCATTTCCATCACAAATCCTATAAAATAGTTTTATAGTCCAATTTATCTTACAGCCAAGTTCATGGGGCTAAGAACTTATGAGAGATATCTTAAGCGCAGGTTTATCAAGTCGACCTGATGCGATATCCTTCCGCGCAGTTTACGATGTTCACAACACTGACTAGGAGGCATTGATCAAAGTGTTTTCTTTAAAGACATAATTATGAACTGCTTATTGAAATGTAATACTTCTTCCATATGTTTCCCAAGCAATTTCTTCTAAGACGCTGCTCTTGCTGGACATCTCTTACAAAAGGTAAGTGCACGTATCGCTTACCTCTCTTTGTTTAGAATCAATCACTAAATCTTCAGTTCTTAAAAAACGTTGTACATAAATTTGGCTTTTCGAAAGTTCCTTATAAATTCCCCTGCTTTTCATCTCGTCAGCAGGTTCCTGGATAATACTCTTTAGCTCTAGGCGGTTCCAGTAAAAATCAGTAAGTCGCCGTTGGTTGGTTAAATTGTCTTCAATAATTATAAACAAAGTAGCATTCATAGAGAATGAATCGAGATGAAAATTCATATGTGCAGTGTATATATAGAGAAAAGGAAATGGTTGCAATTCCAGAGCTGTTGGGCCATTATTGGGATAAAACAGCTACACGAGTGGAACAAGTCAAGACGTGTAGCACCATCTTTGCTCCGGCACTTACCCGGCGTAACATAGAATCATACATTTTACTGTTACAGTCCTGAGGTACATAGCTTGACAGATGGCATCCAAATCTGGTTATCACTTCGCCGACATTCTAGTATGGGTGTACGTTGTGTCCCTAAATTTCCCAAATATGTGTGATCGGTGGGAGGTCAGACAATCTCACTGGCCACAGAAAGGTGACAACATTATGGATACAGCCATGAGAGAGTCGTGCCGGTAGGGTCAATGCATTTTCCTATTGAAAAATTACTCTTGCTAGGTGATGCTGCGACAGGAATGGCAACACAACAGTTCGTAGCATGTGGTCGACATATTGTTGACCCTCGAGGTTGGCACAGTGGACAACCAAGTGTGTCTGGCTATCGCAGCACATTGCTCTTCAAGCAGTTGCGATAAAGAAATTTAATTTTGAACAAGTTACTGGGTTAAGAAACCAATGCACACTGTGAAATTAAAATATTTCTCGCAGATGTATTATCAAATCCAAATTTGATGTGGATCCAAGAGATAAAAAACACAGGATAAGTACTTATAAGTTACACAATTTTTTTTCATTTCTTTGCATAGAGCTTTCACACCTCTGAGGGTTGGGGGGGGGGGGGGGGGGCGTTGAATCTCCACGAAAAACGACCAGGGACAGGCTATGAACAATAACTTTAGAATCACTCCATCTGGGAGCTCTAAAATGAATCCCATATTGACGTGTTTCTTAAATATTAAGAGAATAGAAAATAAAAATAAAAATAATACATTAAGAGCCAAATAATAATGCAGTTCAATTTTGATTTACCTCTAAATTAGATTTCACTTTCCACCAGCCTAACAAAACGCGAATTGGATGATGTGGTATAACAAAGCAAAAGTAATTACTTAATTTTTGTATAAAATTAATGTTATTATGGTAAAACTGAAAGATTTGTATTCCACTGCCTCTAATAACAAAACCTAGCGCCTAAATAGGTTATGCATATAATTTCAGTTAGATCCAAGAGATAAAAACCACGTGACAAACATTTATAAATTATTGCAAAATTCTTTCATTTTTTTACATAGAAGTTTACACCTTTTCGGAGTCGGCTGGCGTGTCCAGAAAGAACAACCAGGGACAAGTTATATACAATTACCCTGTTTTTATACACTTTAACAAAATTACCCTATCTTTAAACATTTTTATAAAAAATATTCCACAATTTATATGCAATCATATGCAAACCCTAAAATAAAACCCATATTGACACGTTTGTTAAAAAATCAAGAGAATATAAAAAAATAATAATCAAATATTTAAAAAGTAATTCCCATATAAGTTTTTTTTCACTTTCCTAACAAAAGGCGAAATGTATTGCAATGTTTAACTGTAATTATTCAGTTGAGTAATTTTAATTTTTTATATATAATTAATTTTATAAAGGAAAAACTGAACGTTTTTATATCCAACTGCTGCTGTAACAAAACCTAGCAATTAAATATATGTCCCTATTTTTGTGTATTATACAATCAAAAAACGTATTTTCAGCATAAAATGTTCTTCGTGGTAGCTCACTGAATGACGGCTTAGTGATATTGAGAAAAACAAGGAAAGAAAATATTTTCTACTTTGGATATGTTTGATTTCAATGCGTTGTTGTCTTCTTTTAAAATGCATAACCTTAAATTTACTTTACCTCTTTTAAAGGAAAGTGGGAAATTCAGTGGCTGTTGTCTTCTGTCGTCTCATAATTCAAATTTCAATAAATTTCAAGAGGCATCATATTTTACATTTAGTATAATGATCTGGAGTTAAAACTTCTTTATCAAGATTGACACCAGTTTTCTTTTCCTGAAAGAAAGTAAATTTTATTACTTCTTTTCCTCTTCAGTTTTAAAGACAGACAACAACGTAATAAATATTAGAACTATAAGCGTGTCGTCTGAAACTGTTAAGTCACAGAATTTCAGTTTGGAATCAACATTTTTCGTTGGATAATGTCCTTGCTCAGTATGGAGAGGGGAATACTTTTTGGATTCATATAATCATGTTCTTGTGTTTGGGCAGTATTTATACACAGAGTGGCCACTTTATTATCACCACCTGACAGTTTTAAGCAAATGAGCTAGGGCTGCACGTTTTTGCCGCCAGAGGGCGAGGCTAGTATAAAAAGGGAAAGCTTAGTGCTCGCGACAGTAGTAGAAATGAGTTTTGGGTGACGAGATGGGTAAAAAATGCGATTTGGCGGACTTTCAACGTGTGATTATTGTAGGAGCTCGGAGCCATGGAGCAACTAACACCGAACCCGCCGCATTCGTGAAATGCGCCAGAGCAGCTGTTAAAGTGTTAAAAGATAGAAGTGTCAGCCAAAAACTGGGTCTCTACGTGCAACGTGTGGTCGTCATCGACTAGTGACTTGTCGGGCGGAACGGTGAGTATCCAGACTGGTAACAGAAAACAGAAGGGCAACAGTGCAACAAATTACAGACCATCGTAATCAAGGATCCCCTCAAATTATCTCTGCACGCACTGTTCACCGTACACTGTATCGGAAGGGATATGGCAGCCGAAGGCCTGTTCGAACACCTTTGCTGTCTGCAGTTAACAAGAGAAAACGTCTCCAGTTCGCACAGGAGCAAGAGGATTGTACAATCGATAATTGGGAACAAATTATACGGTCCGATAAATCACGTTTTCAGTTGCACCAAGCCGATGGCCGAGTGAGAATTTGGCGGGAACAGCACGAAAGCATGGACCCCAAATGAATTGCTGCAACCCTTAAAGCTGGTGCAGGCAACGTTATGGTTTGGGGAATGTTTTCCAGGCATGCTTTGGGCTCTTTAATTCATGTTGATCATCTTCTGACTGGCACATCATATCTAAACATCGTAGCGGACCAAGTGCATCCTGTCATGTGGATGGTTTATCCCAATGGCGATGGCTACTTTCAACAAGATAATGCGTCCTGCCATAGTGCTCGCATTGTACAGGATTGGTTTCAGGAACATGCCGGTGAGTTTACTTTGCTTAGGTGGCCCCCACAATCTCCGGATATCAACCCCATTGAGAATTTGTGGGATGATGTTTAACGAGCCATCAGACAGCTGGATCCACAACCCTGGAATCTCACACTCCTGGAAAGTGCTATTCATCAAGCATGGTCTCATATTATATAAACCACCTATCACCATCTCATGGAGTCCATGCCATGAAGTACTGAGGGGGTGGTCATAATAAAGTGGACACTCAGTGTATAACTCGAGTATCTTTGCGTTTCTTTCAATCAATATTCGTCTTCTGTAATAAAAGAACTTCCTCGATTGTTTGGTCCAATAGGTTACTACATAAATGAATAAAGTAAGGACATTTCAATTTGCGTTTTGCTTATGTTTCTGAATTAAGTGTAAAAATACTCATGAATTTAATTTCGCGATATCTCATACACCATGTTTAAAATATTTTTTTATGGGAAATGGGAATTGAACTTTCCTGTTCTATTTTCTGGTTTGCTTAAATTAACTTTATGGTTTTCAAAGTTTACTGTTTCTTTAGGATAAGTTATTTTATTGGTCATGTCCGTTTCTATACCTTTGAAAAACATAATCTATGGTATAATTGCAACTGAGGAAATAAGAAATATCTAGTCATCTTCCATTCCTTTGAAAGATTGGGTAACTACTCTGAATAAAATTAGATACTTTGTGTCCATGACGCGTTGGGATTATTAAAGCGAAATGAGGAAATTGTTTTATATTACGTAACAATGTTAACAATAATCGCTCTAATATTTTCCTGAAATGAAAATATCCGGTAGTGACGAACGGTTTTGAATGATATTTTTTTTTTCAAGTATTGCAAGATCCCCATACGTATTATGATATTTCAAGGTCGAAGATCAGAGACACAAATTTAATCACTTCTGCCACTAATCCAATGAACATCTCGGTATATCTCCTGTCTGTCTATCGAAGAAGAAACTGTGACCCTGTTACGCAATTTCACGATTGAAGATGAGGAACGGTCAGTACCGTCACTGGTCCAATGAACATCCCGCTGCTATCTCGTGTCTTTCAGCTTGGAGTGCTATTTTGTGTCTTCCAAATGGCTATATAGTGTATTTCAATCCAAAGAAAACTGTAAGGTTTAAACTTTCTAAAGAAACTAAAAGCTGAGTAATTGTTGGATTGCACTCATGGGGTTTCCAATTTAGCAAACATGTTTCATATCTGATGAACTCATATTAAAATAACAAGCCACACTTTCCTCTTTCACATTCTTTCCCCTTTTCAATTGAGATAGAAGCCTTCAGAAATAATTTTGTTATTCATAAGTAAATTACAGATGAAACAGTATTTGACGTTGCGTTTCTTTTCGGAAGTTGTAGAAAAACATTGGTTATGCGTTAATGATGTAGTAAAACTAGCTTTCGAAACATGGTTTTCATGAGCTTGGGGAGAAACTCACAGGACAACTGAAGAAATAAATATTTAGTCATCTTACTTTTGATCAATTGAAGGCTGTCATATATTCTGATGAATAACACATTTGCTTAATCTTAAATGACGAAGGCTTACTGTCAACGGGAACCCAGCATTCAATCCTGATCGTGTTCAAAGATGTTTTGACAAATGAGGTGGGATTGTAATACTGTGGGACTGTTTTAAATGTGAATTAGGCCCTCTAGTAGAAGTTAAAAATAAGATGAATCAGCATGTTTACAGAGGAATATTATACATTCATGTATTTTCTTTTGAACAGCATTTGCAGGACTTACACGAAGTAGACAAGTGTAAGATCCAGCAAGCAAAGCCATTATGGATTAGTATGAAGAGCATGATGCAACTTTAGGGCACACTCACTGCCCATCAAAACCGCCAGATTTCATCCCATTGTGAATTTATATGACGACTTTGAACGAAGTGTTAAAACCAAACGTCAGCTTCGCACTGAATCTCCAAGTATGAGAGAATGAGCAAGTATACAACTGCTAGGAAGAACAACACTAATGCATTATGACGAAGTACTTTGTACATCTATACTTATAAATTTTTATCAAATATATTATTAAAAGTATCTTGTTTGGATTTTTAAGAAAATGCAAGAATAATTACTTAAATCCTTCTTTTATCTTCGTAATACCAATGATAAAATTAATAAATATTTGTTTCAGAAAATTATAGTTATGAGGAAGCTTACAATGTTTCTTGCAAACAGGAAATGCAAAATGGAAAAGCAAGGTTTAGTCAAAATTCAAAATCCTATATTAGAGAATAATTTAATTTATAGAGAAAGTGACGGTGACTAAGCAGGATCTGCACAGTTTTCAAATACAGAGTCACATCCTGAAATTTAACCAAAGTGACATATTAAAATATTATTTAGAAGTGTCTTAAAAAGGAAATTGACCACTTCTTGCGGTCAGATAACACTCAAACCGACGATACATACTTATTACTAAGTTGTTGATATACTCCGAAGTGAAAGATTTCCATTTGTCGATGAGGAGATTACGGAGCTGTGGAAGGGCTCTTGAAGGAGATGACGAGCTGCTTTGCATCGTTCAAGAGGTTCACAGGCATACCGTACAAGGTTCAGGTCCGGACACCTGCCTGTCAAATCCATACTCCGAATATCCGCTTTCTCCAGAAAATCATCGACAAGCTGAACTCTGCAAGCAAACGTCATCGTCCACTGATCGGAACGCTAGAAGAAGAGCTCCAGAAAAATCCCCAAGCAGAGCTCTAGCACCTAGCGCCTAGTAGCGCTCAGCTTTCCCGTTGATTCCTGATAACATGTGGCGTGTTACGCAGCCTCCATACGTAATACCACCCCAAACTTGAAGACCAGCTCATCCGCAGGAGTCTATTCGCGGACGTCTGTAGGACCGTTATTCATTTCCCATATCCTTCAGATAAAAATTCGACGAAACTCCCTATGTAGATTGATCAAGTCGGCTGTAAATAGAACAAAAGCCCAGGCATCCGGGCTCCGGAAACGATATTACCTCCACCAATTTAAACGGCCTCACCAGTGAGGTACGGGAACCGCGGACATCCTGACAAAATTAAAAACACTCGACGCCACATGAGAAAAAAAGAAATACCGCATGTGCTTATTATGAATACCAATTATTTCATAGATTTTTGCATCCTAAAACTTAATGTCGAGGAACGGAAGAGATGCAATGAACATGATATCTACGTTAGAAATTCGTAAACAGGTATCTGATGTGCTTAGATTTTTCAGTGCTCTTTGAAAGTTTCAGTTATATTATTTATCACAGCATAAACCATAACAAGTATGAGAATTCATAGTCCAAGTACCCAACGTTCCTAAATATTTATTTTTCCATTCCGAAAGTCCATTGTTTTTCATTTAGAATTAAATTTGTGGGCGTCTTGCTGGCCATTGAAATTAATTCCTTCGGCCAGGTGTTCAATACCTCTGCCCTATCGAAAACCTTGTCTTATTTGCAACAGGTAGGATATAACTTATACTGGGCAAAAATACTATTCATCGCACCTATGTATAATGTATGCTCTTATTATTTCTAGTTAGAAACCAAGAAATCACGTTTTATGCAATTCATTTACTGGGAAACTCTGAGACAGTCGTTTTACACATGTTTACTATGCTGATACTTGCGAAGTTAAAAAGCTCTTTAAAACCGATCATTTACATTCTATTCAAGATATCTGCATGGAAAAATGGAAATATTATTGTTCGAGAGGAGACATTCCTAATGCAATGATGTCTCTTTAAGATGCAACCCCAAGAAAGTAATGAGCTATTGACTTGAGATTTAAAGGATACATTAATTCCGCTGTGCTCAAAAATATGAGCACAGCGGAATATGTACTTATATTCCGAGCAAACATCCCAAATTGGTACCTCTTCTTTTGATGTCCTTAATGTCCCCACAGTAGCTGCCCGGTGGAGCAGTGGTTTCAGCAATGACTTCTTGTCATTCGCCCAACGGAGGGGTGTGGGTTCAAATCCCGAGTAAAGCATGGTTGTTTATGTTTATCTTTTGGGGGTTATTCACGGTGAACCTTGTTCACCTATGTACATTGCTGAGACCGAAACACAAAATGTCTCTGCTGTTCGCATTTTCAAAAACGCTAGTAGGCATATTTTGATTCAATCGGAAATTTGACGTTGTATTTCAGAAAAAAAGGAATGAGGCTGGGGCATACGCTTTTAAGTTATCCATGTTTGACAGCTTAAAATTTGGGCATATTTCATTTTAACGCGTTCAGAATCGGACATACTTTTCATAAAAAATCAATCATCTCTGCAAAATATTACAGCTTGATGCTATGATACTGTCTTGAAAATGCTATTCAATTTTTCTAATATATTTCGCAAAAATTATTTTGCTTGACGTCATTGATATAAAACATCGGTATTAAATTTTATGATTTACCGCTAATATCTAACAACTGATATCCTCTGAACAACATCAGTTTTCATGTGTTTTAATGTAATCTTAACTTAGCAAAAGAGCATAAATTTAAACATTTATATTGATATGCAGTTTTCAGTTTAGTATTTGTTAAATAAGTTATATAAATATAATTACGTAACTCAATTCGTTGAATGACTAAACTGTCTTAGGTTCTCATAAAGCCTTTCAATAGGCTACTATATTTTAATTGAGTCATCATACACGAAATTCTGCCTTTATATAACTTTGGGTACTGAGAGACTTATATCACCGCAGAAACGAGATTAAATATAAAAAACGCGAACAAAACATATGCACGGAAAGGGCAATTTACCATACACGGCCAGCAGCAGTGCCTCAGGTAATGGAGTCACCCAGGTTTATGAAACGTTCGGGGAATGTTATGGTCCATGATTCAAAATATGAATTCCGTCCGTTGTCAGCAGTATGTGTCGACCTCTAATATATAGTCTGTTTCCCTTCCATAGAATCTGAGCGGTGTTTCGATCCGGTGGTTGACAAGAATGTGCTCAAACCATTCCGACAAACAGAAGCAAAAATCCGGAAGATGTCTTGTAGGAAGAAGACATCCTGCAGTCGGAAGTAGATACGTATGAAGGGAAGTAAGTTATCAAAGGGCTCGACCACATAGTTTTTTGCCGTAATGGTGGTTTTAATAATTACAAGGTGCACTAAAATTGTCAACGTGTTCATTCAACAAATATTGCCTTCGCTGGTAAGCAGCACCTGATTTTAAAGTTGGGAAAACTGGTTTCTTAGGTCATATGTCATTCATGCAATCCGACGTAGCCACGTTGTATTTGAACTCTCCATCCGATTGACTTAACTCCGTGTTTCCAATATTTCAAGCAGCAGCGCCATTCTTTTTCGCATACTGAAGCTTCATAGCTAAGTGACGCGATCTAAATTTGTTCCAAAGTTCTTCACATTTTTGTTTACCCTTCAGGGTTGGTTATTTAAATTATGCAATAAAATACATTTTGCACATTCCTTACCATCAGGCAATTTCTATCATTGTAGTGGAGTACAAATGCGAAAGCAATTACTTCTGAAGCCATATATCATTTTGAAGTGGGATTAAAAATGAACTTTCAGAAGACAAAAGTGATGTTCAATGCTTTTACAAGAAATGAAGATTTATCGATTGATGGAGAAAAGCTGGAGATAACAGACACGTACGTTTATCTTGGACAGCAGATATCAAGTGAGGGTCACATTAGTGAAGAAATTAATCGGCGTACAAAACTTGCCTGGAGAGCTTTTGGAAGAAACAGCATAATTTTCAAGAGCAATATGCCATTATGTCTTAAAAGAAAAAGTGTTTGATCAATGCATCCTTCCAGTGCTTACGTATGGTGCAGAGACGTGGACCTTAGCTAAAAGAGACATACAAAGGCTGCAGACAACTCAAAGAGACATGGAGAGGTGCATGCTTGGTGTAACCAGGAGAGATAAGAAGAGGAACACGTGGATCCGAAAAGTGACAAGAGTGGAAGACATCATGATCAGAGTTAAATCCCTGAAATGGCAATGGGCTGGACATACTGCCAGAAGAACAGACCATCGATGGACAGCCGAAATTTTAGATTGGATTCCAAGGGACAGGAAAAGACCCAGAAGAAGACCACATGGAAGATGGGTGGATGAAATTCGAAAGTATGCGGGAGTGACATGGAGGAGACTGGCACAAGACAGACCGTTGTGGAGGAAACTTGGGGAGACCTTCGTCCAGCAGTGGATTGATAATGGTTGACAATGATGATGATGATGATATCATTTTGAACAGCTTCGTGAAAATCCTAAAACGCACACGCATTTTCTTTAGTTTTACCTTGCTGCAGTACTGAAACAAAAATATGTAAAATTACATATGAAACTTTATATCATTGGGAACATCTTCATTCAAATATAAAAATACACTAGTCGAATTTTATGTTATCGTTGTACTGAAACCAAAACCTATTACACTGAGATGATTAGTGATCATATAGTCTCACTTGTAAACAATTTAGCAGCTCCTAGTTTATTTTCAGCGCGCCTGCATTATCACTTAATTATATACACTATCTACCAACAAATAATTGGTTGGACACCCCTGAAATCGACGATATCTGCGGTCCTGATACACGTCACGGCCGCCGCCTTTAAATATCGTGTGGGAAACAATAACGCAACCAGCGCATGTAAGATGCCACGCAGTTCGGAGCTCTCTGATTTCAAGAAAAGTGTAATCGTCGGGTATATAAGAAATGGCCGATCCATACGTCACATATCCAGTGAGTTGAAGTACCCAAAATCGACAGTGGCCTACGTGATTGGCAAGTGGAAGATGACAGGTTAATGTAGAAAAGTGCCCCGACCCCGCAGACTCACAAAACTGGGAGTTAGAGACCGACGGGTGCTGGCCAAAGAAATTCGGAAGAACCGTACCAAATCAATGGGCCACATCCGCGAGGTATTTCAACGGGCATTCGGGAGTGATCTTTCGATGAATACCATCCGTAAGGAAGCCCATCTGCTCAGTTATCATGGACGTGCTGCCGCCCACAAGCCTTTGATCACCAAGTCCAATAGCGCTGCTCGGCTAACGTAGTGAACAGAATGTCGACAGTGGACCGTTGAAAATTGTGGGAACATGTTCTCTGGAGCGATGAATCAAGGTTCAACCTCTACCGTTCGGATGGCTGGGTCTGGGTTTGGCGTCTGCCTGGAGAACGCCTCCTGCCGGAATGTATTGATCCAACTGTGAAGTTCGGCGCCGGTGGAATTATGCTATGGGGGTGTTTCTTCTTGTATGGCACGGGACCCTTGGTCACAAATCCTGGTAGACTGAACGCCGAGACCTACTGCATCATTTTGGATGACCATGCGCTTCCTACGTTGTGGCAGTTTTACGGGGTGGACCCATGTTACTTTCAGGATGACAATGCCACCTGCCATGTTGCGAGGTCCACCATGGCTTAGTATAGTGACAATGGGGTTAATCGAATGGACTGGCCAGCGCAGAGCCCGGAGCCTAACCCTACCGAGCAGCTCTGGGACGAGTTGGAGCGTCGACTTAAGGGGTGCCCTCACCGCCCGAAATCTGGGAAGGAACTGACCCGTCTTCTCCAAGCCGAGTAGAAGAAAATACCGCTAGCCGTCGTACAAAGCCTATTTGAGAGTATGCCCCGGAGGGTCAAAGCTGTAATCGCCGCTCGTGGAGGCTCCACCAACTATTGAAGGTGAATAAACTTCGTTTTCCTTTGCTATCAGAGGTGTCCAATTACTTGTTGGTAGATAGTGTATTTTAAATTACCGAATTTTTCAGCATGAAAATGTTTTTATATTGCGTCCTGTGCATTTTTTGATAATTTTTGGCAACTTTTAAATGTCTGCTTTGGAATGCGATCAGCTGTACATACCATGAAAACGTCGTTCAGGAAGATTTTAAAGTTTCTCCAAATCAGTGAAAGAGTAGAATTCTTCGGGCATAAATGTCATGAAGTAGATTCGTGATGTAGCAACTAGAATAAAGTTAGGAACAGATGTTGTAAGCAAGACTAACGCAAATGACCCACAAAAAATGTGAAGCTTTGGTTTCCAATTAAGATAGACAACTAATACGAGTATGCGAGAATCCAGAAAGAGGTTTTCCTGGATTAAGTAGAAATACAGGTCTTCATCTCCATGCAACGTTTGTGCAAAGAGCGACATCCAGAGCGTTAAGGTACAAAATAATCTATTGTATTTAAGAGAAACGCAGGTTTATTCTTTAGCACTGCAGAGTCAAGTATGCTGCAAGAAATGCAATTCCTTTTCGGAATCCAAGTAATATTTTTCCTCGTGAAAGAATTGCTTGAGAACCTTTACTTCAAATAAGAGGCTTTCTACAAAATTATTACTCTACCAATTGTATTTGGAAACATCTGCAGAATTTAAGTGAATCATCATATCACTTGTCCAGCTGTGGATTTTGTAGGAGGGAAAGTTTAAAATGTATGTAAGAGTATCAGTTTTGTCTTGAGGAAATGATAAATTTCTGCACACATATTATTTGCTTAAATCATACCATCTTTCCCAACCGACCGGTTAGTTTTACAAATAATCGTTGCCCAAGTCCCTTTTTTTACTGGGAAAAAAAATAAGCGAAGATTGGATATTCTGTAATTATGAATCATTTGAAGCTGCAGCTGTTAACTGAAATTTAAACAGGGCAGCAATAAAAAGTTACATTCGAATGTAAGTGTAAGAGATTTAGAAAGCAATTTCTGTTCAAATTGCTTGTTTTCATTTATTTTTCTGTGAACAGTAAACAATTTTTATTATTTCATTACTACGTAGCATTGCACGAAAATAAGCGCATTCTGGTACATTAGTTTAATTAGCCAAGTGCAAAAATAAAACCGCAGTTGTTTAAACGAATAGTATTGCGCTGGAATTGGCAGTCAGATTCCACTCAATTTATTATTCATGAGAAAAAAAGAGGGAAAGATACAGAAAAAAAAAGAAACGGAAATTTTGCGTGTTTAAATTTGTTCTCAGTTTGAAACATTTACTAATACTACAATTTTGGACAAGAATATTATAGTTATAGTTAAGAAATATGTTATATGTTCTATATAACAAAAATGATAACAAATCGCTGTGATAAAAACATGCAGAAAGTACATATGAAACCAAAATTAGTACACAAAAACACCTTAAATGTGAAAGATATACAACATAATGTATTTGTCTTTCTTTTTCTTAGGAGGAAAAACTATGCTCTATAGTGCCCGAAACTAGACATGAACGTTATTTCATTACCTGTGATTTGATCACGGTTATCGAAAAGTCACAGGTGGCACCTGCTACTGAAAACCGTGAGTAACTTTGATCGTCCAATAAACGTTTCTCACTCTGTCAGTGCTACCCATCATGCTCTTCGTGATTTTTCACAGCTCCATCTTAACCACGTACTCCACGGTCTTAATTGTTACCGAGTGATTTCTGCTCCTGTTGCTGTTACTCGTTATCTGCTGTTGCGATCTGGCAGCTGCCTGCTATTCGTGATTTTTTCACAGCGTTGTTTGTGAGCTCATCGTTCTCGCAGTGAGTGAGGTTTTATTTTTTTGAATTCGGAGAAAATAGTGAATTCTGAACGTTACTTAGTAAATCTTTAGTATCTTCATCCATTTCAAGGCTGAAAAAAAAAATGCAGCCTCGTTTCTTACAAAGTTGTAGCATACCACGTTAGGTATAAAAGATAAGTGCATTTTTGATAATCTGAATTCCAAATTTAACTAATCGCAAAAAACGTATAAAATAATTACGCATAATTCAACTGAAAATGCCGTAAAAACTACAGCAAAATATCAGAATTATCGGAAAATTAGGTATAAAAGTTTAAAACAAGTTTAGGACATTTGGGCAACGGACTTTTGGGCACCTGGAATGTGGACACAAATCTTTAGGGGCCGTACAAAACTCCTGTTTCTTGACGCTGTGAGGGGAATTGAATGGAGGAAACGTTCCCAATAAGACAAACGACAATTACAGTTGAATTTAAAAAAAAATACACAGCACAAATTTTGCAGATGACAATCCGTTTTTTGGTGTAAATATACAAGGATAATATCCAAAAACTTGAAAATATCGTCTTCCTGGATCGGGATTACATAGCATATAATCATGAATATGGATTACATCATATTCATGATTACATAACACATTTTTTAAGTTTCAAAAAAGCAAAGCAACTGCACGAGAACTCATACTATGTTCGAAAAAGGACGACAAGGACGGATTTTTTTGTAACGCTGCACTTTTGCTTAGGTACTAAATATTTACATAACATTTCAAGTTATTAATATTTCTCTCTTACTTAATTAGGCACTAAATTACTATGCCTCATTCGTAGGATCTTTTGACAGTCGTTTTTCTACCGATGTAATATTCATAAGGTTTACGTATCAACTCAAGGTAATAATATTGCGCTTTTACTTAAGCACTAAATATCATTTCACAGGGGCTAGGCCTAGGCCTTTTTAACAGTTTTGGTTCTATCGATGTCACATTAATAAAAATTACGTATCAACTCAAGTTAATAATTCCTCCCTCCCCTTAAATATTTCACTAAAATTGTTCTCACCGGCCCTAGGCCTTCGCCGAGGCCTTTTAAATAGTTTTTAATCAACTAATGGCGTATTTTCAACTTTTACTTATCAAGTGAAGTTAATAATATTTCGCTTTTACTTAGGAACAAAATATTCATTCATTACCCTAGGCCTAGGCCTTTTAAATAGTTTTTACTCAACAAATGTCATATTCGCAACGTTTATGATTCAAATAAAGTAAGTAGCATTGCGCTTTTACTTTGGCACTAAATGTTGTTTCACAGGCCTGAGGATTAGACCTTTTAACAGCTTTCGTTCTATCGATATCACATTCATAACAATTACGTATCAACTCAAGTTGGGTGTAGGAGAACTGGCCACAAGAAGTTTAAGGAGCCGTATAAAAATTACGTCTTTGACCGCTTTGTGCCCACGATCCCCAGAGGTTGGTAATCTGAGTCATATAAAGTTACCGTAATTTCATCTTTTCCTAATTGCGATAACTAATGTAATTCTTTATAACTTATAACAAACGTTTATTATCTACATCGCAACAAAAGATCACAGGGTTTTCAAACTACATGTCTGCAAATTATCTGAGCGCATGTGCTGACTCAACAAACATGTCGGGGGGTGGGGGTACGAAAAGTGTAAAATATAAAGCATTTCTGGTCCGATCGGTAAATTTTCAGCATTTATAAGCCACGTACAACTGGCCACATTATCTGAGGGCATGTGCCTACTCAGCAAATCCGTTGGGGGATGGGGCGAAAATGTAAAATATGAAGAATTTCTGATCCGATCGGTAGATTTTCAGCATTTACCAACTACAACTAAACAAATTTTCTGCCTACTGTGGAAACCTGTCGGGAGCTATACCAAAAGTGTAAAATATGAAGATTTCTCGTCGGTTCGGGAAATTTTGGCATTTACACGCTACAACTCGACACATTATATGAGCGCATGTGCAATATTATACACTTTTTATATTAACCCCCTCACCCCCCGACAGGTTTCCTAAGTAGGCACACCTCAGATAGTTTGTGGAGTTGTTGCTGATAAATGCTCAAAATCTCACAATCGAACGCAGAATCCTTCATATTTTACACTTTTGGTATTACTCCCCTTCCTCCGACAGGTTTGCTGAGTAGGTACATACCCTCAGATAATGTGTCGAGTTGTAGCTTGTAAATGCCGAAAATCTATCAATCGGATGAGAAATTCTACATAACTTCACTTCTGGTACAACCGCCCCCCAACCCCCAACCCCCACACAAATTTCCAGAGTAGGCACATGCGCTCAGAAAATTTCTCCAGTTGTAGATTGTAAATGCTTAAAATTTCCAGAGCGGACGAGAAATCTTTATATTTTACAATTTCGGTAACACCCTTCCCCCGCCAACAGGTTTCCTGAGGCAGCAGATGCCCTCAGATAATTCGTTGAGTTGTAGCGTGTACACGTTGAACATCTCCCGATCGGACCAGAAATTCTTTGTATTTCATATATTAGGTTTTAAGCACACACACCCACCCCCTCCGAAAAAAACATAGAAAATACAAGTAAAAAACATATAACCCAGGATCCGCTGTATTATGGCCGAGCGGAGACCAACCCAACGTTATCAGTTACTTTACTCGTTCGTTAGTCGTTACTGGTGCACGGATTCACGGAAGTGAAATAACAGGTCCTAAACTGTGATTCCATTCACAGTTAAAAATCACTGTTACTTTTGAGAAGCAGTCACAGTTAGCACCGTGATCAACAAGTAACAGTTAAGCTCATATCTACCCAAAACCTCTAACAAGTTTTTTTCTCTTTCTATGGCGGTGTGTTGTGGAAAAACAAGTGGACCTTTTTTTTCATATACACTGCCGGAAAGTGAAAAAAGAACACCAAGAAGGAATTGGCGGACGATCATGAAATTTACATATGTTAATAGGGTCGAGTTTACATAGGCGTGATGTTAATTTCGCGATCAACCGGTGAGCTCTTACGCCACAGCACGGCATAATATGCAAATTATCGTCGGTGGTATTTAAGCAGTACGGCGAAGTGAATGCAATCAGTCGTTGGCGTACGGACACGTGCGAATACCCTGAAGAAGCTGCAATGTCTAGACAAGGAAGACGTGTACGATTTCAGCAGTTATCGGACGTTGAGCGAGGTCGTCTAGACGCACTCCGCGAGGCCGGGTGGTCGTAACGTCGTATTGCGGAGCAAATTAGACGGGAAGTACCGGCGGTGGTACGATGGTGGCGTAGATGGTCCGAGGAACATTCCCACACGAGAAGACCTAAAACCGGGAGTCACAGACATACTGATGAGCGAACCGATCGACCCATAAGAAGAGCGGCGTTGTCAAGCAGAACAACCACTGCGACGCAAATCCGAGCTGCCGTTGCACCTTCGGTGCTCTGTGCGGACAATCGGCAACCGTCTACTGGATGCCGGACTACGTGCACGTGTGCCTCTGGCATGTGTACCTCTGACTCCAGCCCACCGTCAGGAACGGCTGCAGTGGTGTCGCCAACGTCTGCACTGGAGAACGCAATGACGATCTGTCGTGTTCAGCGATGAAAGCAGATTCTGCTTGGGAGCCTCCGATGGCAGTATGCGTGTGTGCAGACGCACAGGGGAGCGTCTCCACCCTTCTTGTATCCGCCAGCGACACACAGGGCCTACACCTGGTCTCCTGGTGTGGGGAGCGATCAGCTATCACTCCCGTACACAACTAGCTTTTGTACTGGGTACGTTAAACAGCACCTCCTACATCAACAGCATCATTCAGCCCGTTGTTGTGCCATATGTAAGGTCGGTAAATTGTGGTGTTTTCCAGCACGATAACGCACGCCCACACGGGCAGCTGCAACGCAACATGCACTTCAGTGTGTGAGACAACTTCCATGGCCTGCACCTTCACCGGATTTTTCCCCCATTGCGCCCGTGTGGGATTTTCTCGGACAACGACTTATCCGGTCTTCACGGCCGGCCACGACCATCCCCGATTTAAGCGCCCAGCGTTGAGGATGCTTGGAACTCAACACCCCAAACTTACATCCAACATCTGTACGACAGACTTCATGCCAGAATTGCACAGTGTGACGCAGTTCATGGTGGTTCAACCTCGTACTAAGTATGTTACATGGAAATGTTATTTTTCAGTTTACCAGCGAATACAGCTGTATTTTAGCATAATGTTTTGACCACGTTATCCTCTGTATTCCGTTATTATGCTGTATAAATTTCGTTGGTATCAGACGTCTCCTTCTTGGTGTTCTTTTTTCGTTTTCCGCCAGTGTATTACTCATAAGCAAAAGGAGAATCTTCGTTATCAAACACAATTTCATGTGTTTGAAATATATTAACAATTCCAAAGACAATGCTGGATGAAATTATTTTCAATGATCGTCCACAACTATCTGCCTTCAGCGTTTCCCTTAAACGCAATTCTAATGTGCTTTAGAATTTTATGCAGCTATATAACACGTGGTCTTCACACGGATCGTTGCTGTTGTTTGGAATCCAGTACGAAACTTCCAGCGGTGATCAGCTCTTTCAGCAATGTATTCAGACCTCTTCCTTTGAGAGTCTGTACTTTGATTATAATGCCATCAAATCCTGTCAGTTTTATGTTTCATGAGTTCTTTTTATCTTTCCCGGTATCAAAAGGTTTCCATGTGTGGTAACGGTTTGAGTTCTTTATCATTCTGAAGCCATAGCACGATTTTAATAGTTCAGATCGATGTACGGAATCCATAAGTAAGAACCCGAGGAATGCGTCATTTAAAAAGTAAAACTGAATGAGTATTGATATTCTCATTAGGAAACTTGTGTTCAGCATTTTAATTGACTTCCGTTTTTGGTATTATTTTTTACGAGTAGGGAAAGCATTACATCAGCAGAGGAAAAACTCTCCAAACGAAAAAAGAATAAGTGTTAAAAAGCATTGCAGACGACAGAATGACAAAAAACCTGATATATTTCAAGATATTGTGTAGCATCACATATCAAAATTTTTTAAATCAATCGGAATTTTTGCGTATGGCCGAACATCAATAAATGTAGCAAACCATTATTTTTAATGAGGTAGCTCCCTGATGTCTAGGATCGTGTACGTACTTTGTTGAAGTAACACAGCTTTTTGTATAGCATTCAACTGGTTTGCAGGTAATATCTTGCGAAACGTAAGCAGTCTTAAAGGCTGCATCGATATCGCTAGCATTCCGGGCACGAAGCTGGTAAGATTTTCATGACTTTCGTGAGTCCGGTATTGCTATTTGAACAACGTAACTCGCGTTTCACATAATTACAAGTGTCTCTTCACACTGGTTCCCGACTTGTTTCTATCGATCAACAATGGAAGTTGCATCTTCCTCCTCCGCGTAAGGCCCCGGGTGTTTCCTACTTAAGCATAACGCTACTGTCCCCAAATTATGCACCAGATGTGTCTGCACATACGAAACAGGAATCGAAATTGCTTGCCAGCAGAAAATCATTGCAGTTTCTGAATGTTAATCTACGGTTCAAAGACGTCATGAGATTGCCTTTAGTGTTAACCCACGAGTTATTAACCAAATTATTTTAAATATTGCTCAGGTCAAAGTGAAAGACATATTTTACCTTTCCTCTTTACTCTGAGTTTTCTTTGTAATAAAACAAAAGTAATAAACTGTTATGTACTACGCAGCAATTTGTCATTTGAAGAAATGCTCTCCCATGCAAGTATGTCCTACAGCACACCCACTGGCATTACAGCAGTCGGTTTTACACAAAAATGGCTGAAAATTTTAAATTTCCATATTCTTGTGGTTTTAAATGAAAAATATATTTTCGTTTGAATTCAATCCCAGACGTTCCTACAGGTACTGTGATTTGCATATAAAATTTTTATCAACTTTTTTGTTTATGAGCAATAAAATAGACACATTGGAGATTTATTTTGCGGTTACCTACCAGCGATAAAAAAATTACAAGACTCGATGGACATATGAAATCAAACTGATTGCCACCACATGATATACACGGAATAGCCAAAAACCTGGGATGACTCTCCAATATCTAGTCGGTCCTCCTGAAGATGGGGAAACGACATAAGCGGGACAGGTAATGGTCTCTACGGTCTCTTCTCTTTGGAGTACTGTGGAGACAGTGCACATCATGCTTCATAGAGAGCGTCCCACGATTCCGCAATATTAGACTTTTTCCAATTCAACGTTTTCATTTTTCGGGAAATTTTAACGCTTCTCACATGATGACATATTCTATCTGAGGAAGTTACGGTCACGCAGACTTAAATTAAGCTTAACCAACCGTCTTGGCAGAGATATTCTTTATGTATTCACAAAAACGTGTAGGTGCATCACAATATACAATAACGTTTGAAAAAAGGCAAAAAAAAAAAAATCACTTGTGTTGAGTAAAATATGTATCGCCACTTGTCAAATCTGAAACATTTATCCATTGTAGTCAAATATGAGTATACACTAATGATTTTCACTTTAAATTAACATACATTTCGGCATAAAGATGATACGTGATTCACAGCAATTGATATGTATGGGATGAAAAAGTTCAAATATGTCCTTTTTAGCAAGAAAATGCGGTTGTGGTCTGTGGCGTTTGTGGACTTACTTAGGGCATTCTCCTTTAATGCTCAACGAGTAGCCATCCATCATATTTTGTCAAGATTCCGGCTAGAATCATCAACAGTAGGATCTGTTTAGTTGCAAAACACCTTATCGGTGTCAATCAGACGTGTGTTATCAAGGGACGTCGTATGTTTTTGAACGTGCGTTGCGTCAGCGATGCTATCACTTACCTGGGCGAGAAGGGTATGAAAAATGAAACTTTTATTCGCTGATCAGAGTAAAGCCTTTGATAGGATTTCTCACAAATTTGTAGGGAAGTTGATGGAGGACCACAGCTTTGTATATTTCTTTCGAAGTGTAGTGAGAACCTCAAAAAAGGTTTCTCCGGGAGGGTCATCATAGTAGGGCGTCTCTCTTGTCTTTCTAAGGTTCAAAATGGTGTGAGACAGGGTTGTTTATTTATTTGGTATTAGAAACCCTGCTTTGGAAAGCCATTGTTGCTAAGAGCATTACGTGGTTTCCCATTCTGAAGATTGGGGCATCTTTGAATTATCTCGCTTACGCCGATTATTTCACCTTCTTTGTGGATGGGGAAGGTGCTAGAGCGGCTTGCAGGGTACTCCAGAGCCACTTGTGCCCGAATAAACTAGAATAGGTAAAAAAATGCTTTGGGGCAGATGGGAGCGGTTGGCGGTCGCGGGTTCAGCCATCATCGAGGTACCTCTCCAGATACTGGGTATCCAATTTTCCAAGGATGGCGTCTATACAAGTAGCTGGGAGAATATTCTTTGGAATATGAAAATTGAGGAACAGCGTTGGCAAGCGATACACATCGCGAAGGTGAATCACGGTAAGTTGGCGAATAGACTCTTGGTTTCAAATTGCGCCTTTGCGAAGGAATTGGAATCCCTACCCCGGAGCATCGTGATTCCTATGGAAAGGGAGGTCTTTGGCTTCGTTTGAGACAGCAAGAAATCCTAGAAGGTTGATCGGGCTGTCCTGTGCTTTCCTTGGCGGGAAGGGGTCTTGGTTGTCAATCACCTTCCTACTTAGTTCAGTGCACTTCAGCTTTTAAGTGTAAGGTAGGCTCTTGCCGCCTACTACCCGCTTAGGAACTTAGTTTCCTGCTATACGGTTTTGATGCGAAGAATTATCTGCCGGTTCCCAGAATTGTAGGCCCCTGTGGAGAGTCAATTCACAAGAAGAATCTCTTGGGTGGTCACCTGCGGGACGTTCCGGAAGCCAGCCGCAACGCAAAAGGGATGAGGCAGTCGTATCTTGATCTTCCTAGGCCTAGAAAGCACATCATCAAAGATATCAGAGTCTTTAGCAGCAGGTTTTCGATCAAGGAGATGTGGATGAGGTTTCGCTCGCACGCGGTGGACCGCAAGGGTAAGAAGTTTAGGTGTAGGCTTGCCCATGATGTTTTACCGAAAAGGAGGAAACAATAGCGCTGGGGAGGACTTTCCGCTGATAGTTGTTTCTCTTGCAACGGGATTGAGGATTGGCTTCATCTTTACTGGATTTGTCCTAAGATGAAGCATGTGTGGACGAAGATCTGGGTCTGGGCTTGTGCCATGGTCCTTCAAGAGGCTTGAATTTGGGCCTGAAAAAGTTTTCTATCTTCACCCCACCCTTTCTAAGGGTAGAGACGTTTGAAGGTTTATCGTTACCGAAGGATGTTATACGATTTGGAGGGAGAGGAAGAAAGTTGGTCATTCCCAGGGCGACGGGAGTTCGGGTTACTCACCAAAACTGTCGTCTGGCAGGTCAAGTACGAGCTGTGCAACCGAGAGGCCGCCAACGCACGCATCCTTCCCTACCGTGCCTTCCAAGCCCGTTGGGACCCCTGGTACTATATTGTGACTGAATGAGAAATAATTTTTTCTTCCACTGGGACACCGTTCTTCCCTAGTCCAACTTAGCATCTACAAATATGCTAAGCACATTTAATTTGGTGAGTTTCAATCGGTTATGATGCAATCAAATATGCTTTTTTCCAGATCTATGAACTCCTCTTCATATCTTTTGCACAAAAAATGCACATTTTCTCTTATGGATTCCAATTGTGGTAAAACATCTTTTGTAATTGCTTTCTGTAATTTTGTTATACATATTTTCAGTATTAAATCCGAAATATATTTATTTAAAAAGCAAAGATTATTTTTTTTTTTACGTGCTAAAGTTGTTCTTCACCTAAAGA
This sequence comes from Macrothele yani, assembly GCA_039090855.1. NCBI lineage: Eukaryota > Metazoa > Arthropoda > Arachnida > Araneae > Macrothelidae > Macrothele > Macrothele yani. Next base: position 124,171 of record JAYWMT010000411.1, read on the forward strand.
GAACTTTACCGATCCTGTGGTTGAAAACAGTCTTTTTGTAATGTAATAAATTATATGAAGTAATCTAGGACTATATTTCGCTTTCCTACTTGAGTTAAAGTTCATGCATGCATGCATGCATAGCATCATAAAATTGAACTAGCGCAAATCTGACCACTACCTTCCTGTAAAAGTTTATCTTTTATCACGATGGAGCAGAGCCAGCGCCCCAGTGGTCGGACATGAAATTACGATAGCGTATGTCACGTGATAGGGTACCAGTGGTTATATAAGTAGCACCGCCGAAAGCGTTGTAAATGTTTGAAAAAACAAAACAAAAAACAGTCAGTCGGTTACGGTTCGACGTTTTAGTTTCATACCTGTCCACTAGTTCGCTGTTCTGTTGAGATCTTCGGAGCCAAATTGTTGCAATGCGTCTCTATGGAAGACTTAGCTCCGAGTCTCCTGCCCTGTGACTTTTATTTTTCTGGTTTTCCTGTGTTCTTAATGAAAATCCAAGCAAAGGGAAGGAAATTCTTATTTGTAATTTTTCTGAATCAAACTGTCTTTGTTTGAAGGTTTAACGACCTCCTTGGTGTTCTTCAGCGATAGAAAGCAGGTGTCACCTGTACAGCGAAGCTACGGTCAAGAATTCAACAAAATGTTACGGATCTAGTCAATGGAAGCTTACTGAGCACTGGCAAGAAGAAACGCTGAAGCTCAACCAATGACATGTCCAGCGACGGTGCAGAATTCACCGGGATATTTATTTGCATAAGGATAATCCGTCGGGTTCCGAATGACCGCGGGATTTTTTTTTCACTTAGCGCCCCGCAAGTCTAAGGTCTTGACGATATTCTTCCCAAGTGAGTTAGCAAAAGTAGCGGAAAAAATGTTTTGCTTGAAGAACCAATTATTTCGTAGCTTCTTACTTCTCGTTTTCTGTTTGCATTGTGTCGTTTTTTTTGTTTCTGTTTACAAAAGATGAATTCTGCAGTTTTGTATGCAAAATATTTTTTTATAATACTTAGCAAGTATCGTCGTAATAATCCATGATATACACAAATTTGTGAATGGGGCTGCTGCTCAACGTTTTATTTCTGTAGATTACTTACTTACTTTTTACAAAACTCCTTCTGTACCTGAAGTACGTTTAAACTTCCAGTACAAACAACGAGAACACCGCTTTTGGTTTCGTCTTTATCTGATTAAAACGTACAATTTCGCTTTGAGCTTTACTTAACCTAAACAACAGTAGATTGCAAAACCCGCATACCTTCACCGTTTACTCTTTCGGTTACAATCAACTTTAATTTTGCATTGTCATCATGTATCAATATTTCTGAGCTTCATCTTTTCGACATCAGTATAAATGAGGTTAAAGTCAGCGTTCCAATGATCAGTGCTATCGTTAGAAACTTAATAGTTTATATTTACAACATTGGAAAACGTAAAACTACCGACAGTTAAAAAACCTATCGCTGCAGTATCTATGAACTGAACTGGACCAAACTATCGATATTATCAATAGTACCTCCACTAAAAAAATTCCATATTTTTATACAGTTAGTTAAACAGATAAGATATTCCTTGAACATCATAATTTGGACGATTTTCTATATTAGAATTCATTTAAAATGTATCTTTGCAGTATGTTATCAATAGGGATGGTATGTTGAGGACGACATCACGAAAATCAAAGATCATTAGGAATCAAAAAGCATTTTATGTCTGCACTGGCTTCAGAAAGCATACCATTGGAGTGTGAAAACTTGGCGAATCTTTGTGCATATTAGACCACGAAAACGAACAGATTTTACTACGCTGTACGCGTTTGTTTAGTATTCACGATCTGGTGGTCTATTTAAAACAGTGCTTTTTTTCTGCCAGTACTCGTACCGGCTAACGTAGGCAACGTACCGATAAGCAACTGAAATATCAAATTGCAGCCGGCATGCAAAAATTTACAGCTACTTCGTGGCCATAATACTAAAAAAACAGCAAATAATCTGTTTTAGGAGAAAGGACCGCTCTGGTTGAGTTCTCAGGTTGCAGACAACGCGGAGCACTCTGGCCGACGGTTGTTTTGTACCTTGATGGTCAACTGGCGGGGACTATTGTTAAAAAGTAAATATTGTGGCTCGTTCGAGAATTCCGTTTTTCTAAGAAAAAGCGTAGCTATAAATAGGCGATGAATACCCTCCCGGCCGTTCAATCAGAGAAGCATTTGCATTGCGATTCGGTCATTTCGACTACTGCTCTTTCTTGCAAACATTTTTGTTATTGTTTTTGAGCTTTTTTGATTGCGAGCTTCTATGGTGAGTGCAGCACTGTAAACTCTGATATTATCATTAAATAGTGGAATATTTTTGCCGTGATCTTCTTTGTTGATGCTTGCGCATTTTTCCCAAGTTCACAAATACTAAAGAAATATTTGTGAACTTGCGTGTTAATTTTCGCGTTCTTTCGCCTCGTGAAATATGTACGCACGGGACAATATTGTCAAAATAAAACGCACCTTACTTCATTTTTTACACCGCCTGCTAAAAAGTCCTAAGCTAATAATTTTGTGAAAGTTATAGCCGATGCTGTTTAAGCTAAACGAAGAAATGATTCTGCTCATATTAAAGCACGTATGCCTCCCGATGACGCAGTAGACTAAACGCTTCTCCTAACCATAAGTCGAAGTTGAATCCGTTTCCGAGTCTAAAAGAGGGGGGGGCATAAATGAGGTCCTAGTCTTAGGAAACAGCCGATTTTTGCTGCCTTGAAGCACTGACACAAAATTAGGGACGAAAAACTTCTTATAGCCCATCCAAGTGTTCACAGTGGTCGTTAAACCACAAATAAAAATACACTGCTGGCCACCCAAATGGCGACACCAAGAAGGACACGATATAGCAAAACCAGATTTACTGGACACATAACAACAGATACAAAGATGAAACGAATGAACTTAGAGGCCAGTGCGACTTGCGGAACACGCAGACATCAATAGTTCCTGTAGCCCCCATGGCTGGCAATAACGGCCGCTACACGCCGCGGCATCGAACGCAGTGAAACCTGGTGGGCCGTGAAGAACTGTTGCATGATGCGTGCCACGTGCGGGCGCGCTTTGTCCTGTTGAAACCTGGCCACTGGCAGGTCCTGCAGGTAAGGGAGGACTACAGGCTCCAAAACGTCGGAGATGTAGCGGTGGCTGTTGAGTGTACCAGCGATGCGTATAAGAGGGGTGCGGGTGTCATATCAAATTGCGCCCCAAACCATAACGCCAGGCGACGGACCGGTATGGCGATGCATAACGCAGGCGTCATAGAGGCTCTCGCCGTGGTGCCGCCACACGCGGATCCGACCATCGTGGTGTTGCAGGCAGAAGCGGGATTTGTCAGAGAAGAAAATGTCGTGTCATTCCGTAGTCCAGGTGCGACGTTCAACGGCCCACTGCCGCCGCACTCGCCGGCGGTGTAATGTCAATGGTAATCGGATCAATGCTTGCCGTGCGAAAAGTCGCCGCACCTGCAGCCTACGTCGAACGGTACGTGCTGACACAAGTTTTTGCGCAGCACACCCTAATTCCTGGCTAACGTTCGTGATGTGGCGGTGCGAGCCGTCAATGTCCGTCGCACAACATGCCGGTTCTCTAGTTTGGTGGTGTGCCGGTGCTGCGGCTATCGCTCACGTCGGTCCATCCGTCCCTCCTGCACCCACCGAAACCATACTCGCCTCACTGTGGCTGGATGACTTCCCACATGGGCGCCAATGTCTCAGTAAGATAAACCGCTGTCGCGATAATCCACTATTCGTCCTCTGTCGAACTCCGAAACGTGCTGGAATGACTGCCGTATTCTGCGACGAGGCATCACGAAGCTTTCCACGCACAGGTCCGGCAGCACAACACACTTTCACTACTAACACCCCGCCTTCTGTGCACCGTTCTTTTAGTGTTTCTCTGTGGCCTGCCGGGCGCGCATGATTTGCGTATGGCCTGTAATGCTAATCGTTTGCATGTCCTCTCGCGGGAGACGCATGCTGCGAATTTCAGGTTAATCGGATGCTTCCTTCTTGGTGTTGCATTTTGGGAGGCTAGCAGTGCATTTATGTTCTTGCGACAAATCATGTGGGCCCTTTTTTTCTACCTCCTACTGTAGTCGGTAAATATCCGGAAAATGGTTGCGTATTGTACTCAGTATTTTTACCAATTTCCTATATTGTTCGACATGGATCGTACTTAGTCAAGTCTACGTCATCACCAGTAGTACCTTCTGATCTAAAGCGTGATTCATTTTCAAAGCTCATATAGCCGGAACGTAATTTAGCAAATCAAAGTTGTATATTTCGTTCACTAATGGTGCTATTCCAAAAGCTGTATTCGTGTTGCGTGCTGAGCTCTTGCACGGCGACCTAATTTTTTCTGTTATAAAAATTATACAAATTTGTACCTGATCCACCATTCTCTTCACTGTAGAAGAAACACTACATAGAAAAATTCCAAAGGCTACAATAGAATCGAAACTTTCCCTACTTCTTTTTTCCATTACAGCGAACATGTACAACGGTTACAAAACTTCTTTCCATGTACTCCGGTCATGGAAACCGTGAAATCCATCTTTGACTCACATATACTCAATTGCTTTTCCGCTAGTTGTGCAAACTTCCTTTGGCACTCCATATGCTAATTTCTGTCTCGTAAGACAGCTCATGGGCGGCCACCAGTTCGGCTCACTATTTCTAATTATGACGTCATAATTGCCCTCTACTGATATTTCTGTTTTCCTCATTATCACAAATTGCGTAAAATGGGAAATTGTTTACATATTGAAAGCTACTTTTCCGTTTTAACAATTTTTATGATTAACGGGAAGTAACACAAATCACCAAAATATTTGCACACATGTATTCTGTCAAAGGATCCTAGAAAATACTTTAGTTCTTTAAAATGTAATCAATGTATATTTCGAGAAAAAAATCAGAATATATACATACTTCTTTTTACTTTTTATCCTTTTATCCGGAAGAGATTTTGTTTAGCTAATTTCAACAGCTGCACAAAATCAAAAGCCTATTTGCGGTTTTTTTACTTTATGTGCATTAAAAAACAAAATTAGACAGATAATATTTTTCCGTAATCATATTCTCAATGATATGCAAATCATCCATAAAATATATGTACGCGTGTAAAGATATTACCTCAACTTCTGACATTTCTAACACCATTGGCGGTGTCTTTGCTTTGTTGTGATCCACCGACAACAGAGAAAATGTCCAAGAAGAAAACAGAGAAATGGCAAGATGTATTTCTCAACATTCTTCTCAATTACAAAAGCTTTTGGAAACAAATTTGGATTGTCATAAATTTACAAGAATAAGGCATCTAAACAAAAAAATTGCGTATCAAAGTCTACTCTTTTCAGATTACACATCTTCATCCCCAGTAATTGTTTAAGGAAAAAAAAGTCCTTTATAAATTCGTAGAAACATAATCCCGACATATCAATCATTCTTAAACTTCAAGGGCAAGTAAAAATTCGCTAGGGTAATGACACAGTTAGAAAATTTATCAAGTTTAAGGCATTAAATATAGAACATCGCAGGATAAAGTAGCAAAAAAATATCACATAACATTTACGTAGCTGCAAAATTTCGGGAACTATTCCAGGTCTTCCCCATCCTTGTATGTCAATTGCAATTGTGCTCTTTACATACTTCAACAAACAAGCAGAAAAAAACACTGTGCGGATGTCACTGAACTTGTAAAACATCGTACAAAATTTCTTGGACGAAAAATTTCCAAAGAGTGTTACGCACGTCTTTTTAAAAAGCAAAATTGATATAAAATAAAGTAAGAATTATATAAAAAATTATGTAAGGTGATAAATAATGTAAAATAGCAAAAAGATATAAAGACAATGTAAGATGACATTGTCTACTTACTTTCTCTCCACGTATTTAAAATATATTCACCATTTTATTGCCCTTTGTATTTATCAGCTGTAAATAAACAGCTTGCTCGGCTGAATATCACGAGATGGCGACATCTCTGTTGCTGAACACATCAATGCAAATCATCCATAAAATATATGTACGCGTATGGATTATTTACGATTTCATTTGTGTAGTCAGATGCTGACTTATAAATCGAGCATAGCGTTGTGAGTGGTTGGCATCTTAGCGTAAAGCGTACGCCCTTGTTTGTGATCGAGAGATCTGGGATTCGATTCCAGCGGCGTCGGAAGTACAATTTTTCAGTTGATACGTGTTGTTTATAAAATAACGTACGTGGAGAGAGCGATGACATTGTCTTCACGTTATTGAAATTTTTCACCAAATGTTTTTAACACTAAAAAAAATTAACACTTAAAAAAAACATTTTTATCACTTTTTTAAAAGTTTTCCGCAAATTTTACTTACCTGTGGAACACGCAAAAATGCACTTTGAGGCAACGATGACGCTATAATTGCCAACAGAGCATTGCAGCAGTTGCTGTTGCCATTGTTGTTACAGATTGTCCAATGTTTTTCTTACATTTTGCTGCTTCATGATTAATTCTTGCTGTTACTTTATCAATATATGGGGAAATCCTATGTCTTGGTATTGGTCTTGTTCATGTTTATCCCCTCTTTGTTTGGTGATCTTGTTGATATTGTTTATCGTAGCTTTACTTTTTTTATTAAGTAATTTATTACATGTTCAGAATTACCATATTTCCTTGCAACTCTTGTTATTCACATTAATTCTTCTTTCTGGCATCCAATTTTTCTTGCATGTGTATATGCTCTCTTTATCAAATTACAAAGAGCATTTATTTTTTGTGCTATCAGATGGTTAGAATTATTCGTAATCAGTATTGATACAAAGGAAATACATCAGTATTGGGTCAACTGAAACTCATGATCTGTTCTTGTTATCCACACATCTAAAATGCTATACTCGTGTTCCGTTCCATTTGCAAAGTTATAACTATGGTACAAAAAATTATTGTAAACCTTTTTGCCAAGATTTTTACGTTCTCCTCTTGCATATTTGAAACCCAATAATAGTTGTTCTGTTAGTGTGTTTATGACCTTGCTATCAAGTTCCTGTAAAATAATCTCAGCAAATAAACATGAGAGAGGTTACCCCATTAGACCACCCTTTTTCTTGGACACAAATATTATTTTTATAACGAATATATAGTTAGTTTTTAAAATATATTATTGGGCATATTCTAATTCTTTAATCTTTGCACTTGCTGATTCTTTTTGTTCTTGCAAGATTTGTACTATAATTTTTATGACATCTGCAATTGGTGTATTTGGGTTTCACATCCATATTGGCCATCAAAAAATTTAGTTTGTTTGTTAAATCCATATTTTAATATATTGTATGAATTGGATGGTATTTTTTCATTGTATTTATTCTCAGATATCTTTTTGATAAATATTGATATAGATTCTATTCAATATGTATTAATGGAGCCTTTCCTTTTGTCCCTATTAATCTTAAGGGCGTGTCATCTTTATGAGTCTTTATCTTCGGTAATAGTTGTGGTAGAGTTGCTCCCATTGGAGTGAAGCTGTTTTTTTGTTTCATCTTATAATGTACTATACTTCCATATTTTTGATAGACAGTCTGTCAGTTGGATCATATTCACCAGTATGGGCTTGTAATTCTTGAATTGGATTTTCCATTTCTGATTAAGTTCATTTTGATGTAATATAATATTTTGATCTTTTTTATCTGCTGAGCAAATGTTTAATTCTTGATTATTTCTTAATTCAAGTATTTGAACTCTTTCATATTCTAATTTCTTCAGTTGATATGGTTTTTTTGTCTTGTTGCATTTATTCAGCATTATGTGATGTAATTTAAATATTAATGCTGGCTTATTCTCTATTGGTACATGGTTGAAAATATTTTCCAATTTTGGTATGGGATGCATGTCATAGAATGGAATGCTGAAGAATTTATGTTATTGTTTTTAATGCACAATTTAATGAAAACACCTTTCGTGTGTGCGAGTATCTTCGTAATTTTATATTTTTCCCATGGCTTCGTTTCCAATATCGGTGTTTCAGCTATATCTTTGTTAATCGAAACCTAATGTTTCAGAAAGATATTGCGCGATTAAAATTTTTATAAAAAACAAGAACATTTAAAGCAAACTTCAAATCGAATTATGTGCTGCCCCATCCATTTTTAGAGGAAAAACGTAAATAGTGAGCGTACAAGTTAGCTTCACAGGGACGAAAAGAATGATGGTAGTCACACAACACAATAACTAAAAATGTTTGCTAAAACCGTCGGTAAAAAACCAGGTAAAAAGACCTTGTTGTAAAAATCAGTTGTTGTCCCACAGCGACACAGCGACGTATAAAAGCCAGTGCTTCAGGCAGCATGAAACTTCATATTTTTTTCTGCTTTGTTTAAGAAACTTAGGGAAATACTAATCTAAGAATTTTTAAAGGGGTTAAAAATTTTCAATTTTTTGTTTATGGAAATTTTTTCTCCGTGTTTGTACTGAAAACTCCTGAATTATCTGGCTGTGGCGATGCATGTTTTCAATATATTTTTTCACGTACAATTAATTGCAAAGAAACACGTAGTCAAACAAGTGTTATTGCCAAATATAACATATGAGGAAGTTTAATTCTCTCGAGAACACATTCCAATGAGTTATAATGAAACTTAAATATTAGTGAATTAAAGAAATTTAGTACAATTACATGTACATGGAGTAGCCCGAATTTGCATATGAAAAAAATGTAAAAAATGATAGCATATTTCGCATTTTTTCTACAAAATCTGGCAGATTTTTATAATTTTTTTTTGCTTTTCTTAAAAATAAGTTTCAATGCAGTTGGGAAACAATGTAGTTATTGAAACTTTAGAAAACTTGTGTTTGCTAGAATTTTCTGAGGCACTTTTAGTTTTGCAAGTGTGATTACAATAAAAAAACTACATTAAAATATAACCGGTGATGCGGAATATAAATAAACATAAATAAAAGCAGTTTTCACTTCAAGATTTTGTGACTAAAACTTCTGAAATTTGGATGAAGAATAGGGTGCTTTTAAACACAGTACTTTAGACAGCTCTTTACGCAGTTATTATATGGAATTGGTTAGCGGAGAAAAATACTTGATAAATGGGCACGTTTAGGAGATATTAAAAAAACTCCGCCGCCCTGTGGCGCCGTGGTCTAAATGATGGCTTTTGATCATTCATATGAGATGAGTCCTGGTTCCAATCCCGGTGAGGCATGGATGTTGTGTTTGTCAAACGGCACTCTCTCTCTGCTTTCGTTGGAGTGAGTGCTCATAAATTAGGGAGGAGCGACTGATTAATTATAGCACACTGAGTTGCTCACGGTGGTCGTTAAACCTCCAATCAAAATAAAAAATTTATATTCCGTTTCCATTCCATTTCTTTTTATGTAACTTTAGAAACGTTGCTTTCCTCAGAATTTTCTGAGGTAGTTTTAGTTTCACAAGTGTGATTACAATAAAAAACTTCATTAAAATATAACCGGTGATGGGGAACATGGATAAACATAAGTAAAAACAGTTTTCACTTTACGATTTTGTGGCTCAAACTTCTGAAATTCAGATGAAGATTAGGATGTTTTTAAACACAGTACCTTCGACAGCTCAGTACGCTTTTTCCATATGGAATTGGTTAGCGGAGAAAAATACTTGTAAAATGGGTAATTTTGGTAGTTATTAAAAAAATCCGCCGCCCTGTGACGCAGTGGTCTAAGCGATGGCTTTTGATCATTCGCATAAGATGGGTCCGGTCCCAATCCCGGTGAGGCATGTATGTTGTTTTTGTCATAAGGCACTGTCTCTCTCCTTTCCTTCGAGCGAGTGACCCTAAATTAAGGACGAGCGACTGATTATAACCCACTGATTTGCTCATGGTGGTCGTTAAACCTCCAATCAAAATAAATTATATATATTCCGTTTTTTTCTGTTGTAATCCACTGTTGTTGCCAGGCTTTCATGAAAGCACGGGCGACTTTATCAAGGAAGAATGGTACTGGCCTATGATACTGCCTAAGGTTATATCAGTGTGCCACGAAAAAGCCACCTCTTGCTGCCCGGAAGCTGTATAATACAAGGTATAATTTCCAGAGAAATTAATTTACAAATACATATTTTATTGCGATAATTATTTTAGGTATCTATCCTGGCATTTTTGAGAATTTTTTTTGTATTTTTGAATCAAAATTTTCAAGCGAATGTGGCAATAAAACCTTTAAGGATTTCAATATGACTGATTCATATGAGAATATGACAGGGAAAATGTGCGTATATTAAAAAGCATGACAAAGAATGACGAGGAGAGAAATATCCTTTCCCTTGTACGTTTTAAGATACAGTTTTCGATATTGTATAAATTTGTGTTATCTTGTTTGTGTGCGGTAGAGCAACTGAATTAGAGATACCTGTCTAGTAACGTGTAGCACCACCTTTCGCCTGATGACGACGGCGATTCCTCTCGGCTAGGACTCGACAAGACACAGGAAGCGTTGGGAAGCCATACGGATCCACGACCCCTGAACAAGCTCCCTTAGTTCACGAAGATTTGATGGAGGGGGTTCAGAGCCTCGAACATCTCTCTCGATGGCATCCAGATGTGATCGATGGGATTGAGGTCAGGTGACCTAGCTGGCCAAGGAAGCGATGTCACGTCGGTGGAGTGTTCATCCTACCATTCGGATACAATTCGGGAGCGATGGCACGGTGCATTGTCTTGTTGCAGAATAAGGTCCCCAGTGGGATGTTGAAGACGCACAAACAGGACCAAATGGTCGTCCCGGATATCCCGGTAAGGTTGACCAGTGAGCGACGATGTCACACGCACCTGGGGTCCTAATTTCAGTCCACATAAATAGTCCCCAGACGAGAATGCAACCCCTAACAGCTTGAAGAGCACCCTGCTGGCAAGAAGGAGACATCGCTTCATGTGGTTTGCGTCATACTCGTACCCTGCCATTCGCATGTACCAACGTGAATCTCGACTCAGCAGTCCAGGCAACATTTTTTTACATGTCTAGGGTCCAGAGGCGATGTTCCCGCGCCCATGCTAGTCTTTGCACCCTGTGATATGAGGTCCGCATCGGTACCCTCATGGGACGATGGCTTCTGTACCCCATAACGAGGAGATGGTTCTGGATGGTGTGGCTGCTTACACGTTTTTCTGCACCAGCGTTAAATTCCCGAGTGATTTCTTGCACTGTGGCCCGTCTATCCGCTATTACAATGTGAGCTAGACGACAATGACCCCGCTCATCCACACGCTCTTGCCCACGGCAGTTGGCCCTTGCAGGGATGATTTTACCAGATTTGGGTGTACTCACGGTGCACTCGTGACACAGTGGCTCGTGAAAATCCTAATGCCTACACGACGTCCGAAGTGGAGTGACACATTCGCGGGGCTCCGACAATTTGCCCATGGCCAAATGCGCTCAGATCCTTCGTCTTACCCATACTGCTCCGACTCTTACTGATTCCTGCCGCATCACTCCTTATATTGTCGGTTCGCTGCATACGTCATGTCGTTTCCATTTAGAGGGCCACCCACACCGCCACATGTGCATAAATGCAGCTGTCTCTAATTCAATTGCTCTTCAATGTATATTGAATGAGTAAGAGAGTGAAAATAAATGGACCAGGAATTTCACATGGTGATATGTAAGGCCGGGCACAGTACATTTTTTGTGAATGAAATTTCAGATCCGTGAATCCATTCCAGTTTGTTGCAGGAGGAGAAAACTTTGCAAAAGTTTTGTGTAGGTAATCCCTAGAAGGCACTCCTTCTGGGAAGTAGGGTACAGCAGCTACAGCGATTAACACTGATGTACAACTTAGTGCCTCCTGGGTATGCCTTAATTTAGAAAACAAGATATTCTACTTATGTTTTCGACAAATGTTAAATTACTTTTACATATCATATCCGTCTTCGTTGTCTCGATATAAATAATGCTTCTTCTGTTGCCGTGTAAGAAGAGCGAAGGTTTTCTATTTTGCAAACCTTTTCATGCAGAACGAATGTTTCGTCCACTTATGCAAAACTAAAAATACCATTGGCTTCACAAACGTGGTTCGGGATTCACATTCATTGGTAGCCATATGTAGAATTAGATTGTTACAACCACAATTAACAACCGCGTAAATTGCATGCTACATCCAGCACAGTTTAATTCGCAGCAAGGCTAAAATAAAACAACAGGCATTTTAATTATTCTGTTATATCTATTTTCAGATTGATCCAGTGATTTTACATCGCTGTTTCAAGGACGAAAATGCTTCCACGGTGAAGCAGTGGTTTAATCGCTGGATTATTACCATTCTTCCGAGAAGGGTTTGGGTTCGAATCCATGTGAAGCATGGATGTTTGAATTTTTCTTAAGGCAATGGCTCTCTCTTTTTCTTGGAAACAGTGGCTCCCAAGAAGGTACAGGTGACTGTTCACGGTGGTAGTTAAAACTTTAAAAAAGACGGAAGAGTGGCAAAGGTGTCTTGCCAGACACACTAGGCAGAAAAAAGCAATAGACCACACTTCAACTCGTTGAAACACATAAACGTACTTTACGTCCTAGTAAAATTATAATTTTATAATTTCGATTACTTTACTTCTGCGAAACCTCAGATGGTAACAGTCAATCAACTGAAATTAAAACCTTGCTTTATTGTTCGATTTACACCTCTAAAGAGGTTTTCCGTGAATACTTTCAACATCGAGCCGTCAACAATTCAAAGGATTTCTGCTACATTCTTATGTATTTATTTATAAATATAGTAGTGTTCGTTTCGAGAGAAATGCAACTTTATTACTTACGTTTTCCTTATGTACACATTTACTATCATCATCATCATCATTGGTGTTCTGTCTCTGGACAGTTCCAACGGCAATTGTGTAAGTTCTCTTCCTCCAGTTTGCTCTATCCCTTGCTTCCTACTTCAATTCTTGAAATCATCCTGTACCAATTATATCATCAACCATTTTCTATACGGTTACCGCATAGCTTGAGAAATAGGATACACCATCATTACCAATGATACCTCCAAAATATATTGAGAGAAAGTTTCCTCTTATCAATTATTCTTTCTATGTGAATATTACTCTTGTGATATCAAATATTATTGCAATTATCGTAAGGAATTAAAACGCCAAATATCTTAAACCTTTAAAGCAAACGCCTTTTTTTTTACATTAGTTCTCTAATTACATTGCTCACGTTCTTTATATGTTTCATTCGTTTCTTTTATTCAGTAATTACTGTGTAGTAGAGATGAGCACGGTCCCGGACGGGCTCTTATATGAACGTTTGACAAACACTCTGGCCCGCACGGGCCAGGGTTCAAGTTAATTCTTGCGTTAACTTTTCTAATTAATTTTATTTACACCGCTAACCGAATTAACTAAAGCAATGGGAAAAGCACGACTGAATGGTTCGGCTTCAGTCTCTCATTTGTTCTTTTCCTGATATTCTCAATTATTGTTAATTGTCTATTTCACGTGCATTTCATAACTTCAAAACATCTGTGAATGTTTTACGTAAAACTATGTATTTTTTTCTAGACTAAAATTTAAAGTTCTGGTAGGTAAAATATGAAAAATCGTATTTTTCAGTTATTCGGATAAAACATGAATGTGAGCCGCTTTGCAGATTGCAGACGCCAGGCCAAAGGCCAATTAACCAGTGCTGCTAGATAGGGGAAATAGGTGGACGGAGGGATATCCTTTGTCAACTGGAAATCTCAAATAGTCACTTTCCGTTGTTCCCCTTTTCATGACGAATAATTGAAAGAGCAAAGTAGTGAAACTCCTTTCAGTGGTTTTGGTTTCGATTAAGAAGCGCAACCAAAACCATTGGAAATAATTCAAACGACAAATCATTCAAAGACCAAAGAAGTGAAACTCTTTCCAGTGATTTTGGTTTCCCTTAGATTCAAAGGTTATATCTACTCTGAGAGCTGACGTATATTTTACTTCAGCTCGCGACACTGATTAGAACGGAATAATGGCTATCAATGAGCGAGAAAACATGAAACGTAAAATTTATACTGGAGAATATGCGACTCCCCGAATAAACGCGAAAAATCTGATGTATGGAAGTATTTGGAAGAAATAATTGAGTTGGAAATTAATAAAAAAGTTGAGTACGTTCAATGTATAAGGTGTAAACAGATATTAAAGTAAACGTATTCGATGGGATCCAGCAGACCTACCCGACGCACTCAAGTTTGCACTAACAACCGACTTTAACGAATTTGAATAGTTGCAAAACGCTGCACTAATGATATGCAACTTTTTGATATCATCGAAAGACAATGATTTCTGTAAGTAGCACAGTGTTTATTTGTGCAACAGGGGCGATCAGTTCCAGCGCTAGATGTGCTACCTCACAGGACTACATTTTTAAGGCACGTCTAAAGTTCATATGACACTATAAGATTAGAATACGTTATGCAAATGAACGAAGTGATACGTAAGTTTGGTGGCCTTATAACAACTGATATGTCGACCCCTCCCTTTAGGAATGAAGCATATATGGCTCTTAACTGTCTCTTTGTAGACAACGACTTCGTTTTGAGAAGTGCGGTGTTAACAACTACCGCATTTCCTCATGTACCAAAGACAGGACGAAACATAGATACAGAACTTTTGCAAACCCTTGAGAATGTGGAATTTCACTGCTTTATGCGTGCGACAAAAGTAGTATTTGTACGTGTTGAAGAGGAAAACATAGTTCCGGCATTATAAAATGGTTTCGTCGTTTAACTTGTGCTAGCCACCTATTGAAAGCTGCAATGAAACACAGATTTTGCAGAAGCAACTGAAGCACTGCATGAGTTGAAAACAAGTGTAGAAAATTCTAAATCTACTGTTACCTACTTAAAAAAATCAGGGAATGTGTCACAGTTGAAAAAATATGTTTATCAAGAAGTCGAAACCCGCTGGAATACTCTGTGTGGTATGCTAGAATTCGTAAACGACCAAGTAAGTTACATTAGGGATGTTTTGCCTATCAAAAACGAAACCTTTTTTATATTCTGATATTTTGTCTGGTTTGACAAAATTTCTAAAACTGTTAAGGAAGCCACTAGCCATTTGATGGAGATTGGCATCCTACTTTACATATGGTACTCCTCTGGTATCCCTTGCTCATGAAGCACTGCGTCGTTTCCCCAACAGATTCTGATATTTTACTAGTAGTGAAGAAAAAAAACAGATAAAAATGGTTGCATAGCAAAATAGATATTAACAATTTACATAAAATGGCCACTCTTCTGCATCCGAACTTCAAATCATTGAAAATGTTATGGGAAAATGAAAGAAAACACGTGCATTCAAAAATACGTTCTGTGATCAACGAAACTAACGAAGCGGAACCATCGGCTTCAGTATCGACAATACGGGGATTGCCCACGGTGGAACATATATCATCAAGTATATTTGACGAGCTGGAGGATAATAGATGTTCCTCAAGGCGATTAAGTACGTAGCTACATCGATTTGAGAAAGTGAGTCGATCACATAGAAATTAAGGATTTGCTGACTTGGTGGAAAAATCCAAAATTTCCCCAAATTAGCCAGTATTGCAAGACGTATATTGCGCATACCAGCTAGCAGCATTGCACATGAACGAGCCTGTAGTGCAACGGGGAGGGTGTTAAAAGAAAGAAGGTCGAGATTAAATTCTCAAGCTTTGGACGCAATTCTGATTTTGAGAAATTATAAGAGATTATAAGGTAAGAAGACATCCTCTGATCATGGTTTTCTTCTAGAAGTACAAGAAACACGGTGAAAGTGAATCAAGGAAGAGCGTTTGTTGAATAATTATTTCCCTGAACAATACCAGAAATTTTTCTTCAGTAATAGCGCTTATATATTTGATACATCAATGATTAATTTCTTATTATTTTAAAATTCTTGTTTCTCGGTAATTAAACAGTGGTAACATACTCGACGTTTTATAACTTTCAGAAACGGCACTATATTCTGCCGCCGTCAAAACTAACCAACGTGGCATAATATAGTGTAGTCGCGATATTTAAAAATATATAAAGAAATTATCCGAATATACCGTCAACGATTATTGCATTAAAATACCGATTGTAATCTTACGCAACTCAGAAGAAAAATAAATTTTACTTCATCCTTCGGCACCGGTACCAAAATAAATACAAGGACATAATTTAGTATTATGAAAGGAGTATGGTCTCAGTTTGCTTCATATTGTAGTATTAAAATGGAAATAGTTCTCTTGTTTTTTTATGTTATAATTTTTTTTTGCTTTAAACAAAGTTAGTGTTTCAGGAAACAGCTAATATAATGTTCCACTAAAAATCATTACTACCTGTATATGCAGTACCCAATTGATCAATACTAAATCAAACCAAATCCGCCAGCAAAACAGGAATACGCAAATTTCATGTCATGCAGAAATTACGTACATTTTATAATAATTTTCTAATGTAATTTAAGCGTTCAGAACCCTTATGTAAGTTTAAATGAAAGAAATTAAGTGTAATTAATTAGTTAAATGAATTCATTTGATACACTTGGGAAAAAATGAAAGGCATTTTATTACCTGAATATAATGCACATAATAATAATAATTATTATAGATTCTCTCTTTTGGGAGTCGATATTAACGGGAAGCAATAACTTTGTTATCTCATCATGAAAATATAAATAGAAAAAAATGATGTGCTTCATTTTTTTCTTTTTCGGAAAGGAAAAATTTGCAAAAATGTTAAAACCCGTGCCGGGTTTTAAAATTTTATATAAAAGTTATATAAAGTTATAAAAAATGTTATTACGGAACCGGGCCTTAAAAGAGTAGCCCGTGCTCAACTCCTAATATAAAGGCGGGTCGATGAAAGGGTGATAGCAGTTTAACAGATATTACTCGTAATAGCAAGATATACGAATCTAGCGGTTTTTCAATATTCTTTTTTCTGTTAGAGCAACAAAAATACATAACTATTACTTCTAGAAAACACAAGGGATGTACTTTTATGATAGGAAAAGTTTGTACTGAAGCACAATAAGTTTAATACATGTTCATACTTTGTCCTAGAAACTTTCAAATCTAAAGCTTTGGTTTCCGGTTTAAGATACAACCTGTATAATCTTATTTTTACTGAGGGAATGAATGTTTTAAAGTGTACCACCCCGCCCGTTGCCCTGCAAACCCATTTACAATGAAAAATATTCCTTTCATGTGCCCATGACGTACGTGCAAATGTTAGTAGTGCACAGTGCCCCATGATGGTTTCCCCTTTACCCTAGCTGTGACACTAAAAAACAATGAGCGGCAAACTACTGCATATATTACCTACATACTTGGCCCACCACAACAGGCTTTCCTCATACTGTAAGTTTAATGCTAGACACGACATATCTTACAAGATATGCATATGTACAGCTTAAAATTTTATAATCCCCTCTAGCACCCTTCTAACACATTTGGTCAGGCGTAGTTGTGCTTTGGATATTGTATGTTCAACAGTGCACGTGAAGGGTGGTATTATATTCCAAACAGAAGAAAAAATCGTAATCTAAGCATGGTAAAACTTGAACAACTCTTCGTGTGATAAGCCTTTAAAGCAAAATGCATGACATTAAGTTTAGTTGTAGATAGAAAAATGTTTCACAAAATATTCCAGATCTCCGCGTGATGCAGGAAAGTGTGCTGTAAGCTGCCATACGTTGAAGGAGATATGAAATGGCAACACATGAGCTTTGTATCGATCTCAAAGAAATTACTAATTTGGCCAGATATTATATGTATCTTCGGTGAAGTGAACGGAGACCTTACCCCGAAATATGTATTCTGGTTTACGAGGACTCAAAGTCCTTAAGAACCGTAATATATATTCATGAGGACCTTGAATTAGAATCTGTATATCAGGTGGGATAAATCAAGTTTATTTGTTAATTCACAGCACATGCCAGTCGGTTATCTGTTTCATCTGACGAACGTAATAACGAATCATATAAGAAAATCCAAACATCGCTCAAGAATCCAGCCTTTCAATAGGGGTATCTGAAGTCCCCGTAGTGTAGTAATAAATCTAGAACATATCCAAATCAGTATTTCGTTTATAATTCTTATATACAACATTTTTCAAATAATATGCCAAAATATAAGTAGAATTATTGTTTGAGTTGTATTCTGGGAAACAATTTCAAATGATGAGTTTTTAAAGTAACTTTAATAGAAGCATGTTAAGTTATCAATTATCTGAAATACTTATAATTATGGTCCTAATAAGATTTTCCTAATATGCTAATACAACAAATTAAAATTTAACCGATTGATGCAGATCGGTGTGCAGGCTATCAGGAAGTTACTTACGCGCCGTCTGCAATCGATTCTGGGAACCCTATAGGGCTCACCTGCAAATCGCCTTTTTCACATGTGATTTACGAAAACCAGCTAAGACTGTCAAAGGGCGGTATAGAAACTGAAATCTGATAACACAGTGTCAGGAAAGTATCTGCTATTTATTTAGTGCAATGGCGTACTGTGGTACATGTACGTCTCTACCTTTTTATTACATGGAATAGTAGCCCTCCTCTAAACAAATGGCGTTCTTCCTTAGAACTGAGTCGGTCACCTTCACCAGTTTCCGTGGTTATCGGCCTTGGTACTGTTTCGTGCTGTTGCCCTGCTATTTCCACATCCACCATGTACAGGAGCTGATGTCTTACATACACTTACATTCCTTTGTCTGTCGTCAGTTCCACTGTAGTCATTGATAAGAAAATAATCCTTAGTGACATACTTCTAGGATTCTTAGCACAGGTGTACATATTATTCTTATTTAAGAAAATGACAAAAAATGGATCTTAAGAACATTAGTAAAATGCTCAATGGTGTTTGCAATTAGTCTTCCATGTGCGCTATGTGATCTGAGATTCTTTATGAAGGGCTTTCATTGCTTTGGAACAACCTAAGTTCAGAAATAGCCTTATTTTCAGAGCTTGCCTCACTGTTTTACTTATTGTCAGGATAATAACAGTTTTTTTTTTTTTGGTAACACTTCGGGGTCCATTTTGACAATGCATTCCATATAGTTCTTGCTTCAAATATTCAAACAGGTGTAATTATGTTTCTGTATCTCCGTTGATCTGGCAGTTAGTCATTGAAGTCAGTTCATGCATTGACGCCCTTACTTTTTTCGTTTCGCTCAATTTCCTGCTCCATAACGACTTAAGACTACCTGCTTCGGACAGTAAGATTATTTTTATTAGTTTTACATGTCGTTGTGCAGCTTCCCAAGTCGTATCCATATAAGACGCGTGCTTCTGTTGATCTGGAATTTTGATAAACCTGTCTGGTTTGCGTATTTTTAAAAAAACAGGTGAAAGCCTTTACCGTAAAAATGGAATGAAAGATGTTATGAAGAGCAGGAATACGCCCATCTCTGAGAAACAAGCAGACACATACTCCCGAAATATGAGATGTTCAGGCAGAAGAGAATCGTTGCATGACGGGTACAAAATAGATATTCAATTCGAAACAGTGAGAGCTTCTCGCACGTCATAAGGACTGCATGGAACTTATAGAATGACAGAATAGAAATCAACATTCTTGTTTGCATTTCCGACACCCAAGATACCCGAAGCAAATTAGGTAGTAAAACAGCCGGTATGAATTCGTTTCGGGAAAAAGTGAAATATCTGGGCATGGAAATGATATAGAACCAGGTCTACCTCGCTAAAGACGAGCCATACAGAAATAAGAAAATGTGCGTTTTCAAGGTTTAAACAAGGGGTTGAAGAAATGTACAAACTAAATTGATTCTTGGCTAATTGGAAAAAAAGTTATTTAATGTTGAAGTTATAGCAGCCGCTAAAACAGTGTGTTAACCACCAAAAATCAACCAAAATGAACAACATTGTTAGAACTTACAGGACCCAAAAGCCTATCATATTTGCCTGTACATTCAGCATAATGCTAAAGCAGAATTCAGCATAATGTCTATTTATAAACATAAATAGTATTATTGAAAATGATATTTAAATTTCTTTATTTAAATATAATACTGAAAGTGAGATAATAACACAATAATTCCAAAGGCGGCAGGTAATACAGTAATTCCATGGTAGCATCTATTGCATCATGAAGATTGAAACAAGTGCCAAGCCGTTATATTGCAAGAAACTGAATGAGACCCCAAATGTGAAAACAATTCAAATGAGAAGGCATCATGAGCTATCTCAGATACAAGGAGCTACAAAAATCCAATAACAATCGATTTAAAGCTTAGACAATTCTAATTTCTGAAATACATTGTGCGAATAAACCATGAAATAATACCAAAAAAGTTACCTCTTACTTCTCTGACAGCAGCTGATGCAGGGAGAAAACTATTAAAAATAAAGTTATTTTTGAACATAGAAATTTACAGTTTAGTAACAGTTCTTAGGAAAAAGCTCATAATATTTAGCCCACAGGCAGGACATGTTGCAATCACTAGGGACCATATTACTAATTTGTGAGGGCTCTATTTATATTTCATTTGTATAAATAAAAGAATCGGAAAACCTCTGCTAAGGATCGTGGGTGCACATAACTGAGCTTTCATGTTTTAAAATGTAAGCATATTTAAAACATATGGCGTTTTATGAACTGTACAGTACCGTAGAACCCGAAAAGTCCTACCCAATGCAAGAGTGGAGAAAAGAATAAGGGTACCCATCTAAACATAAAACACCATGCACCAACCTACGCACCACATAACAATAAATCACCATGTGTATTAATGAGGGCTACCTTTAAATATGACGTAAAAAGTGCGAAGTACATGCACAAGGGTAGATTTAAGGCATTAAAGTTGATTGCAGATTCCGTTTCGTCATTTTCTACAATCCTTTTGGTAACTTCGAAGCGTTTCGTAAAAAAGTAAAGAGAAAAATGTGAAGTTCTCTAAAAGACCGTACGAATTTATTTTGGATTATAAGCGTGAAAATAAGAAAAATATGTCCGATAGTAACGCATAAGCAAGCAATGGAATGTAAAGCTGTATAGCATAAATAACGGATTGTTTACAAACTTCTTTTTTCGTCATTTACCGAACGTTGTGTTCCATCACTGTCCAATTTTAAGTATGATTATCGGAGGTAGAATTTCAGAGTACAATAAAAGTATTAATTCAAGATGAATAACCCTGGCACTTTATTTAATGCATCAGGATTTTTAATTTTTTCAAGATAGAGGGTTAACAACATAAGTGAAAATTTTAGTTGCAAACGTATTGTAATGTCGAATGAATCTCTTACGAAAAATGAACTTGTTGTTCTTAAAGATATTACAGGCTGCCCAAAATTTTCATTCAGACAAAAAACTAATACTTCGAAGATAACTTGAATTTTGTCACATTATGAAAGAGAATTGATAAGAAAACATAATTTTTATTAATTTTGGAATTTGTGCTACAATGTACAGCCAACTAAGAGCTATACAAACCAGTTCCGGTGATCGTGTTCTCCTCAGAAGATTAAAATTTCAAGTGTAGATCTACTTTGAAGAAAACAACAACGACAATTTCCGTTGAAATTATTTGGCGGTAATTGGTGAACATTTTTCAATTTTTAATGAGTATGTTTGCTGTCAGTATAGATTTTATACCTATCTGATCTGTTCTTTAAAACAAAGGAAGTTATTATGTAGACGTGGTTTTATTTCCTAAAATTTCTTTAAAATCACAGTTTTTTCAATCAGTCAAATAGTTACTAATGAAAAGAAGAAAAAATGTGCCCATGATATGTGCAAATACTATCGCTAAAGTGAATAATCAAATAGCTTCGAACAACTACCATAATGTTATCGCAAATCAATGTTTTGCAAAGCTGTCTGGGAATTCGTGATACAGCAGTTATATATATAAAAACTTAACAGTAGGACTATGTTAAAAAATATAACTGACAGTGTCGTTAAAAATGCAAAATGAATATGAAATTTTATTTTAATTACGTATATGTAATGATTTCTACAAGACATAAATGTACTAAGAAAACTGTTTTAACAAGAGCGTAAATTACAAAATTCATCGTTTAAGCTCGCATTCCGGTTTCATAGCCTGCAGTATAACATGTGTAAAAATAATTACGTTTAAAAACTTTGTCAACTGAAAAGTTTAAGCATTTAGCAGCATGTGAGTCATTTTCAAAAGTGGCTGAATACCCACTGGAAATGAATATTATAAATGTACATGCAGCACATCGTTAAAATCAAACAAACCTAAAAATCAAATTCAACGTAGCTTTGTTTATCAATCTAGTTCAGGCCCATTCGGTATCTATAGCCACATTGTTTCTTTTAATGGATATCACTATGGGGTAGCAGATGATAGTTATCTATTGGCTTTCCAACTATCATAAAATTTCATTATCTCAACTATTGATAGATCTACAGCTCGATTCTATTGGCGTTCACCGATTGTACCACTCTGCCGTTTGAAGTGATAAACCCCATAATAACCCCCTTTATAATTTTGAGAGTGGTTGTTTACCTACTAGAACTGCAGTTCATAAATTCACCGACAGCGCAACTCCATTTCACACGAAATTACCTAAAACCCCCGAAATACAGCGCTGATTAACCTTCTCTCGGTAAAGCCATAACGTATCTACGGCCTGATTGATTCTTTCAATGGACGTCACTGTGGAGGAGCTAAAGCAACTCATCTTTCATTTGAGAACGATGTACAACGGCCATAACAATATGTTACATAATTTCTGATCCTTGGTAAGTCTTATTTCTTGATTGCATATGCCAATTAAATGGCTGTTATTCCCACATTTTTTCTTTAATATCCAGTACTGCGATATTTTGAAATGTAACTATTTCCAAAGAGGAAACGGGCAAATTTGTGTCATTTCTTTCAGATAAAGTAAAAAGCAAGACACATATGAATCAAAATTAACATTTGTTTATACCAGTGTTACACAAAATTGACCGCAAAAGATTTTAAACAGAATAGTCTTCCGAGATTTACGACTATGCAGTAAATCGCTTTCACCAATCATCCCTCAAATGCAGTCTCCGTCATGTTCTCATTATTTGGTAGCCAGGTTGAATCATGTTCTCATTTTCTGGTACCCAGGTTGAATCATGTTCTCATTCCTTGGCGGTCTTTGGTAGCCAGGTTGAAAGATATAGATCTACCGCTTTGACTCCTGATTACTGATAAATTTCAGTAATCTACTAATTACCCTCAGGACATACTGTTTAAGAATATGTGCATTCTTTCAGTACTAACTATCTACTGATCCGCAATACAAAACTCACCTCAGAACTGGTCTGGAAGGAAACAAGTAGAGAAGACAAATTATTAAGTACCTGCCATTATATTTTTAAATTCATACTGGTTGTTACGAAATATTTTTTTATGACTAATTAGTCTTGAAAACTTTGTAGAGTGATATTTGTATTAACAATCTTTTGAGTACTTATTCCACATACTATGGGAACACCTTGATATCGTTTTCTAATAAGTATAAGTATACTAACTCTTCGTCTTTACGAAAGCAAGTGGGACCGATTCAGCTGTGTCTATATTTTTTACACAAACATTAGTTTTAAATTCGAGCATTTTTCATAAACTTGATGATCAGTAATATCTGATATAAAAAGCGACTCAGGATAGAATTAGTTTGAATTTTCACAATGCTGTTTAATAGTAGTTTGTGAAGTGCTGGTGATGTTTGACATATCAGTAGATTTAGGTGATTATTCTTACTGAGATTACGTCCGATACATTATATTTGTGAAGTGCTGCATATGTTAGGCAACACAAATTGTGATCTGATTCCTACTATTTCTTTGAGCTCTATACTGCTGATTTCAGGTAAAAGTCCATGGCAACACTGGTGTGAATACTACGGGAATGATCCTTGAGTCAGACGTTGTGCCATTCTGGTGGCAAGCAGGGTTTCGATCTTTCCATGACCAGGAAGGGACCTAAAATGGACGTAATGAGCAGATCAAATAATTTTCTTTGTTTCTAAGTCATGTAAGTAACACAGACATTTGACGTCGCCTAGGAACATCAAACATTGGTCATCGCTCCTTCCACGTTAATAAGTGAGTCACGGAAAACTTATCATTGGCCGCCACCGGGAATCGAACCCAGTGGCTTCCAGTTACGCGCCGGATATGCTTCCACAGCACTGTTACCGCGGAATTTTCTATATCACCGTAACATTTAAATTTCATCCGTATAATTTTGCTCATTTATTATTTTTTTTATTTTTACTCTAAGACGGTAGGAAATAAATATTTAAATTGCCAAAATAGAATATCAATGATTAAAAATTGCTTTCCGGTGAAGCTGAGCCAGGCTGCCCGAAAGTTTCGGTTGATAAGTAGATCAGTCCAAATTGCACTCCAGCCAAATGAAAAGGGGAAAAGTATATATTTTTTTCTCACGGAAACTTGATGAAAATCCCAGATGGGAAGGAAGAGAGAGGAAGACATTCACAGTTCTTTTTTCACGAAACGCAAGGAAGGGAAGTTTAATAGTAGTCGTCTCGTAGCCGAAGCTGAAGAGAATAGCAGGATTGCAATAAATCCTTTTGGGGGTGTCACCTCTTTTCTCAAGCAACGCTTGCGAGCATATCTTCATTGTCCGGGATAGCGACAATATTCGAGATAGGTCACGTCGCCGGAAATACCTACGCGACAATCTTCGCTTCTAACTAGGCGAAGTCAATTAACAAAAAGGTGCGAGGACAAGTTGACAGCTGACAGAAGACATAATGTTTGGGAAAGTCCCCGAACTGAACGGATGGCCAGTGAATCCCATAACAGGGCAATCGGTCAGGGCCAATGACATAACCCGACGCGATTCGGGCGGCCGGGCCGTCACGCACCAAGAGGACACACAGACTACAGACAAAATAACGACAGAGGGAACCCTCGAGAATGGCAGTCTGAGTTGAAAGAGGTCTCAGCGGTTTCGGAGGAGAGATGTTTCCACGACAGAGGATGAGATAATTAAAGAGGTAAAATGGTCTACGACTAGCCGGTAACCGAGTTTCACGATCGGGGCTTCTCAAGGAAAAGAGGGTATGATGACATTTATCTTACACATTTCTGATTCGTGCCTCATAGCTTTGCATGTGCTATGCAGGACTAGTTACCCGAAAGTCTCTCACATAGTGCATTAACAATTTTCCTCTGGCGCACCGTGCCGAGTTTAAACCAGTAACTAAAGTTTAAAGTCAAGAATATTTAAGTGCATTACACCCGTTTGAAATAAAAACTAAATTGTTTAGCTAAATAAAGCAACCTCACCGGTAGGTACATTGTACCTAGCTTTATGACCATATTCTAAAAGAAATAAACAGTTAAATTTTAATTCACGTGTCACTCAGATCATTTCTCCAAATGTCATTAGAGTTCAATTAATGATTTTATTATTGTTATTCATGCAACTCTTTATTTTAACTACTTTGCGGCATATGAATGAGCATGGAAACCTAATGCTGATTCATATGAAACACAACGCAATGCATTTGTCGACCCTGAGCTTGGAGACCCTTAGTTACGGAATCCAAATTTATTGTTGACACCACTCGGCGAAATTTTGGGGGTGAATTGATTAGTATTGAATTTTGACCTTTGTAACTTTTACCCACTACGGCGAATAAGACGTAGTAGTGGTTCGCTGATACCTGATAGGGAACAGTAACACTAGCTGATGACACTACCTGCACCGTCAAAGTGCTGACTTCGCAGGGAAATGCGGAACTCTCTCGAATAGTTTTTGGGATAGATGGTATCCCTAGCCGGCGTTCCGACAGTCAGCCCGTCAGTCACCGGAAACCACGGTCTTCTACTCGGACAGATTCGGTCTAGAGACCTGTGGGGATCTGCCTCCCCACGGGACTGGTACCTTACACCCCCTGTCACAACCCGTGTGTGCGACGTGCTATGGGCAGTTGGGGCAAGCAACTTTTTTTTTTTTTTTTTTTTTTTTTTAAATATCTCATCTCGTGGCCGGGAGATCGCCCGCCAACGCGAGTTTTTTTGGGACTACTGTCCTTTATTTTGAAACTCAGCACATTTACAAAAATTTTTCACTATGAGGGTCGCATGCACCCCTCTCACAATAGTCAAACAAACAATCACATTACAACATTGAATTATTGACATTGTTCACAGCTCTAGGGCCAGAGCTGTGTTGTTGACCCCGGGCCAGGGTCAAATCAAACACTTTGGTCAGTCGACCGAGAAACTCATTATTGAGAGTTACGTACCTCCGAGGGTACTTCCATTTGTCAACCATAGTTGACCCGACTCTTTCTTTGCTCAAGTTCCCTTACAAGACTAGGACATGTCTTGCTGAAGCTGGAGTGAGCAACGTCCAACTTCAGTCGGAACTTGGCATTCGCAGCGGAGCAGTTGCTGCAGTTCGGTGCGGCTGCACACCGGTGGTGCTGGTGCCCAACTTCACCACAATTGCCGCACCTTGCATCAGTCTCGGGGCAGTTGCCTCGGAAATGGCCGAACCCATTACACCGAAAGCACCTGACCTCCCTCAAAAATTCCTTTAGACGGAGCACTGACCAACCCAAGTTCAGTGTCTTCCGCCTCACCAGGTGCTTGAAGGCCTTGGGTTCCACGTCTGCCACCCAGTGGACCCTACCTCCCTTGCACCTAATGGGAAAACAGGCTTTGAACCCGTTCTCGAGCTCTGGGTTCTGCCCACAAACCATCTGCTCGAACTCTTTCCCGGAGAGTCCCTCGTCGACACCGTACACAATCAACCGAGGGTTTCTCTTCCGTGGGGCCGTGGGAAGTGTGCAATCCTTGGTCAGTGGATTGCTTCTCAACTCCTGGGCAAGGCGGTCGAGCTCCCCGGGATGGGAACACTCCACGGCGACCCGTCCTTTCCTGATACTCCGTAAGCTCTTGACCCTTATCTGCAGTTTTGTTGGGTTCACTGCAGTTTTTAGGGTTTTCTTTGTGTCCTCTGAGGACGCACACTCAACTGTCGGGTAGACTAAGAGCACGTGTCTCCTGTCTACCGACTTACCCTTCTTCTTTCTACTCTCAATCGGGTCGGGCGAAGGCCCTTTCGCCTTGATAGCCCCCTTCCTAGCCACTTCGGCGTAGGAAACCACTTTCACATCGGCCTTAGCGCCCGATTCCTCCCTCAAGGATAGCATGCCCTCGACATGGGCCACCCGTGCTGCTTGCTTAAAACAAGCATCGCTAATGCTCCTCAAGGCAGCAAACACCTTCTCCCTCACTGAGGAAGTGACCCGCAAGTCCAAGATCACGGACTGTACTTCCGAGGTGAGTTGGGTGATGCGATTCAAAAACAACTCCTCGGGTGTAAGCACCGGGGGTGTCCCGGGATGCGTACCTCCCACCGAAGGTACCTCTGGGCACCCCGCGGACGACCTCTCAGGTGCCCGAGATTCGGGCTGGGGTGTTGTTTTCCCCTTCCTTGCCATGGGCGGAACTGGCAAGGGGTGCTCACACCCTTCGTGGGCGTAGCGGCTTTAGAGCCTCTCGCCTGGGGAATCGTCTTCGACAGTTTTCCCCCAGCAATGGGCTCTAGCTTCCGGCTGCTCTCGGAAGAGGGGCTAACCCCTTTAGCACTGCCAACAGGGCATGGTAGTGCTTCTGCCGCTACCTTCTGCGTCCGGGTTGTCCCGGACGATTTGGAGACGGGCCCCTTGGACTTCACTCTACCCTTCTGGGTAGAAGGCATCTCTGTGGGAGAGATAGAAAAAAAAAAAAAAACTCTTCTAAGTACTGAGTGGGCACCCGGAGGTTCTCCCACTCTAGTCTAACCTTAGAAACCGGGCGCTCGGGCTTTGGGCGGGCGAGGGACCCTCGTCCGCGGGACCGGTACGGCGACGACGTACCCGATGACTGATGCCAGAGTCTCTATGCGAGCCGATCGGAACTTCGCCCTCACAAGGGCGTTTTTACTAAGTCCCGTCACTGCTCTATTCGATGGGTAAAATATAGTACCCAATTCGAAAAAAAACAAAATTCGCGAGATCGGGATTGAAACCCGTCTCGCGGTTGGAAATCGTCAGTTCTGCTCAGCAGCGCAGTTCAGCTCTTACAAACACACACGGAAACTCTCACCCGGTCGGCATCAGACTGACCGGTCGATAGGGAACAGTAATAGCACCACTGCGGTATCGAATTTCTCCTGACTCCCATACACTAACTGCCAAGCCAAGTGGCAGATTGCTTCTTGGAGCCCCGCACAATGCTGGGAATTCACCAAAGATGGTAAGCAGCAACTGATCAATAATTAGAAGCAATCTGCCACTTGGCTTGGCAGTTAGTGTATGGGAGTCAGGAGGAATTCGATGCCGCTGATGTGCAGTGGAAGCATATCCAGCGCGTAACTGGAAGACCCTGGGTTCGATTCCCGGTGGCGACCAATGAGAATTTTTACCTGACTCCCTTATAAAAGTTGAGATAGTGTGTCAACCAACGTGCCGCGGGTAACCTAGTGGGCAACGTTCGTGACTGCCATGGAAAGGACCTCAGGTTCGATCCCAGGCAGGTATGAACGCTCGATTCACTAAATATCCGCCGTGCGTCGGATGGGCACGTTAAGCCGTCGGACCCAGGGTACTCGCCCCCGGTAAACAATAAGGGCGTCTTCCTCCCCCTTTTTACTTCGCTTCCGTGTCACTTTCCTATCGGACACTCTAGCCCAAATCTCCTAGCTTCCCATTTCTAAGCGTTGTTTAAGACCTGAGGGTCAGACACTCCCTTCCTAAAATCCTCTACATAAGATCATGATCATGACCTCTGTTTGATGTTCCTAGTCCACGTCAAATGTATGTGTTACTGATTCATTCGCCTTCTAATTATTTGTTCAGTTGCTGCCTACCGGTGTATCCCCAGAATTGTGGGGGGCTCCAAAAAGCAATCTGCCACTTGGCTTGGCAGTTAGTGTATGGGAGTCTGGAGGAAGTCCAGGCCGCTGTGGTGCAGGAGAATCATATCCGGTGCGTAACTGGAAGACCCTGGGTTCGATTCCCTGTGGCGGCCAATGATAATTTTCCCTGACTCACTTATAAACGTGGAAAGAGCGATGACCTCTGTTTGATCTATGTCATGCATTTTTATTGTAACTAACTCACATATTTAAAAAAAACTTTCGTTTGGAAAAGTAAATCCGGTTTTTCTGGATCAGGTTTTCAATACAGGATTTTACAGTATTTTTCTTTTTTTGAAAATTTTGATATATGCTTTCCAATTTGAGGAGAGTTTTTCGATTGAATCGTTATGTTTTTCTCTTTAGGAAGTTCCAGTTTAAAGAGTTCAAATTCAATTTTATATGCTTTAAACCAAATGTTAATTGGTTAACCAGGATTTATAATTAAAAATAAGATATCGGTGTGCATCTTGTATACAAAGAAAATAAAAACAAAATATAAAAACAAATAAAACAAAATACAAACAAAATATGTGGAAACACTCGGATATAAATCAGAACACTCATGGCCAGATTATCATGATTATTCCATTAGATATGAAATAATAATACACACAGAAAAAGCAGATTAGAGTTAAAGTTTCCAAGCAAAATAGAAGAAAAAACAAAGGAAAATCACAGGTACAACTCCTTGTTTTTCAATTAAAGTTTGAATTTCAATCCTTTTTTGTTCTGTGTTCACTGCATCCACAAAGTAAAAATCTATTATTTGACTAGTTTTCGGTTCCTATTACTTTCTAAATGCAGAGTTCGAGATTTGGAAAAAGAGACTGATGGATGATACAAAGATTGTTCCTATATATAAGTGAAATAAGCTGGGCAAATAATTTTTTTCCCGCTTTCACACAATGTATCGAACAACCATTGCGCGAATGGAACGACCGGTGGTATGACGTATATAACATAAACTTCAGGTGTTGTCTTTTAGCTCTTTTAAATGTTCTTCATGATGCCCAGAACGTCGGCATCAAGTGGTCGTACATCGTCGTCTACGCGCTACGACTTCGGTTTATATTTTTATTTGGTTCTGAAACAGAAGAAAGAATGTTCTTGCATTTACACCACAGCACCATGAACTTATAAACAAACCTGACAACGATTTTAGCTCCACAGCTCTTTAGCTGTTCTTCCTTTTTAACTTTGAAACATAATTTGTATACTTACGTAGCAGTCTAAACCAGAAAGATGACACCGAATTTTCGGGTGTAATAAGCACGTCCTTTGAATCCGTTCTGACGCAAATTAAATTTATCGAAGCTATTCAAAGTCAATGGAACCGGTATGGAAAACAATAGCATCTGACGGAAGAAAGAAGTTTTTCAATCGGGGCTTTAATCCCTCAGATATTGCTGTAAACGGAATCGTGAGCTTAGGAACTCTTTGAAACAGAGTTATCGACAAAAATAAGATGTGACTTTACGTCGCCAATTGGTGGGAAAACCGTGCATTATTTTAGGAAGAAAGTATTCACAAAAGGTTTATCCATATGAGCGGTATCGGTCCAAGAAAAAACATTTTAGTCGAGTTTTTCAGGAGCAACGATTTTGCTACAAATACATCAGAAGTAAAAATTAACAATTATGAGCCCTGGAGGCCAAACCATTCTTTACCAAACATTAGAAATTACGTGGAAAATATTTTCCGCCACGTCTTGTATGCGATACAGGAAGAATTTTTCAAATCGGAGTTTTAGGAGCAGAAAACGCAATTTACCATTGTGTGCCCTAGCGGAAACTCTATGATTTACTTGAAAATTTTGAATTTATAGGAAAAGCATTTCGCATCGGAAACACTGTCCAACAAAGGCGGAATTTTTCAAATCGGACTTTTAGAAGTAGGGATTTTGACAAAAATAAGATATACATCTACGCCCCTGGCGTAGAAACCATGCATAATTTCACGAAGAAAATGTTTCTAAAAGGTTTGTCTGCATGAGTAGTATCGGTCTACAAACGTTGTTATTTTCAATCGAGAATTTAGAAGCTCATATTTTGCTGCAAATACATCAGAAACGGAAATTAAGGTTTACGTCCCCTGGTGGCCAAACCATTTTTTACAAAAAGTAGAAATTATGTGCAAACGATTTCCCATCAGGAGCTGTATCCAGTGCAGAAAGAATTTTTCAGATCGGAGATTTAGAAGCAGAGATGTAGGGAAAACGCAATTTACCTTTACGGCCCCTAGCGGAAAGTCTATGAATTACTTGAAAATTTTGAATTTATAGGAAAAACATGTCACACCAGAAACACTATCCAACAAAGATGGAATTTTTTAAATCGGACTCCTAGAAGTCGAGATATTGGCCAACATAAGATATACATCTACGCCCCCTGGCGGAAGAAACTGTGAAAAATTTTAGGAAGAAAATATTCCGAAAAGGTTTATCGATGTGAGTGGCATCAGTCCACGAAAGAATTTTTTCAATCGATATTTTAGAAGCTTAGATTTTATGGCAAATACATCAGAACCGAAAGTTAACACTTACGCTCCCTGGTGGCCAAAGTATTCTTTACCAAAAAATCGAAATTATATGCAAAAAATTGTGCATCAGAAGATGTATCCGCTGAAAAAAAAAATTTCAAATCGGAGTTTTAGAAGAAGAGATATCGGAAAAAATGCAATTTACTTTTACGCCCCCTAGCGGAAAATTTGTGCGTAATTTGAAAACGAAACTATATCCAAAATACTCTTCGTCATAAATGGAATCGAAAGCTAAAAGATTTTTTTCAATTGGATGTTTAGAAGCAAATATGTGGAATAAAGCGTACTTTTGAATCCGACATCATCTGCATTTACGCCCTCTATCGGCAAAATTGTACATCGTAAAAAAAAACGAAATGTAGATTCATCATTCGCATATTACAAGTTTTCGAATGCAAAAGAATTTTTCATATCGGACTAATAGTTGCAGAGATACCGTGGGTACAGACGGACGGACTGACGGACGGACGGACAAACCGATAACATAAGCACGATCTTTTTTTACAAAAGACGTGCTAAAAATATCACAACAATCAAAAGTACAGTTTAGAATAAATTATCAACCTTTGTTCACAATTATATCGTCCTGATGGTGCCGAGCCAAACGCTCTGTGAAGAGCTATAGTCGATCTTAATAAAGCATTTAATTGCGAATAAACGTTGTTAATTTATTCTAAATAAACTATCCACAAGTGTGTATTCTTGAATTTTATATAATAATCAAAAGTACAGTTAGGAGTTTTTATATGTCAAGAATTCAGAACACAACACAAGAAAACCCTTCATCGGTTAGATTTCAGACTACTGGAACTACAATGCCATAGTACATGAGTAAACAAGCATTATATTGATGTTTACCCTTTTCATATAGTGCCTAACAAATGAAACATATGAAACATATGATCTGCCATTACAAGTAAGGGCAAAGAACAGATGGGGGCTATATTTACAATAAAATCACTGCTACCTAAAACCAAGTGTGATTGCTGCACATGCGATTTCCTGAAATTTCTGTAATTATCCACAGCAGTGCAATTTTTTTATTTCTGTGGAAAGCAGAAGGATAAAAAAAGAAACTGCTAAGGCAGAATTCAGTAACAAGAATAATATGATACTTTTCAAATAATAGAACAGTATATTGAGATACTATTCAATCAAGAGTTCTTAATGTCCTCTGTTCGTGCTTCTGTGAAACTCAAAAGTGAAGCTTGTTCATTGTGCAAATAAATCCAATGGCATTTTAACCAGAAATCAATTTGGTTCAGGATTTTCGGAAAAGTTCACAACCTTAGAATTTTGCCAAAGAGAAGTTTTTCATGAAAGATTTGTTATACATTTCATTAAAAAGCATATAAAGTTCATAAAAATATTTTTGTAAAGGAACTGAATGAAGGCGTCCGCAAAGTCGCACCCCTCCTTGTCTACACATGTCTCAAGTGTGAATTTTAATTCACCCTGAAGTAGAAGTTCACTGAAGAGAGCGTATTGAAGAAATACGCTCTTTCAGTAAACTTCTACTCAGAAGTGAATTTAAATTAAGGAAAGAAGCAAAATGTTTTTAGGCAATTTGAATGATGTACGTATAAATAGAAAATAAAACATTTTCTAACCAGAAAATGCTAAAACAAATCTAGAGCAAGGATTATCCCATACATATTAAAGGTTTTCTAGCCATATCCGTATCTGAAGTTGACGCTATTTGTTCCTGTGAAATTTGGGTGATTCTTTAAATATCATTCCACATGGATATTCATAATTTGAACACATGTTGCAGAAAGTATTTTAAAGTGTAAATAACCAGAATAGCAGACGTGGTTGAACGTCGTAACCAGCTAGGATCCTAATGTTGTCTCCATGACACTCGAAATATTTCACAACATATGAGGCAGAAGAGAAATACCGTTTGAATGAGGTGTCCCGCCACTTGTGATGCAGACATTAATTTTTTACTGATGGAAACATGAGACTTGTAAGCATTCATTTTTGTCAAAACCACAATAGCCAACTGCATGAAATAAAAATTACGTTTTTTCGGTTACTTTCCTTTCAGAACCAAATGTACTTTCAGTTTCAGGGCCCGGAACTTATACATTTGCATAAAAGGAGTTGTGCTCCCAGTAATAATTCTCTGCCAGACAAAAAGGTTTTCTTGAAACATATATCGGTGAAAATGCATCATTTAATCCACAAAGACGGAAAGCAAAATATGCACAGATTGTAAAAGTGAAGTATTCTGTACACGAAACTACTTTTCCACATAGTCAAATTTATTTTCAATATTTTTACGCCAGCGTTGAGCCCACGAAGGAGAATCCCATTTGGAAAAAACCATTCTGAAATTTTCTGCGGGACCCATGATCTTACAGTGAATTTAACTGCATCCAAGTCGTCGAATCGGAAACTACGTTGGCTGACCTTCATTATCCCAAACATATAAAAACAAAAGGGACCAAATCAGGGTTGTAAGGTGGATGCGGCACCACGGATAATCCCAATTCTGGCAATCCTAGTTTTGGAAAGCTGATGTGTGTGGTCTTGCGGTATCGTGATGGAGCTGTATGGAATGAATGCTTTTATGTGGTCTCTTTTTCCTGATGGCACTCCTTCAGCTTCTTAAGTGTCGTAACGTAGGTTTCGCTGTTGATTGTGCGACATACCCATCCAGAAAGTCAATGAGAAAAACGCCCTGTGTTGCCCAAACCACTGTTGTCCTCACCTTCTGTGTTGATCTGAAGACTGGAATTTTTTGGGACATGGAGAACCACTATAGCCTGCACATTCCCTGGATTGAACATTACTCTCTGGGTTGTAAAGAGTGTGCCCTTACTTCTCGTCCTCAGGAATCACATTTTGTTAAAGAAGTCCCGTTCCGCAGATTCAAACACATCCAGGAGCTCTTAACACTTTTCCTCCACCCGCCCTACTCCGATTGTGGATCGTCAACTACTTAGTATTAACCCATTTAGCTCAAAACTTTTGATATACCAAATCGAGAAATTAACGCTTGTGTAAAACCAACGACACCTGCAATGCATCGGCAGCATGCTGAACTGAGATGCGTCTGTCTCCCTCGAGTCAACTCATCAGCATGTTGTCGGTTCTCATCGGTGACTGATGTTGACAGACAGCCACTTCTCGGCATATCAGCAATTTTGGTTTCTCCTTCTGTTAAACTGCTTTACCCAACGCCGCACATTACTATTGTCCTTCTTGTACTACGGCGTCCCCATAAACATATTTCAGCCAATTATGGATTCCCTTATCATGTGCAACCACTCTTTCGCCAAGAAAACGCAAGCACAGCCCTTTGTTTTATGTCTGCGAGATCCATTGCTCTAAGCACCCGATCTGGAAAAGAAAAGCATCCCTTGTGGGGTAAGGTTCCCTCTGTAACGTCGTACAGGGATATTCTGAGCCACTCTAATAGATATAACATTACCGAAACGGGTGCACCACGCTTTTCGTGACCCTCGTAATTTGGCTTTTAATGCATAAGCAGAAAAATGTAGCAAACATTTTGTTTTTTCTTATTTTTTTGCTTCAATAAGTTTTTCATTTATTTTTCTTTCACTCAATATACGGACGACAGTGATGTGTGTCGAAATGGTTGGTCATCAACAAAATACATATAACGAGAATTACTTTCAAGCTTGTTTCTTCGGTATTTTCTTTTAACAAATAAATACACTGCCTGAAAGTGAAAAAAGAACACCAAGAAGGAATTGGCTTGGACGATCATGAAATTTACGCCCATATGTTAATGGGGTCAAGTTTACGTAGGTGTGATGTTAATTTCGGGACCAACCGGTGAGCGCTTTCTCCACAGCACGGCATAATATACCCAAATTATCGTTGGTGGTATTTAAGGAGTACGGCGAAGTGCATGTAATCAGTCTTCGGCGTACGGACATGTGCGAAGACGCTGAAGAAGCTGCAATGCCCTGGACGCCATGGAAGACGTGTACGATTTTAGCAGTTATCGGACGTTGAGCGAGGTCATCTGAGTCCCGGACTCTGCGAGACCGGGTGGTCGTATCGTTGTATTGCAGGAGCGAATTGGACGGGACGTATCGGTGGTGTGTACGATGGTGGCGTAGATGGTCCGAGGAACATTCCCACACGAGAAGACGTGGAACCGGGAGTCACAGACGGACTGATGAAAGGACCGATCGACGCATATGAAGAGCGGCGTTGGCGTTGTCAAGCAGAACATCCACTACGACACAAATCCAAGAGCTACCGTTGCACCTGAGGTGACTGTGCGAATAATCCCGCAACCGTCTACTGGATGCAGGACTACACGTGCACGTGTGCCTCTGGCATCATTGTACCTGCTGACTCCAGCCCACCGTCAGGAACGGCTGCAGTGGTGTCGCCAACGTCTGCACTGGATAAAGGCAATGGCGATCTGTCGTGTTCAGCGATGAAAGCAGATTTGCTTGGAAGCCTCCGATGGCGGCGTATGCGTGTTCGCAGACGCACAGGGGAGCGTCTCCACCCTTCTTGCTTCCGCCAGCGACACTGGGGGCCTACACCTGGCACTCCTGGTGTGGGATCGATCAGCTATCACTCCCGTACACAACTAGTGTTTTGCTACCGGGTACGTTAAACAGCACCTCCTACATCAACAACATCATTCAGCCCGTTGTTGTGCATTTTGTATGGTGTGTCTATCGTGGTGTTTTCCAGCAAGATAACGCACGGCCACACACCGGAACGTGCAACGCAACACTTGCACTTCAGGGTGTGAGACAAGTTCAATGGCGCTGCGTTCACCGGATTTGTCGCCCAATGAGCACTTGTGGGGATTTTTTATGGAACAACGAATTATCCGATCTCCACGACCAGCCACGACCACCCCCGATTTACGCGTCCATGTTGAGGATGCTTGTGGCACTCAATACCCCAAACTTACATCCAACGCCATCTGGCTGACAGACTCCATGCAAGAATTGCACAGTGTGACGCAAGTTCATGGCAGTTCATCCTCGTACTAACCATGTTACATGGAAATGTTATTTTCCAGTTTACCAGCAAATACAGCTGTATTTTGCCATAATATTTTGATCACGTTATCCTCTGTATTCCGTTATTATGCTGTATAAATTTCGTTGGTAATCAGACGTCTCCTTTTTTAATTGTTCTTTTTCTCACTTTCCCCCAGTGTATTAGAAACACTATTCAAATCTGTTTCCGCTCCTTGGTCGAATGCCTTAGTGTTCTGATGCGCTTAAAAGCACAACAATATACATAAGAATCATGTTTTCTCCTATTTTCAAAATTCATGTTTTAAAGGTTTCTTGTCTGCAGTACTATATGCCCTTAATACTTTCTATACTGAACAAACACATTGTTTACCATGCATGTAATCTGTAACTAGCAAATATTTTTCCACAAACCTCTCCGAAGACGGCGATGCATAGGCAAGTGTGTTTCAAACAGTGTGTTCTTTCATATGAACAGTTATTCACTCTTAGTAACAAACAGCGGTATTTTTTTAAACATAAATCGCTATAAGATACAAGTTTAAAGAAATGAAGAACAGCAAGATAAAAATTCCTGGAAACAATTCAATTAAAAATTTACACTTACATTACGCATCCATCATAATTCATTATATGTTCCTTGAAGGAAATTTTATGTGACCCCACTTTCCAAGTTTGAAAAACAGAGAATTTAAACAAATTAGCAAACAATTAGGTTTGTTTATAACATTTACTTCTTTTAAGGTTAAGATTACGTTACTACGTACGCCATAATAACCTTTTGCGGCAAATCACTTACACTATCTGTTTTTAGAGTT
>JAYWMT010000412.1:0-229686 GCA_039090855.1 Macrothele yani
AAATCTGATACTTGCAACGATGATCATGATTCATCCACAAGGTTTTCGAATTTCTGTGATACACAAATTACCCTCTGGATCGGAGATTTATCTAAAGCAGATATGAACAATAATAATTTCCTGGATATCTTCATTTTCGTACAAATGTATTCCCAACATTATCTCCGTTTTCAGATGTTAGATCAACTAAATTATTTTCGTGTACAACAAAATTCTTTTTCGTGTAAGTTTGAGTGACCGGAGCGATACAAAAGCAACGCCAGAAACGCTTCGGATGTTCTGCGAAGATTTTGCACATCCATCCACGTTTTCGCGTTGTGTTACAAGGAAACTCTGAAAAAAAAAACGGAACTGGATGGGCTGCAACTCGGAATCGTGCACAAAACTCTGTCCTGCCACACATGCACGAACTTAGCGATATGCCAGGGTTCCCATGCCAATTTACCTACTAGATTAGTAGACGCAGAATGATACATAGTCGAGTCACATTATTGTGAACGCTACCGCACACTTTTAACGTCAGCAACGCGTAGGCAATGAAAGAAGGCACATGTCGTGAGCTGGCATATGGGATATATAAGGTGCGATGTAGGCATTATGAAAACATATCACTCGTTGCTGTCATGGATACAAGAAGCGATTTATCGGATTTGCAAAAAATGGATGATTATCGGCTTTTGGAAACAGCGCAGTTTATGTGAACTGTTCGCGTGCTGCTGTGGTTAAAGTGTCCCGTGATTGGAGAAATGGCACCATTGCGAATAAGCGATGTGTAAACTGCTGAGCACCGCGTGCCATTGATGTGAGAGGTGAACGTTGGCTGCGAAGGTGCGTGAGGGCTGGTCGACACGCTACAGTGGAGCAACTCACTGGCCGAATGAACCAGAGGGCTACAGGAACTGTGGCTAAAACGACGGTTCAGCGAACCCTATCTGCTGCGTATGGAGCTCCGATGCAGGCGGATAGTCGCACTGAACCTATGCATAACGAAGATGCATCGGCAGAAAAAGGCTTACATTTGCACG
This sequence comes from Macrothele yani, assembly GCA_039090855.1. Taxonomy (NCBI): domain Eukaryota; kingdom Metazoa; phylum Arthropoda; class Arachnida; order Araneae; family Macrothelidae; genus Macrothele; species Macrothele yani. The sequence continues at coordinate 1,026 of JAYWMT010000412.1, forward strand.
GAAGTATCGGAATTGGACCTCCGCCGATTCGCAAAGAATTGCATTCTCCGATGAGTCACGTTTTCTGCTTCATGGAACGAATGGACGTTGGCCTATAAGGCCGAGAAACATCGGAGAACAAACATATCTCGTCAACCATTGCTGGCAGAACACAAACTTAAGGGGGTAGCGTTACGGTCTGAGTAATGTGTTCGTGGCATTCTCTGGGTCCACTCATACCTGTAGAAGGCACTATGGATCATCCTTGCAGACCACGTACACCCAAACATGCTGATTGTCATCCCTGGGGCGGATGGGATCTTCCAGCACGACAATACGACGTTTCACACAGATAGAAAATGTCCGAGACTGGTTGGAAAAGCACGATGAAGATTTCAAAGTTCTTCCGAGGAGCCCCCTAACTCCCCAGACTTAAACCCAATTGAGCATCTGTGGAACCACCTGGATCGTGTTGTTCGCTATATGGATCCTCAACCACCGTACACTCCAGCAGCTGTCAGCATGGCTCCACGCATACCTGCGAACACCTTCCAGCACCTAATTGAGTCACTCCCAGCACGTCTAGCTGCTGTCCGCGCTGCTTTCACGGGGGTTACTCTGGATATTAGCTGAGTGGTCACAATAATGTGATTTGACTGAGTATTTACCAGTGCATTTCTGCTTTCAGCTGTCAAGTTAGACAAGAAAGCAATATCCTTGATCAAGACAATTAGCGGGTCATTGGAATATCTTGTTATAATTTTCATTGCTACTGACTGGCTAAGAGCAGGGGGCTTATTCAGAATTATTTTTAGGGAGGTGGCCTCGAAAAAGAAGTTTCTGAAATCCACCGGTACCAAAATAATTATTGAGAAATAAATTAAAACAATTAAAGCATTATTTTATAATGTACTTTGATGCATTTTATTACATTAAAGTACTTTTTTCAAATGTAAAGTCGTGTTTTAACCAAAACTTGATACACTTTCTAATGGCCGAGGAACCTTCGTCCACCCCCTACAAATACGCCCCTGACTAAGGGTGTAGTTATGCGTTTCCCCTAGATATGAGAATTTTGACAAGAGATAAGAAGGATACTCTTTTACAACATTGAATAGCTGCTATCAGTTTTAGATAAATTGCCAGTTTTTTCTAATTTTCGGATTACCGTATGTTGTTCTCAATTGATGTCACTAATGGTTATTCTCAAAGCCATGGTTTCAAAAGAGGAGAGAAAAGTGTATTCGAAATCTTCCAGTTTCATGGACTAGATTTCGATAACGAGCTATAAAATACCTCGATGCTCATTTAGAATGTTGAATTTTATATCAGAAAATGTACTGATGTAGAAATTCATGCAATCAGCCCTTGTTGAGTATTTCTTCCACTTCCTAAAAAAGCTGAAAGCAAAAGAAAATATCACACCGACACGACAAGGCCCATGTTCTAATATTTATCTGTGTGTTCAAGATTCAAAAAATACCGATTTTTACACGACGGAATATCGGAAGAAAAATAAAAAAGGAGGGGTATGTGAAGGGGAAAAGAATATTCTGTCTCAAAACTGTTGCAATTAGCAGTGGGTAAGAATGTGCTTTGAGAAAAATGATGTCATAACATCTGCTGACATGTGACGTCACTAAAGATATCGAATTTAGAAGAAATTTAACTGTATTGCAAAACTCTTGAATGGCAACAACCCTGCGTGACGACCGGCAGACGTGAACTTGTTTCTTTTTCCTGTGACGCAGTAAGTTACGTATCTACGGCTAGGATTGCTTCTTAAGATTTAATGTAAGTAGAAATTTAATTTTTTGTACTTGGTAATATTTTTATGACTTCACATTTTGTGTGTGTTCAATGTTTGGTTGATGCGTTAGTAAAATCTTTAATTGGTGCGCAATTTTCTACTTTCGCCGATCGCCTTTCACTGAACAGAAACTGTCTGTTCGGCAAATGGTTTCAGTTCAGAAAATGGCGCAACAGAAGTAAATGCAATTGATTTGAATAGTATTTTGATCTAAATTTCACTTTTAGGTATTTAGAAAGCATTACACAATGTACATAATGTATTTAAACGAGTTTAAGAAACGCATTATGCTGAAGCTTTACTTTTCGTATCAGTGTGCTTCAAAAACAAAATGTCTGATCTTTTAGCAGACCATAAAGAAGCAACCAGTCGGAGATAAATAAATAAAGATTATCGCGTTCATGTTTTTTCATATTCGTGGATGATTGCATTTACACCTTGCGCAGGCGCTTTCTGGGTGGTTTGTGCTATTTCTGAAATCTGGTTACCATTTATAAGGTAAAGTGATGTTTCTTGCTGCAACTAAAAAAATGTTATGTCTCTCATCGAAAACAAATCTGATATTAGTGATGAAACAATCGTCACCTACATTGCTTTTAAATTTTCGGTATTTTCTGGCAACTGAAATAAGAATCCATTGAGACGTCTAAAGTGCATTTCTAAATGATGCATGTTTACCCCATGTCTATATACATAAAAACCTCATTTTTATAGATATCACAATAGTGTTGTTGATTTACAAAACCAATGGATATACATTACCTACTTTCTATCGTAATGAACTTTTGTTTTTATTATTTACATTTTCCTGAAATTTCTAATGTAAAGTTTAAAGTGGATTTGTATGTTATGTTGGTGGTCCAGTGGAAACAAATACCATAAATTATGGTTTTCGATGTCAAATCTGGTTTCATCCTTTCATATATTCGGAAACACGTTTCCTTTTCCCCAAAGTTGACCTGAGATCATTGTCACGCAGAGACAGGGTGTCATATTCGATCGTTCATTTTTGTTTTTATAAAAAATATGTAAGAATTTTCAGAAAGAGTGTAGATTTTCACGTATTATATATTTTTCAGCCTACGAGTACAATGACTGTACAACTAGAAACTTAGTTCCAGTAAATTCTTCCATATCGCAAAAAAGTTCCCGTTTTCAACATGACATCGTTTCAAACCGAAAACAAAATCATTTTTTCCAGCATGAGAAACCTTCGGATTGAGATATTTGGTGTAAGAGAGATTAATAGCATATCTTCCTGCTATTGGATAATTTAACTTCACCGTAGGCTGCGAAACATGGTGTCGTATCGTTTTGCGGTTTCTTTAGTATTTCCCTTGGAACAAGTCTTCTGCACTCCCTGCCCCCCTCTCTCCCCTTTTTTTTCTTTCGAGGTACAACAAAGCCTTTGGGCATCAAAGGCTACATGATTGGATGATTTTACTTCGCCGGTCCTAAATTCTGGGAAATTGATCCCGAGGAAGGAATCCATCTATCGTCGTAGGACGAGCACATCGCCTTATCCTTTTACTTCGGTCCCAGCGATATTATGCAGCGTAAAATATTACTGATTTTTGTTGCCAAACAAATTCTTGTTGTGATCTGTGATTTTTGAGGTATCATTCACAGTCGTTGTTATTATTATCATTACTATTGTTTGTTGTACGTTAAAGTCCATTCCTTCATCAAAATGTATAAGAGTAATTTTAATTGCCATATACCGTAAATATTTCTAATAAATTCGTTTCAGTGTTTGTTCACAGAGAAAGCAGTTCTTATTGAATGAATATTTAGCACAAACTGCAGCAGTCTTTTAAAAAAAGTTATACAAATATTTTTTTCCTTTAAATACATATGTCGATATCGTTTCCCTTGTATAGTTTGAAAAGCATTTATTAATTAGTGGTATTGGAGTACATCTACGTGCACAGTTTTTCTCCTTGCACGATAATTAATACCTCAGTTAGAAGTGGTCATTGTTGCGTGATTTTTTTTGTGCACGTTTGTTTCACCTGATGACACCTGCCGTGGCGAAGACATGAAAACCTGAGCGTTTTCATGTCCGCCACAGCAACTGCTTGTGTTCCGTGCATCTTCTTAATGGCGAATTCTGATCTCCATTCTGTACGGTATGAGGTCGTACAACAATCTTACACCTTAGTATTCATCCTCTTTGACAGCCTTCTACCAGAGAGAGTAAAAGATGTTTTACTCTAGTTATTCCATTTTCCCACGCATGCATGTTTACTCCAGTTATTATGCCGCTCCACGCCTTGCATTCTGTTAATGACTTTTTAATTGTCCTGGAAAAGGAAAGGGCAGTCCATTTCTTAAAGGGGTTCAAAGAAAGCAGTTCTTGCAGAATGAGTTCTCAACAGAGGCTTTAAAGATCACCATTACCAACTCTTAGGGATATAAGGAGTGGCTCGTCCGTAAATTAGAGTCACTGGTTCCAGAGAAGGGGGAGGGATCCAGCGCCATCTGGAAAACACACCATGGCTGCTCAAGGAACTGAATTCTCAGTCACATTTGGGAGCCATGGTGGAATGCCAGCACCTAGAAGGCCTTGGCCAATTCTTTTCGAAGTTGGCTCGAAGCCTGGAGAAATGACAGGCTAAAAGCTTCGTACGAACATTTTCCTGATAAAATTTTCCAATTCCAACCGATTTATAATTCATTCAAATTAATTTGACAAGATTTAAAATATGTGGTATTTGTCGTTTTCTTTTCTTCCATATTGATGTGGCGTGTCCCACTAGGAATGTTAGGTTGCTGTAGTTCTTAATGTGTTCTGATTTGTAGTGGCACTATGATTCAAAGGTGTTACTCTAAAAAAATTCTGTAGATCCGACATTTTTAAAAGTTCCTGAACTTCTTCTGTTTTTGCTGAGAGTCGTGTCGTGTGTCAGAGAGAGAAAGAGAGAGAGAGGTACGTTTTTTTCTTTTTTTAAAACATCAAACCTTTTGCCCTTTGATTGTGCCTCAGCTATTCCGATGCTTTTAAAGTCAGGAGTTAATGATTTTACGTAGAATTTAGGGGCACACCTTAGCTTCATTTGCAATCAGAGGCGTTCGTCTTTAATACTCTTTTTTCATCTGAGCATTTTTGTTCTGCGTAAATTCAAAATTTTGTTTTCCTTTGTCATACGATACTATATACCCAAGCACGCTAGCTCACAGCATTGACTTCCAGTGAGAGAGCAAACATCACCGTATGTGTCTGTGTGTGCTTCTTTAAAACCGCTTCCTTGTTTTCTCCTGCCTTTTTGTCTGACATCAGCAGACTTTGTTAAATTATGCTCTAACGCAAGGGCACCAGTGTCACTTCACTTCTGTGTCCAACAACTGGTAGCTTTGTCCAAGAAATGGCAGCCATTGGTTCTGAAAGCTGCCCCTTATTTTCCTTTGTCTCCACATTCCTCATATGTATACATCAGTTCCCCTTTTAAAATATGGCCCGTTGTCAATTTGTCAAAAACTTGGCTGAGGGTTGTAAAGTGAAATAATATTGTTACACTCTGACAAAGCTTTATGCGGATCAAACGGTTAGTTTATTTAATAAATTAAAAGTAACATTCCTACAAGAATATAAGAACAGCATATATACAAGAAGATCCTATTAAGCTGAAAAATAGAGAAAAATAAAACAGATCAGTTCATAAGGTCTGGAAAGTTTTTGCTTCAGCTTTTTCACTGTCGTTCCAGTTGAACTTCCAGCAGAACAACGTTATTTATGTCTCAGGTTAATTTCTTACTCTCGATTCCATTTTATTCAGCTTCAAAGCTTGCACATTTTAGAACCTTATCCGTTTAGGTTGCAACTGTTGTTTGCAACGGCCACGCGATTGATAACAAACAACCGGATCGTTACACACACACACACACACACACACAGAGAGTCTGGGTGTTCTCATGTATAATGCCCGGTGAGTGCGACTTGGCAACGTATGCGAATTCTTATTTGTACACATTACTATGACACAAGGAAAGACTCGTTACCATTTAAGGAACGAATTTCTGGGTTTGTCTGTTCTCGTCTCACACCGCCTAAGCTTCCTACAGAATTCAAGAAAGAGAACCCGCTCTGTAGTCTCATCCGATATTTAGCCGAAAGTCTGAAATTCTATATCCTCCCACTGTCTTTATAAGAATAGAAATAGCAATATCGGAAAGATGCATATATCATTTAGAAATAAAATGATTTCTCCAATAAACTATTAAATACTTGTCAATAAGCAAAGCACGTGAAAATCTGCAATTTTGTTTGCTAGAACTGTGGTAGACCCGATTGAGAACCATTCTGTAAAACTTTTTTCAGTGCACGGTTCACATCATATAATGATTGCATTCAAATTTCAAGTTTTGTGTTTTCGAAAAAAACTTACTCGTTTAATTATTTCACTTTACGTGAAAGTGAGATACATTTTATTGATTTGTTACAGAAAAATCAAAAATAAAGGAAAGAAGAAGGATTATTTAGTGATGTCTAGTATTTGAAGAAATAGAAAGATTCCATCAAGGAGATATTTTAGCGAGGGAGATTGGAGGGCGATCTCTGATTATGAAAAACTTCGTTTCTTCAATATGAAGAGAAACTACATGGCAATGCTCTCCTGTGGTAATGTCATTTCTTTATTGTTATTATTACTATTATATTTTCTCTTTATTTTTTCAAATTTAAAGTTTTAAACGTTTGTAAACTATTGATTTTATTTGTTGTTGTCGTAAAAAAAACTATATAAATGTTATGTATAAAAACAGCATCGTGTCTGCTTTTAAGAGAAAATTAAAAAGTAGATTAAATAACTTAAAAGAGTAACCGCAGAAACACAAAGAATATGCCAGTGAAGAAATCGGACACATTGGCAAAAGTAAATACTGACCCCGTTGCCAGTTGGGATTCAAAAATCCGTCAAATTTATAATTTACAAATTACGTACGAATGACTTCATTTATGAAGATATTTCCTCAAACATTTGTTAAAATCTTGGTTAATCTGAATACAGCCATCAGACAAAAGATAATAACGGGACTATATCCCAATGTTCTGATATTTCGTTTTCTAGAGCAAGCACAATCATAAAGCTTGAAGAGTCGCGTCATTGAAAACGTCTCCAAAAAATGCCATTTCGTTTGAAAACGTAAGTAGAAGTAATTTCAGGGAAATAAATAAAGAGGGAATTCAAAGCACGTTCCAGTTGCAGTAATTCCCTGGCTTAGAGAAACAGATTTATTTCAGTTAGAAAGAGAGGGTTTTACAAAGCTTTTTGAAGTCGTAAGTACATTCGAATACAGGCGCAGAATTGGATTCATGCATTTCAGTCTTACTGTATTATTGCCAATTTGTTACCTAATTAATGAAAAATTATAGTGTAGTTACTTAATGCATTATTTTCACAAGCAAAATTTCAGTGTATTTCATTCTAGGTCAGTTGCTGTATGAAGACTTCCCCATAGTATTGTGTTTGATATTCTCTGACCGAAACAGTTGTCCATAATATTTTCTTTTTATATATTGACACTACTAAATTTTGTCTTGAAATATCAAATTTCAGGATGTTAATTCATTAGCAGAAACCTTCATAGAATGCATGGTAGCTCTATTTCAAACTTAAAGATAAATTAGAGAAATTACTATTTTTTAAATTCTTACCAGAGAGATGAATTCACATGATTCATGTCAATTTTTAGAATATAATGAATTACATCTGTTAGTTTCTTTTTTTCCTTTTTCTGTGTATTGCTATTGTATTTTGACTGATAAAATAGCTGATTGCGCTTTCTAAGAAAAGAACGTTGTGTTTCTGATCATCCAATGATAATTACATTAAGATCCAGAAAGAATTGTTTTTTTAGAGAAGCAGCACCAATTTAAACCTCCAAAGAAAAACTGTGGAATATTTTTTAGAATGTTCTTTCTTTTACAATTCGGATCGCCATCTACCGCATCCGGAAAACCGATCTATAACATATCTTGGAAATAAAAAAAGAAAGAAGGAACAAAAAGCAATAATTTAGACATAAAGGAAAAATAAAATAAAAATGTAATTAAACCTTGTGTTCCCTGTTATAAAATGATTCATATTATTATCGCATGTAAAAAAGTATCCATGATTTCACTTTCTTGATCTCTTACATATGTAGCCTACCGAGTCTAAATCTTTTATACTACAATAACGGTTACGTCCAACCCTCATGTTCAAGACCTGCTATCTTATTGCTTCTCGTTCGAGATTGAGAATGGACGCTGAAAGTGTTGAATCTATTTCATTTTCAGTGTGTTTTGTTCCCTAATTATACGAGTCCAACTTTTTGGCTAAAAATAGAATTAAAGTTCAAGAAAAGTACAGAAATTTTGTGAAACTTCTATAAAAAAAATGGAGCTTATAAAAACGAGCAATTTTATCATGTCGATTTTTAGTGAAAAATCAGTTTAAAATATTTTCCTTTCATTTACGACATTATAACTGAAGTAAATTTCTCCGTCATTTTTTGTCCACGCCGGGGCTCGAACCCGGGTCCCCTCATTCCGGAATAAGTCACTCTACCAATTGAGTTACGCGGACGTTCGTTCTTACTGCTATCTGCCTTTATGTCGTTATTGCGTCCTGCTGGCAGGTACGTCACATCTCCTCCCCCCCCCCGAAAGAGGCCGGGGGCATGGCCCACGGGTCCAGCCGTGACCACAAATCGTTGCAGGCAGCCATCCGCTGTAGAACGTGCACCCGCGAGAACTCCCCAGTCAATCTGGTGTGGCGTGGAATGCAACGTCACACACATTAATTTTTCGAAGCGCTGGAGAAGGAGATTCTCTTTATTTTTCTTATCTCGCGGTGTGGAAAGAACATCACACCATTGCGAGATTTTTGAACGGCCGGGTCATCCGGAAAGTTCGGGCGCCATTATAACAAAGTAAATTTCTCAGTCATTTTTGTCCACGCCGGGGCTCGAACCCGGGTCACCTCACTCCGGAATAAGTTGCTCTACCAATTGAGCTACGCGGACGTTCGTTCTGACTGATATCTACCTTTATGTCGTGTGCGTCCTGCTGGCAGGTACGTCACAACATATATAAAAGCAAAGTGGAAAAACGCGAGTGTTTCTATCAGTGAATTGTTTGACCACTTCTAAATAATCTAGAGATCTAAAAGTTGTTATGCTGATAGGTCTTCAGGTTGAGATACCTAGAAAGTTCGAACATCAAAACTCGGCTTTGAAATACTGTCCGTTTGAATTGTTTTACCACGCTTCTAGAAAAGTCTGAAAACCAAAGTATTCAGAAGAGTCAAGCTTAGCCTTACTGTTCAAAATGCTGATAGATCTTAAGGTTCGGATATCTAGAAGAGTCCGAAAACCAAAAACAAATCAAAACGGCGGTTTTGGAATGATTGTCTACTTGAACCTTTCTAATACTTCTACACTGCTAGAAATGTATGAAAAACCAAAAAAGCCAAAGGATTAGCCTTACTGTTCAAAATACTGATAGGTTTAAAGCTAATTATGCCAGAAACGTTGAAATGTGCAAACATTTCATGAAATTTTAATTTAAAATTAAGGGGCACCAAAGCCTGCTGCTAGTTTACGTCAAACCGTATGCATTTACTTCACCACCTTGTTATAAATTGCAAAATACACTGACGAAAAAAATCCCAACACCAAGAAGGGGTTGTGTTCGATAAACGACAGTTGGTAGGCGGTGAGAGTACATCTGTAAGATGACGTCTTTACAGATTTCCCGCTCGGCGCATACGTGTGGCGCTAGTAGCGCCCCTCGGAACATACAAAGCAGGTTTGCTGTAAGTACGCGCTGTAATGTTCGTGAGCGTTAGTTATCGTTGAGATTCGACGTAGTGTGTTGATGTTAGTCAAGAATGCCTTTAAGATTACGAAGAAGCCATTATCAACAGCTCACGGAGTTTGAACGAGGTCGTGTAATAGGGCTACGAGAAGGTGGATTTTTGTTCCGCAATATTGCAGAACGACTTGGCAGGAATGTAGCCACTGTGCATGATTGTTGGCAGCGGTGGTCAAGGGAAGGTACTGCCTCAAGAAGACCGGATTCCGGCCGGCCACGTGGCACTACTGCGAGAGAAGACCGCCGTGTACGGCGTATGGCCGTGGCGCATCGTACCGCGTCTGCGGCAGCAGTTCGAGCTGCAGTTGCCACCACAGTGACACAACGAACTGTCACAAATCGGTTACTTGAAGGACGGCTCCGAGCCAGACGCCCTGTAGCGTGCATTCCACTTACTCCAAACCACTACCGTTTGCGACGTCAGTGGTGTCAAGCTAGAGCTCATTGGAGGACGGAGTGAGATCTGTTGTGTTTTCTGATGAAAGCCAGTTCTGCCTGGGTGCCAGTGATGGCCGTGTGTTGGTTAGAAGGAGGCCAGGTGAGCGCCTGCAACCAACCTGTCTGCGGCCGAGACACACTGGACCTACACCTGGAGTTATGGTCTGCGGAGCAATTTCCTATGACAGCAGGAGCACTCTCGTGGTTATCCCACGCACCCTGACGGCACAGTTGTACGTCGGTCTGGTGATTCAACCTGTAGTGCTGCCATTCATGAACAGCATTCCAGGGGGTGTTTTCCAACAGGATAACGCTCGCCCGCATACCGCTGTTGTACCGCTGTTGTAACCCAACATGCTCTACAGAGTGTCGACATGTTGCCGTGGCCTGCTAGATCACCAGATCTTTCACCAATCGAGCACGTATGGGACATCATTGGACGACAAGGCCAGCGTCACCCCCAACCAGCATGAACCGTCCCTGTATTAACCGACCAAGTGCAACAGGCATGGAACTCCATCCCACAAACTGACATCCAGAACCTGTACGACACAATGCATGAACGTTTGCGTGCTTGCATTCAACATTCTAGCGGTTACTCCGGTTATTAATATACCAGCATTTCACATTTAAAATGGCTCTTCTCGCGCTTACATTAAGCTGTGATCTTGAAACCTTAATCGATTAAATATGTTAGCTCTACAAATGTATTGCCGCCATTTCATTCCTGTACAACTATTTTTTCTTGGTGTTGGGATTTTTTTTCCGTCAGTGTAGTTACCGATCTTAAGTTACTTTTGTTTCCCTTATTTACTTTTCCCTTTCTTTAATTTTATGTTCAAAAAATAATTTGATAAATTCACCGTTCGGAAAACGGGCACGAATGCTATTGTTACATATGTTACTTTTGTCTTATGCCTCTAGGACTAGATGCAAAGCCTCCCTTTTTCATGGAGTGCGAGAAACAGGACTTAAAAAGAAAACGCCCAAGTCAGAGAAGAGGCAAGAATTTCGCAGAGAAACCTGCAAAAAGATTCCACTTTGAGTCGCCCAGCAGTAAGAACCAATATTTCATTTTCCTTACTTTCATCTGCTTCTTGCTTTCCTTTTGTGTTTTCTGCGTCCATGTGATATGAAGAGTATTGTGAATTTTATTTTTTCAATGTTAGCTTCTTGTCCAACGAAATATGTGCTAAACAATTGCTATTTTAGTGTCAGTTTTGGCATCAGTCGCAAACGTCTTCTGTTCACTTAGAAAAGTACAGAACTTCCTTCAGAGCTAGCTGGTACCATCTATAAAGGAATTTATTCACCGATGACATTGTTTTTTCGTAATCGTCGCTAACACTACTGTGTTCATGAGGGAAAATGTGAAAGTTTCTAGCCAGAATTTCTTAATTATTTTCAGAACTGTTCGATGGACATGAGTTTTTAGCAAAGCAATGAATGGTTTTCATGTCAGAGTATTATACCCAGAACTCAGCTGAAATTATAACCCGCCCCTTCCGATGACCAAATAATTGGCATTGTATATGAGAATTTCAGAACAACGACTCCAAATTTTCAGTGCCAGGTATATGCGACCTCGAAGTCCACTGCTAACGTCAGAAAATTATCCACATTTTCCTTTTACTAAAATAGCAAACTTAAATGTTGTTAAAATGTCATGCATTTGACTTGTGCTTTAGATCATTCTAAAAGAAGAAATGTTTCTTAAGACAGGTATGAAAATAATGCAAGAGGTAGGTGCTTGGAAAGGATCCTTTTAAAAGCCAGCCACACATGAAACAAACAATTTGTATACTTTAATGTGTTATGTCTTTGACGGCCTTAAAACACCTGAACGAAATAAATTCAAACCTGTTGTTGCTCTGAGTTTCTATTAAGTATGTCGGTATAAAACAGATATTTGGTTTGCCAGTATTGTCTCGGTTAATTTCTATGTATCATCCGACTGTCTTGTCGGAACTAATTTATTTATTCATCGGGGCAGCTAGGAAATTAACAAAATAACAAAAAGCGTTAAAGAGATCCAGAAGCGGTTATGAAATCGTATATTTCGAGAAAAAGTTTTACAATTAAAAGAAATATGAGATAAATTTTTCTTTCAGTTAGGCATTGGACGATAGAGGCAATCTTGTTTTCTCCATTTTTCTTAACCCATCATCTATAAGAAAGCCGATGCTGATAAAAAACTTATTTTTAGTTCTCATAATTAACAGGAGCGGCACTTTTCCCGCCATGTATATGCCAATTCGATTGGAGTTAGCAATTCATTACTACTTTATATATAACAAAAATTCTATTGTGGAATCCCTGTACTCAGTTTCGCAGTTCTGGTCCACATGGCAGCGAAGGAACAAAGCGCACACTAGTGGACAAAATTTATTTGGAAGAAACTGCTATGGATTAGGGATAGAAGTGCGTGGAAGTTCGTTATGCAAATTAGAATCACTACACTTCAACTTTTACTGTGTTTTCGTCGTTGAAGGTGAACAAACTATTTTTTCTCTCAGAATTCCGCGTTTATTAAAAACATCTATGCCATAGCAGTTGACAAACATTATCATCAGTTTTACAAAATGTTGGTAAATCTCATACGAAGAACAAGATTTGAAACCATGTCAAGAAAAGCCACAATGTCAACTTCAAGAAGAGGAAAGAACGAAAAATAACAAATCCTTTAGTTCAAAACTATGAAAATCTATCAAAGCTTTTGGCGAATGCTTCAGAATAACGACATCATTCTGAGAGAGCGCAGAACTGTTCTAAAATGTTCGCTATGATAGTGTCAGATACTCATGATGTCCTTTAACACACTCAACAGACATTAAAGGTAAGAAACATTGACCTTTTATGCCTGTTCCGCAAAATGAAGCAAATTCTCTGTGCGTGTGCCTGTGCTCGTAAGATGAAAATAAAAAAGAACATGCTTAATGAGGATGAAGACAAATGACCAGAGGTTGTGCGTCATTGCGCTGTAGGGATGAAGAAACATAAAAGCTTTTATTAGAGGATGGTGTAGAGAAATCTCCCGGCTGTGATCACCATTTGTGGGGTACGGCAACTTTAGAAATTATAAATGGAAAAGTCACCGGCTTACCGTAAGGTTCAGCAGCATATTTCGTTAGGAGAGCATCATCACACGGAATACAATGCATAAAATTGAAACAATGTATCTCATTAAAAGTCTAAAGGCTTTTCAAGATTTCTTTAAATTCAGGTGTCAGTTTCCCAATTGAGTGTCACAACTCAGAGAAAAAAAAATGATTGTTGCCAAAGGGATCTCGAATGTAACTTAGCAGCTGCTAATCGGCTTTTCGAAGCCTGTTTTTTGTTGTTGTTTATTTTTTATTCATTCATTTCTCTTTCCGTTTTCCTCTTTTTCTGACATTATGTAAATAATCATACATTACTTCAGTGCCCTCAAGGGAAAAATAAGGTCTCACAATAAGTACATTTTCTTTTCAGCATCAAAGGGAGAAGATGCTGATAGTGATTCAAGTACAAGTGCGGATGCAGACTGCAGCACAAGAGCGCAAACAGATGCTGTCTCTTATTCAAGGTCAAGTTCGACATCAGTAACAGATAATGATGTTTCAAAGGCATCCATTTCAAGAATCCCAGAAATGCTTCCCTCTTTTCAAGGCCATCAACTTCAAGAACAGCACCGCAATCTGAAGTATATTTAAGGCCATCTACTTCAAGAACAGGAGCATATTCTGAACTGTGTTCAAAAGCATCAACTTCAAGGACACCAGCAAAACTGTGTGCTTCTTCAAAGGTAATGTGTCAAATGATTCCTGAAACGGTAACATAATATAGTCACTACTCGGTATACTTTCCTGTTCTAATTTATTTATTTATTCGACGAGTTGTTAATGACACAAAAAACTATGTTTCGTCAAACAGCAATGTTTGTAATACAGTAGATTCAAAGGTCGGCTCGGGCCACTGAGTGTTGTTCTCCATCATTTTCAGAAATTTAAAACTTGAATCTCCTGTGTTATATTTTGTTGTTTTCTCTGATGCAATTGTAAATTAATCAAAAATTCATTCCTTTTTCAGCACTTGCCCGAACTCTTTTGTAAAACATTTATGATTACTTGATCAATCGTTCCATTGAATAAATGTCTAAAGGTCAGGGCCCTAGGAAGAAGAGAAACACGGAAACATATTGCTGTAATATCTGCTCTTCACATAGAAGTTGATGTTAAATGTACAACGTTGCACATAAGAACTTTGCTATGTTAACGAATTTGAAACTCAAGCAAGAAAAAATAGAGAAACGTACGGACGCGTTTGTCTAATCAATGTGATTCTTTCTTAGTATGCATACAGAGTTCGTGTTTTATTCATAGAGTAATGGAACTCATTGCGTGGAAAGACGCCCTTATGTAGGAATTATCGACTTTAAGTTTTTGAATTACTCTCCGGACTACAGAATACAGACGAGAAGAAATGAAAAACAAAAGAAAGAAATACCAAAAATAACATAGCAATAAAAATGACACCCTGGAAAGAAATATCTATTTAAGAATGAAATATTTTCAAGAGGTGTTGAAATATTTTCTACAGTGGATCTCTCTTCTCTCTTCCTTTTTCTCTTTCAGTCTGCCTTTTTCTCTGACTGTCTGTCTCTCTCTGATTCTGTCTCTCTCTCTGACTCTGTCTCTCTCTCTGACTCTCTCTCTCTCTCTGTTTAAATGAATTGATTTCGTGATGACCTGCTGTAAAGGTGCATTTGCATTTCTCCTTTGGTAATAAAGGACTTGAACAGTTCCTTGAAAACTGCGAGATATCTGAAGCAGAATTATTCCAAGTTTTAAATTGTTCATTGTAATTGCATCTGTAAATTAAGAAGGGAATTTTTTAGTGTCGGGTTTATATGTGCAAGGTGTTTTTCTACGAAATTTCTTTCTCCTATACGCAGCGGTCAATGTGTCGTTAATTGGTCCACGTCACAGATTAAACAAAATGCAACTTTCAGCTGCGTTTCTTAATGCAACGTTCATGTTGAAAATGGGATGTGTGAACAGCTTTCCGTTCAGAGCAGTAATCATAGCTTGATGTGTGTCCAGAAGGTTCAAATGATTTCTGTTTTAAGCTGATGACCCCAGAAGTGTATCGTGATATTAGGATGTCCCCGACCATAAATTAAGGTCACTGATTCCAGGGGAGGGAGAGAAACAGAATCATGAAACAGAAATATCATCTGGACCTAGCGTCAATTTGAGTTCGGTACTGTAATTAGTGGTACTGTAGTGATTTTAGAACTTTGTTGCTATTATTGAGAATTTAATTCACTAATACAGTATAATGACATTGAACTAAATTTTTCGCAGAGCATGTCACGTAATAAACTAAATTTCACAAACTAAAATAACGCCCAGTGTAAAAAAAAATAAAGGAGAAAAACAGCAACTTACGTAAACTTGAACTGGTTTTATTTTCTATGCATGAAGTAATAACAAATAGAAAGTTGCAGTCACAAATACACTTTATCTTTGACAATCATCAGTTGACAAATCATCCGGTTATCCTAACAGCAAGATTATATTCGTAATAAACATAACAATCTCCTCAGTATCGCTCCTACAAAGTTTTATATCCCCCAGACCTGAACACACTCGTCTTAATTCTTTACTTTCATTTGATTTAGTGTTTGCGTTGCCAAACGAACAATTTGTTCAAAGAAGAAATGCGCCGTTCAGTAAGCAACTCTTTAACAGGGAACCAACGATATTTATATAAGAGACTGAAATTCAAAAAGGAAGGTTAATTAGAGGTATACATCCCTGCCAGAACCCTTCTCTCAGAAGGATTGTATGAGTGAGTGACTCGGGCAGTTCCCTGTTCTCAATAATAACAAAAATGATGTCTTTGCATGAATGCAAACTAAAGTGGGGAATGATTTTATGTAACACAAAATGAAAGCTTTGGTTGCCATTTTCTCACCCATTTTCCCATTTTTTTTCTAATTTTTGCAAAGTGAATTGCTCTAAATGAATGAATTTTTCTATATTGCTGTTGAACAGTTTAAGTTTAGTATTTTACGTGAGTGGCATTTTATTTGAAGTTGGTGATTATTATCATTCCAATTTAACTGTGTATTTGTGCAGTATATTAGTAAAAAACTTCAATATGAAATAATAAGGTCAATGAAAAATAACAATACAAATTGTTCTCCTAAGTCTTTAAGCTTTGCTCCTAAAACAAAATCCGGGAATTTGCAGTGGTGTCTAAAACCTAAGGACCAACGCTCTTTCAAAGGTTATAACCATAGAATTACACGTAACAGCTTCTGGCCTGTCAATTTGCATAACCGGACGTTCAGTAGAAAGCCTGTGCACATGCAAAATATCGAATCGTGCGAACAGGAGTCACGAGATGTCATTTAAATGGGTAAAAGAGAGAAGGGCGCAGTAGCCGACATGTCTGAAGGAAAAGGTCAATGTGGAGGCATAAAGATACGAATGTATTATTCACGTTATGTCTCAAAGACATCATCTAGATGATTTCACGTGGGAAGGAATTACAGAGGACCTGGAAGAAGTTCGACGAGTGAGTGATGTTACCAGAAAGTTTAGAATCGTACATAGTGTGGTATCCAGGATCTGGACAGCTTTTCAAACCAATGGAATGTGTCCCAGAAGCATGCTAGGAGGTTGCCCTCGCTCTACTATGAAGACATAGTTTGAATTGTAAAAACAAAACGCAACCTCTGCAGCACAGCTGGTCAGATTGTGAGTACACTCCATTCCAGTGGAGGAACGCGGATATCCCGACAAATTCTGACAAGACTTCTGAGACATATAGCGCTATACGATCGAAGGTGTGTAGTTTGCGTCCCTCAATTCAGAGCTGAAAGTAGCGCACGTTTTCAGTGGGGTCATATCGACAGAAATTGGACACGTCATCATTGGGCCAATGTACTCTTCACAGAAGAGAGTCTGTTCTCGGATTCTAGACATCAGTTGCTCTGGCGTGAAAGGGATGCTGCGTACCAGCGCGAGAATGTGCAGGAAAGGGACAGATACTGCGGTGCCGTGGCCATGGTGTGGGGCGGCGTCACGATTAATGGACACACCGAGCTACAGGTGCTGGGAAATGGGACTATGGCGGGCCAACGATATTGCAACGAAGTTTTTCTACGTGGTGTTTCATTATTCTGTGATACTAATTTAGGCGAAGACTTTCTGTTCATGGATGAGAACGCGACACCTCATTGTACGAGAGCAGTGCAGACAATTCTGGTGAACGAGGATATTCATCGCATCTACTTGCCCGTACGCTGTACAGATATCAACCCCATCGAACACATCTGCGACGCAATGGGGAGACGCATTGGTGCTCGAAACTCCCCATCCAGGAAACAAGCTGGGCCTGACCCGTGTTCTGAGGAAAGAGTGGACCAAATTGCCTGATGAACTCCTGGATCACGGAGTCGCCTGAAAGACTGAAAGTAGCTCATTACGATACGTCTGTGATGGGAACGGAAAATTTTTCTCAAATAATTTAATGAAATGTTTAATATTAATAAATAATATGTTTTATAAAATATATAGTTTGTATCTATGTGCGTATATCTAAAAAGGCTGATCCCTTCATCCACTTTTTACCTGAAGGAAGTACTGGCTAAAATAATCCCGAAAGCAATTTATAACAGTGGTACTAATTTATTCAAACAAAGGGAAAGCTGTCGGCCAGAATATATTTGCACAGATGTTTGAAAACAAACAGCTCTTTTTGAATGAATTTATGAAGCTTGTTACATGGGTTGTCTTAAAAATTACATGCCTGAAACCTCGACCTCAATCTCTGAGTCTGGAGATTGCTTTAAAGAAAAGAACATTAGTTTTTATTAATATTAGTTACTTCTGACTGACGAAATTTTGTTTTTTCCTAAATTATGTTAATTTCTGACACAATCACATTTCTAAAATGGTATCCTAGTGCAAAAAACATACGGTGAATAAAATGAAGACAATTGCTGTTTATCATTTGCCTTACAATCTAGGGAGAAAAATTAGAGACCAGAAACAGTGATTCATGCCTAGAAAATAAACATTAAGTTATTAGAAGTTAGAACAGAGTCTTAGAAATGAAGCAGTTGTAAGCACTCGAAATAACTTTTCGACACTTCTAAACCAGTTCGCAAAGTGAGAAAAAGGAAAAGCTATCCTAAGAAATTAGACCAAGATACCTACACGTTGGGAAGCTTATATTTGTATACTCTTGAGTAAAATATTAGGATTTCTTAATGGCAAAAATTTAAATTCTTATTTTATTATATATTTTTACTACTATAACATGCATTCATATTAAATTTAGAATGAGTATTTATTTCATAAACTGCTGATTTCGATCATTTTTAAAGCATTAATTTATGTTTTGATTTTTTTTTTGCAGGACAAAGCTTTGGAACGTAAGAAGGCGATCGCGAAAAAGAATTCGTCATTTGATTAGGACCCGATATTTGGGTTTATCAAAATCGTACTTGGCAAGATTGTATAAAATTAGAGAAAGGCAAAGACAGAAGCAGATGAAAGTGGAAGTATTCAAACCAAAATCCAAACATCCTGAGTCCAGAAAAGCAGAGGAACTGCCACAGCAGCAGGGAAAGCAAGAAAATGTCACTTCACTGATTGCGGAATCAATCGAGAAAACCGAATTGGATGCTGTAGTTATCCAGTCAGATGATCAAGAATTAAGAAAGGGCGATAAGCAGCCTGCAGAAGAAGAACTGTGGAAGACAAATGAAATTGCCTTTGTCTCCGAAGAAACAATGCTGCCAATAGAAAACCAATTTTGCAGCGAAGATAAATTACAGACAGGAGCTAATCAGTCTTCGACAGAAGATACGATAAATATCAAGGAAAATCTCAGTGAGAATGAAAAAGTGACCGAAGGAAGTCCATCTCCTTCTGAAAGAGATGAAACTCTCTTGATAATGAAAAACCAGACAGAAAAGGAAGAGATAGTCAAGACCAGTGAGATCCACTCTGGAATCAAAGAGAAAGAGATGGTCGAGGAACAACTGTCTGACAGGGAAGAGATTTTAAGAAATGACATCACTCATACTGCCACTGTAAACAAATCAACAGCCAGGAAAGATCAGTGTGCCAAGAAAAACGTAGTAACCAGAAAAGTTAATCCTAAGAAGGAAAAAGGATTAAAAAAATCGCAGATCCTGAATTTGGACACCAAAAGTGGAGGTAAGATGTTTACATAGAAGACACATTTTTTAAATGTTCTGTATAATATTGTGCTATTACTTGCATTAAAATGTGTTCCATTTTTTGATTTAGGATTTTACCAAGCCACGTAATAGATCTAGATTGTATTATTAGCACCTCAGGCATAGAGATCTTATTTTATGATGTGTTATTAGACTCATTTGTCAACTTCTATGGAATTTTGTTTAAGATGATGAAAAAAAGTCAAAAGCAGTCAACGAGTTCGTCTCTCTGTAAAGTTGTTTTTGGCCGGCAATGAGTTTTTTGTGGTTCGAAATTTTTTTAGGAGCGTTATCACGAACTAAATTCTGTACATGTCTGGTATTTTTAAGTAAACTTATTTATTTGAAAAGAAAAACCTCTGAGAATTTTCAAAATCGCGCTAAAAATCTACACAACGTATCCGTTTGATCCTGTAGATTTGGTGCCTCTGTGATCCTATTCCATTCCTAATAGGAAGGATATCAGTAACGTAATTTAACATCTTGTGAACAACTTTGCTTCATTCTCATAATGTTTATTGAAAGTATAATAAAAACAATTTACTCGGTTTAGTGTGCGCTTAATTATGATTTTGTTTCCGACAGAATAAAGTTCTGTAAATACATGAACATTTTCAGCAGCATTTGGAACTTAGGGAAAATTCTACATTAAATGGACTTGATTCTAATGTTTTATCATTCAAGGCTGAAATAGACTGGCCTTTCGTCCGAATCTCGAAATGTTATCATGCTTTTTTTGTTTTTTTGTGTTGTTTTTAAACTATGTGGCGTAAAGGAAGTCTTGACCTTTACGCTAACTTAAAATATCAACATACTGATAAATTGTTTCTAAATGAAACAAACCTTAACGACCAGACGAAACATATAAAACAGAAGTCAACTTACGGAAACAGTCCTTTATTCGGAATGTAATCACAACACTCTCCACACATTTATCTCAACACTATTCAATTCTCTCCTACAGCACTTTCTTAACAACGCTCATCATAATCGCTCACAATAATAGCTCTCAATAATCGCTCTTATCAACACACCTCAATAATCACTCTCAATAATTTCAACACCTCTCTCACAACAGATCAGTCGTCGCTTTTATCTCTTGTTCTTATCTTATTACATGCATACGTCACGTGCATTCAACCTCAATTGTGTTGCCAAACGTATTCATTTGAAGGAAAAGATATTCCGCTAAGCGTGAAGAATACTGAGAATAAACTCAAGATTTACATAGGGAAAGAAACTAAAAAAGGAAAGTTAATCTAGAATATACGTCACAACTATTCATACGTTGTGCTATGTTTCCTCTTGTTTTCCTTGCATTTTTGGGTTGTCATAATGTCATCCATTTTAAAATCGTTCTCTTTTGTATCTAGGAAACAGGGAAGGACGTTATTCCAGGCGTTCAGTTTCCAAAGTGAATTACAAGGAACCCAGAGATCTTGATGATGACGACTTCTTATGTAAATACTTTTCTCTTATACCTCAAATTATTTCGTACATCAAGTGATACAATTTAAAATATTTATCTGCTTTCACAATTCTGGATATTATTTATTATATCATTTCATTCTTTAAAAGTTATTTACTTATAAAATATGAAAACCCCGTTTAAAGGAGATAAGTTTCAGTGGGACGAAGCATGGAACAATAATAAATGGAATACCTTGAGTTTACTTTTGATATCAGTTTTTGGACTGAAGTGAATGTTGGAAATGCTTCTCGTTCATCCTTAGAATGCCCCTTGATATGCATATGTAAAAATCAGGTATTTTCAAACTTTTTTTATTGTTCTTGCGTCCCATGATTTGAGAACTTGATGTCTTCTTTTTCAGAAGCTTACAACTTGCTCCAGATTCGTGATATTAATATTATATATAAATTTAGTACAATGTATCCACTTTTATGTGTGTGTGTGTGCTTTGCAGCTAAGAGGTCAGAATGGAACCAAAACTATGGTTATGATTATCATAATTTTTTTGGAAGCTGGAGGAAAACAACTTTCCCTAGAGAAGGGTTTAAATGTTATTCTTGTCACCAAAAATAACCATAAGCTAAATAATAAGAAATGCCTGTTAAGAATTGTATTGTTTAAAACTTTTTGATTAGTGAGCTAAAAAGAAATTCTTGTGCACACGAAGATGTTACGCATATTTTCTGGCATACCCTTTTCGTAACTTCCCTGCGAGGTGTAGGTTCGACAACCGGTTTTTTCACAAAGTGAATGAACGAGAAATTTCCTCTATTAAGTGTAATATAAGAAACTGAAGTATTAAAAACGAAATGTTTTATTGTGTCTTTCCAAGTTTTCCATGCGTTGTTGAGAAATATGTCGGGTTAATAAACCGTTGATTTGATGTCATCACATACTAACAGGTATTCGATGATTACTTCATTTAAAATTACCCCCTTCTAACCAATACTACGCTCATTGGGTTTAAAAGTCTGTTTAATGCATGATGTTTTCATTTAATGTATGTTAGAAGGAATTTTTGAAATTCCTACTCATCAAGACAATCGCAAAATTTCTGCTGCAACTCTGAAATTCATCAGACGAATTTCCGAATTTCCCACATTAGTCTTCCAAGTTTGTTGTTTCACTTAAAGTCACAAAAACTTCTTTCCTATGAAACACAGATATTAATCAGACCGAAATGCGCGTACAGTAAATATTTCTGTTATTATTGTATATCTGTATAACCCTGTGTTATACCTGATTCACATTAGCCAAAAAAATCATAGCTAACAATTGTTTTCCGAAGATTGCTATCAGTGCTGTTATTTTTCATGTAACTAATGAACAGTTTCTGTTTTCATGGGTATGTAGTCGAATATAATGGTGCAAAGGTTTCATTTGAGGAAACAAGCAAACTCACCTTAGTCTGAAAGATCTCGTTAAGGCGATGTTGCCGAAGTAGACACCGCTCGTTTTAAGCATTTTGTAGCTTAAATGGTGGTCGATCATAAATTAGCAGTCTACCAACCATTTCCCCAAAACATCCGACAGCAGAGAAGTTTAGTCGTATGATTTGGACCCGAGAGTCACCCGGAACAAATATGCTGTGGAAATGATCAAAGGGAAGCTGTTAAACATTGTTTTTCAGCAATGTTAGTCATGTGCTTTGCAGGTGCAGTAGCGTAACATCACGTGACAGACAGTTCACGTTTTGCCGCACATGCAAGCTGATGTGGAAAACGAATGCTTCGAAAACCTGGACAGTTCTAACTTCACTCAGAGTGTGTATTTTAGTTCAGTTTTCAAAACAGATTATTTTCTGACAGATTTGTTTTGATTGCGAAGTATATCATTGATAAATCACTCACTGCTATCGGTATTAGAATTGTTGCCTGACACGGATGGAGATATTTGTAAACAGTATTGGGAATATGATTATTTTCCTACCGTGTTTTTTTTTTTTGGTTCTGAACGCCAATTACACTCCAAGTTTATTCAGAGAAAGACGATCAACAGCTGCCAAAATCACTCTTTATCTTTCTTTTTTACCTGTTTGGTGGTTTGCGTTGCACCACAGGTAAAGTTACAAATGCATTCAATCTCCAAAACCTTGCTTCCGTTTGAGTTGATTAATATAGCTTATGCTCTTCGATGTGTAGCAATAATTTTCAATTCAGAACGACATTTTCTCTTTTCCTAATCTCGTCCTTGAAGTCACACAAGCAGTCCTTTAGGGAAAGTATTCACAGGATCCTGCTGCTGCTCTGTTTCATTGGTCGTGTGTCTTATATTTCAATGCATTTCTTTGCGTTTAAACTCAGTAACACTTCTTTCAACAAACCTCCTCGCCCAAAGTTCTCCTTTTGGCCAAGATGTCGATAGTACTTCAAAACACACGCCTATAGGGTTATTAACATATCAATTAGTTGAATATAAACAGCAATAAAAAAATTATGGAGACAGACACAAATAAAAGTTCTGACTGGTTATTATTCTCACGCCTTCAGTCCTAGATGAAATACTTGTAAAAGGGAATATGTTGAATATGTTTAGATTTGTGCATGTAGAAGCCGTCACATAGAAATTTTCAGAACAGCCATTATTATGAAGTCTAATCTCAGACTTCGGGGACGGGCGTCAACGTTTCTAAATTAATTCCATTGATTTTATTTGATCGAAATTTTCTGCACTGCCTAACTAAATATTTTATTAATAAGCATATTGGTTCTGTAGCTGCCATCACATTCTTAAAGAAGTCTGTAACCTCGAATTGATTAAAAGTACGAGTAGATCAATTTGTTTTAAATCAATTTTGTCGCTTTTCCATGGATTCAATATTTAACAGGATTTCGTTTTCCTTCCAGTTTGTGAGGAGTGTCAAGCAGATTATGAAGGGCCTTGTCCTGTTCATGGACCAATGAAGAGAATCAGAAATAAAAAGGTACGTTTTGCATCTGATAATTTATAGTGCCACAACTGGTACATGACAACCATATAAATATATAAATTGATACATAAATTTTATATATTTATCATTTATACATACACTGAAGTGCCAGAAAAACTGGTACAGACGAGCTTATGCAAAATACATAGCAACGTCACCTATGCGCGTACTCGGTTGCGTCCGCCAGTGCGTATATAAAACGATACACATCCTTGCCAGCTGTCAGAGCTGTTTTCGGCATAAGAATGTCAAGTAATAACGATTTAAGCGATTTTCAACGCGGTGCCATAGTTGGCACTCGTGAGATGGGCCATAATATTTCGGAGGTAGAAACGAAGTTCGGATTTTCACGCACGAGCACTGCAAGGGTGCACCGTGACTACAAGAATTCCGGCAAAACCTCCAACCAACGATACCAGTGTGGCCGTAAAAAGACATTGGGTGAACGTGACCATCGTCGGCTGTCAAGAATCGTTTCACGCGATAGGCGTGCAACACTCGCAGGTATAATCGGAATTCAATGCTGGAGCCTCAACAAGCATCAGCGTCCGGACTGTGCAACGTACCCTGCACGATATGGGCTTTGGAAGCTGACGCCCAACTCGAGTCCCCTTGATGGGTGCGCGACACAGAGCTATTGGGCACAGCAACACCGCCACTGGACACTTGATGACTGGAAACAAGTAACCTGGTCTGACGAGTCGCGTTTCCAACTGTATCGGACATATGGAAGGATTCGTGTGTGGCGCAAACACCATGAAGCTATGGATCCCGCCTGTCAACAGGGAACTGTACCGGCTGGTAGGGGGGGGGGGGGGGTCCGTAATACGTAATAGTATGGGGTGTGTTTAGCTGGACTTCACTGGGCCCCCTGGTACGTCTACAAACATCTGTGACCGGCCAACGCTATGTGCGTATCCTTTCTTACGAGGTATACCCGTTCATGTCCTGAATTCATGCTGATGGGTTGGGCCTGTTCCAACAGGACAATGCGCCTTCACGCAAGTGTCGGGACGCTATATTATGGTTAGAGGAGCATTCATCTGAGTTTGGGGTGCTTCCATTCCCACTCATGTCCCCAGATCTGAACGTGATAGAACACACTTGGGATGCCATGCAACGCGCTATCAAACACAGGAATCCGAGACCTCGGAATACACCTGAATCGTGGAACGCTCTGCAGGACGTATGCTGTGCATTGCCTACAGTATATTTCCAGAAGCTAGTGGAGTCCTTTCCAGTCGTATTTCTGCAGTCTTGCGCTCCCGTGGGGAACCTACAAAGTATTAGACTGGTGTACCAGTTTTTCTTGCACCTCAGTGTATATATGTATTACATTATATACATTGATATGTATTATATAAATTGATTATTTATGACAGCAGTGGTGAATCTTTTAGCATTATACACAGAGGAAATTTCAGATCAAATATGTAAAACTGTTCTGCTTGTTAGAATCGGAAAAGCATTTTTGCGAAACTACATGGCCTTTTATTTGTGATATTATTTCCCAGTTCAGTTACACATACCATCATTAGGTATGATTTTCAGTACGCACAGAGTACGCGTTTACTTCGTGTTTAATATGGGATGTATTAAGGCCATCAAAGTGCATACCATCATTAGGTATGATGGTATACTGATGCATACGCACAAATTTTGATGAAACAGAGAAAGCAAATGTGCCCTGATTTCGTTTTTTACTCGGTTTTTTCCAGTATCCTCTATGATCAACAGCGACAGAGGAACTGTAATCAGTTAGAAGACCAAAAATTCTAAAAACGAAATTAATCACCTTCATACTTAAATTATGATTGGTCAGTAGATTAAACGTAAAAGAATGTAGAGACCATCATTTTCTTTAAAGTTAAAGCACGCGCTCTCAGGAGGAAGCAAGAAACATCTCTGATTCTAGAGATCCAAATCATTTACAAAACAATGGTGCGATAAAAGGTTTGAAATATCATTGAAAAAGTACAAAAGTGTACATGTCTGATGGTGCACAACTAAAAGTCTGTGCCTTTCGGGTGAAAAGCATGGTTTCTTGTTTTTCTCATATCACCTCAATATATATAGGCTGAGATTTTCTCTGTGGCATGTCCTGCGGAAGGATAATATCCCCAAACAAATTCAGCATGTCTTCATCGTTTCAGCAGAATGTGACGATCCATCATTGTATTGTGCCCTTCATTTATCAATCTCTGTTAGGAATTTGGCCTTATCTCCTGTAGATGGACACAGACTGTCACTGGAGTCATTCACTTTTCAGTTTTTGTTTTTTATCAACTGCCAAGAGTTCAGGGAACCCGTCGTGCTAACACCTTTTGCATAGAAAAACTTCTGCTATTTTGCTGTGCACTGGTTCAGAAGAGCTGCGCGCAGCACTGAAGATGTGCCGATCACCCATTACTAGATGTACAATGTCCGTATCTTCAGAAGATATTGTTACAGGGCTTGGTGCTGATATGTATTACAGCGCCTTGTTTGATGCTTCCTTTGCAGTAAGTCGGTATCAGTGGTATAATCCGTAATTCTCCCAGCTGGAGCAGATAAATACAATACAAAGTATGGAAAAGTGAATCGACTGAGGCTAAAGTTTGCAGTGAGGAAGACTTTTATTCAGATGTTACGGGGAATGTCTTTAAGCCTTGTCCTGATATCCGTTCTTTCTACATATTAACCTTTCATAATCTCCTTCCGTCTCTCTCATCATCGGCCTCATTCCTTCCTACTTCCCTTTGTCCCGAAGATGCTGGCACCCCCACTAAAGATCTCTTGCTTCGTCGACCTTCTACCACCGAGTTCTCTCTGCTCTTTCTTTCTCCCGATAGTCGATCCCCGAACGAAAACTCTCCCCCGTGTGTATTCCAACGAATTCCTCCTAAGCAAAGCCCCATCCTAAGATGACTCTTCTCCGAAAAACGCAAGATTCATTAATTGGCTCGCTGGCCCCCTCTACTCGCTTCGCCGCTTTGCTTGGGACAGTTGAAAAGCAATAATGTCCAGTTTCATTCTTCTCACATCGACAAAACTATAAATCTAACACCCCCTCTGCTGCGATACGTGGCAAAGGAAGTACTTTGCCTGTTCGCTGCCCATCCCATCAAAATGACGGGAATTGAAAGAAAATTATTATAATTCACTATCTCTAAAAATGGCTACTGAATTTTGCTTCTGATAAATATGGAAGCCCCGGTTACAATATCCTCCTGGCATGGGTTGCACAGTGTGAATCATCTTACATATTATCCATTCTTTGAAATCTGCTGCCCACTTGGATAATATGAAGGACGAAGACATCTCCCACCCCCCCATTTCAATATTCACAATGTCGCACCTTTGTCATAACACATGATCTTCGCAATCAGCTACGTATCTCCTCTGATACTAAACGTCTGTCATCAGTGGATGATTTTCTCCGTCTTCGTGAAACAACTTCAAGGAACACGGACAAAGGAGAGATCGTTGTAATCACTCATATGTAGTTGATGACTATAGTAAGTATGCCGCTCCGCTTGTCCTGTGGACAAAGCTGAAGGTTTCTGATTAGTCGTATTAGCCGGGTCCGAGTTCGATTCCTGGCTGAGGAATGGGTGGCGTATTTGACTTACTACTCTGGCTTTCTCTCTTCCCTAGAACCCGTTGCCCCAAATCAGTGACTGAAAACTGCTTACAGTGCTAAAAGTAGTTTATGCTGGTCGTCAAACCCCGAAACAACAACAAAAACTGGATATCAATTTTTACATGAGGTATAGAAAATTGCAACAGCATAACCCTACACCTTCATGCTATGTATTTCCCTCGAACGCCCTTGGTACACCCAAAATTTATTTTACTTTTCTTAGCAAAACAGTGGTCTGCAGTAGTGGATTTATATTCCTTTAAAAGGCATTTAGGAACGTACTATTGTCTTCTTATTTCGAACTCCTGTGGACCTTTCAACATTCGTTCCAGTCATGCAATGCACATTTTTGGTGTCTTTAATCAAAATTGTTTATTTAAACAATTAACGTGGATCTCAGTTAATGATGTGGATATCTTATTAACTTCAAAGAGATTTTAAATTTTGTTTTATCTCTGCTATGTAGGTCCCTACTGATGTCTCAGAGAGTAACAGAGCAGATCTCACGATCCCTGATGGCCTTTCGATCTGTCCTTCAGGGATCAAACGAGCTGGAAATGGAGTGTGGACAGAAATTCCTCTTGAAAAAGGAGTGATGTTTGGACCCTATGGAGGTGTGATCACCAAGAATAAAGAAAAGGGTGAAAAGAGTGGATACTCCTGGGTGGTGAGAACATATGCTTTATCTTCCTCTTAATATTTAGTTGAATGTTAACATTTATGTTTTTCTCCGTTTAGATTTTTACTCCGTGAAATAGTGAGGAATCGAAGACATTTTTCGACATACATGTTATGATTTCTCAAAAGAAATGTGTATTTATTGATGGTATGGACGTTAATATGGAATTTAAAATGTTACATGGAGATAACGAGACTAAAATGCTTGTGTTAGTGAGTAAATGTACGCGGTTCAGGATAAGTGAAAAATGTCAGATGAACAATCAAGGAGTAAATTGTCTATGGTGTCCAATTAAAGTATTTCAAATTTAACGTGTCTCTTCACATGTTATAAGCTCACTTTGTACAACCCGAACTCGGAGAAACTTCTTTCTTGCATCTTGTTTTCATGAAGCTGCTTAGCTTTTCCCAATGACTAGGACACAATGCATGAAAATAGTTTAGGTAAAGACTATAGCTGATGACCATTAACCTGTACCGTCCAATTGCGGACTCCACAGGATTAAGCAAACTCTCTCGATATTAATAGTGACGGCGTTGCGAGTAATCCTGCCAGGATCCGACATTCCCCATCCGGACAGAGTCGGTCCGTAGACCTGCAGCTTGCTGCTACCCCCGTGGGCCGGCACTTCTCACATCTCCGTCATGACCCGGGTGTGCGTGCCATTTGGGCAGGGGCTAGAAAAATTTATCTGCCCCTGTCTGGGAGAATCGATTGCTGGCGCGAACTGTTTGGGGCGACTGCCGTTTATTCAAACAAAAAATGATGTATGTATATTTATTTACACTGAGAAACCCATCTCCACGTGGGAAATAAATCCTTTGCTCAATGATCCCTCTCGCAAATATTTACACTATTTACACTCATACTCGCTCTGCCACAGGACTAGGGTCAGTTCTGTGGTGATGACTGGGCTCGAGTCATCAGTTCCTCTTCTCATTCTTCATCCCTCTTCTTTCTTCTTTCTTCTTCGGTCACCCCTCAATTAGGTAGACAGTCTGCTCCTCTTTGAGGTGCTTGACCATCTCGATAATCCCCTGTCGCGCTCTTGGGCACGCGAGCAGGATTGAGAGGTCCCTCGTCTTTGCCAATTCTGGCACTAAAAATTGCTCTCTTCCCATAGTTTAGGTAAGTCTCCCTTCGAAGAACAGCAAAACGCGAAGTTTGATATCAGCGCCGCGATTTTCTAATAACCTTCTGTCTGAATATATGGGCACAAATTCCAGAACATAAATATGTTACAGTATTAGGAACAATTCAGTGATTAAAATTAAAATTTTCACCTCAGTGACGTGCAGATCCTCGCCATACTTTTAATTTTGCTCATGCCAAATAAGGTCTGGCATCTGGTGTAAAAGTAAATTTATGCCGAAAGTCATAGAAATAATTTTGATTTATTCCCCAAATTTATGATTCAAATATTGCAACAATATGAGGCATCATATAGTGATGATTCAAACTTCAAATAGTAATAGAATGTGCTGTAGGTTATCTGCGATCATCACAATACACCCTTACATGAAACGTGATATTATTGCCGAATTCTTGCTCCCCCTTCAAGTCAAGTGCATGTTCCACCTTTCATGATTAGTGATACACTCAGCAAGACGCAATGGAACCTATCTTCGATATATATATATATATATGTTCCTTAAAAGTTTATTGAATTCCACAATTCCTCTTCTCATTTGAATCGTGCTCGAGCTGGATCGGAATGACCTATATATTCTCTCAACAGGAGGAAAATCTGGTGACATGGCTGGTCAGGTACGTTTTTTTGCATCTCGTGTTGCGAGCCCTATGGTAATGCTGTTGGAATATGGAATAAGGGTCACGGCCTGTTGCGGTCTACGCCATGCACGCACCTTCGAGTCGTCGTGTTGTAGTAGGATCCTCAAAAAATTCATTGCACTAAGCTACCCATTGTCATCTGTCCATATTCCAGTGCTGATGTTGCTTCGCTCACTGCAGCTTCGCAGAGTAGTTCCGTTTTTTTAACAGAGGTACTCGACGGGGGCGTCATTTGCCACAGCCCAATCGTGTCATAGTACTTCGAAAGTTCATTGCGCAAACCTTTGTAGATGCTCCAACTTTGAAAACCTACTTTATCTTCTTCTGTATAGCCATTTGTTCGTATGTTACAGTTTCTGAAAGATGCGGTCACCACCCCGAACATAAAGTGCCGGTTTGCGGCCACATGTTTACCGTCGATTGCTGGTCTTCATGTCTTGATACACACGTGCCAGTGTTGCACGCAGAAACCCCAGACGTGCAGTAGCGCAGATGCAGCCCCCAGTTTCCTCATACGGACTACATGCCCACGTCGAACTCGCTAAGTTCGCCGTGTTTATTGATGAACACAACTGGAGGTATGATATACAGAAAGCACGCGTATGACATATTTATAGCTTGCAGGGGGTGTCACGTGGGTGCATTATTTGAGTTCATACCTTTGCCAGTTATGAGTGGAAGAGACACACTAATAACTTTCTATTGAATTTCCGTTTTCCAATTAAAGTTGGAATTTCTTACAGCTTTTGAAATTTCTTGTCCATCATTTAGAATTCTGTCCATTGTTTTCTAAAGAATGCAGACTTTTTAAACATATTAAATCAATGCTTTCATATATTTTGCACTATGCGGCAAAACCCTCAGTCATGGCTTTCCAGTTAACAACACTGCACGTGTCTGCTCATCCTATGATCTGGCTGAAGTCGCCTGTTGTTGTTTTTCACATGTACGGCAATAAATATAACACCTTTTCCTTTATTTTCCCTAACACAGTTATGTTTTCTGAAGAGATCACTTTGTGTTTTAGATGCAGATAACAGAGAAAGGCGATCAACCGTAACGCATCTTCTAGAATTCAAATATTTTTAACTTCAATTTCCAACTATTTAATCTTGGTTTACAGTCTCACTCTCTTTGTTTTAGAAAGGAAGGTCTGTTTCGAAGCTGAATCATTTTTGTCCAAGAAAGAGTGTTCGGTACTTTATTGTTTGCTTTGTATATGAATTCATAATAACTTCGAAATTTAAAACTGTTTCATGTATAAAAATGGTATTAACAGATCATTAGTCAGTTGTGGTAAAATAATCTTTACTGTGTCTTACAAAAGATGTGCTTCAAATATCCTTCCAGAACAGGAAATATAAGCTGTGTCTTTTTGTTTTCTGCTCTGTTAAACACCTTTAAATGTTTCTTTGTTTGATATTTCGGAGATAACTTTTGTAACGTGCCTCCTGAAGATTAAGACTTGTGTGTAATATTATTAACACTTGCTTCATTCGATGCAACTGAAAATTGCTGCATGATTTCATGTACTCATAGCTTTGTATATTAAGGTATGCTTTACTGGCATTTCATTGAATTCAACCTCTTTACAGCTGATGAAATCTGGAAAGCACACCAAATACATAGACGGAGAAGATTTAGATAAATCCAACTGGCTGAGATACGTTAACTGTGCCAACAGTGAGGAGGAACAGAATCTCGTTGCGTTCCAGTACAAACAAAAGATCTATTACCGAACGTACAAGCCAGTAGATTTTGGAATGGAATTGTTCGTCTGGTATGGTGAAGAGTATGCTAAAGAATTAGGAATACCAACAAAACAAAAAGATCCATCAGAGGCGAATAATCAGAGTTATCCAGGTGAGATTACGTTCAGCAAATAATGAATAACATGCCTGCCTTAACTTACTGGTCATGCAATTATTTCTTCCATTTGTCCATGTGATTATGTAAAAGTGAACTACAAAAATAGTTCTTTTAAAATAACGATTTTGTTTTTTCAAATTGAATGTGATCTTCAAATCACTTCCTGTTAAATTTTCATTGAAAGATGAGAGTCAGAATAGGGAAAATTTTAAAATATTTTTTAAATAATTTAATTTATCTTATTTTATCTCCACTAAAAGTTATATCTGCATTTTGATGGTAACATTTACGAGAAATCATAAGTTCTGAGTATTGTTATTCAGCAACTTCGCCTATTTCGAGCGAGTAGGACTAAAAGCAGGAGTCGTGAGATTAAAAATAATCTAACTATACCCTACATGAGAGACAGGGAGAGAGAGAGAGAGAATAGTTGGATCACATAGTTACATTAATGTACAGTTTTGATTCATTTTGCTCTCATCATTCTGTTTGTTCATATGCTAGCGTACAACACGCGGTTATTCATCTAAGCAGGATTTTCATAAATTTCGTTAAGTTGTTTTGTACGTGAATGTTGAAGTAACCAGATTAAATCCGAGGAAGATATTTGAAGTTGTTCCCTTTCAGACAGGGATTGGTGGGATAATTCTGAATCTTTATATTTAATTTTCTTTTGACATATAGAATACTGTAACTAATTATGTCTCAATAATATGCTATAAATATGGAGAACAATCACTTTAGGCCATCATACATATCACCAAGCTGTTCTATGAGATTCAGAGGTCAGCTACACAAAAAATACAAACTACCAAATAGAATTTAACTAAATATTTACTTACTGTTGCCGTATCAAACTTCTCCATTTACATAGATCTTGACACACAACTCGGGTTTCACTGACATCCATCACACGATGTACACAAGACCTGTACTTCATACTCATAATCTTTTTTTCTCATGCAGCCACTCCTGAATCTGATCCTCCTATGACTTCCTTTGTCTTTCTCTGACTTTCCTTCCTGCTACTTGGGCAAAACAATTTCTTAGTAAGCATCTCATCACTCATTCTTTCAATATGTCCAAACCACCGATCCGTTTGAGGTCTTGTAATCTTTCTAAAACCTTAGCACATGAAGACAATTTGAATAATTGGATTTCAGAACACACCTAAAATGATTTTAGGTGAAATTAGGGATGCAAGCTACAGAACGAATACTTAAAAGCAGTGTTAAAAGACAGACGGGGAGTAGAGGCCTTTTAGAGCATGTTTAGGTAATCATCGGAGGCGAAATGTTAGCATCTGTACTTTTACTTGTAGACCAGGGTTTGCCCTTGTAGGAGTACAACGCATAGCCTATAACGAAGTGAATTTCTCCGTCATTTTTATCCGCATCAGGATTCGAACCCGGGTCCACTCATTCCGGAATAAGTTGCTCTACCAATTGAGCTACGCGGACATTTTATTCTGATTCCTATCTGCCTTTATGTCGTGTGCGTCCTTCTGGCAGGTACGTCACATCTCCTGGTACGTTACATCATCTCCCCCTTATTTTTATTTTTTTTCGAAGTGCTGCTCTTATTTTTCCTATCTCGCGGCGTGGAAATAACATCACACCATTGCGAGATTGTGAACGGTCGGGTCATCCGGATAGTTCGGGCGCCATTATAACGAAGTGAATTTCTCCGTCATTTTTATCGGCATCAGGATTCGAACCCGGGTCCACTCATTCCGGAATAAGTTGCTCTACCAATTGAGCAACGCGGACATTTATATTCTGATTCCTATCTGCCTTTATGTCGTGTGCGTCCTTCTGGCAGGTACGTCACATCTCCTGGTACGTTACAAGCCTACAAGTGTCTAACTTCAGGAAGTTACCTTTAAGAGACGAATTTCTGAGGAATGTAAGAATTTCGTGTCTTACATCATCTAGACTCAATAATGTTAGTTTATTTCTAAGAAATCTGAAAAGCATTATCTTTTGGAAGTCCAAACTTGAAACTATGTGTATTTGTTCTTACGATCATAATGTTCAGCACGCGGGTTGCACAAAATTCATTCTTAAGACAAGTGCCGTTAGTAACGAATTAATTTACATGCTGTTAACCGAATTAGATTTCCACAGGGTAATTAGGAGCGTTGGTAACAAATTCATCATATTTTTAACCGTATACAGCTAAGCTACAGCTATGTAATGCGCATCAACGTCTGTATTACGGCCTTAAGTTTCTTTTGAGTGCTACTGTTTCACGTACAGTCTACGAAGATGCAGCTCAATAGTCGAGTAAGCAGATTGACTGTTGTAAGTGGGAGCGGAGAAGGTCGTCTATGGAAGTTCAGTCCATATTTCGCACAAAATTCGGCAATTAAACACCTGCAAGAAAACTGTGTATATGGGTTACAACTCATTTCCTGAGAAAGGTTGTTCATGTTCTTTACAATAGGTGGTGATATATGATATTTGTCAGCGGAGTCTGATGAAAGAGTATCACAAAAGTTTCTTCTTAAAGCGCAGAGATCCGCATATCTTTAACGTCCAAAGTTTAAAGTTCCTCAGCCAAAAGAGAAAGTTTCTGAAGCCGAGATTTGCTTTTTAAGCCATACAGTATTGAATTTACTGGCATTAAGTGGAAACGTTAGACTTAACCAATGTCATCTCAATGTCAAACATGTTTCAACGAATGGAAACAGACTACTATAGTTGAACAGAACGTGTTCACTGATGAGGTAGTCTTTCATGTGAGGAGAGAATTAAACAAAGAATGTTCGCGCTTGGAGAACAGAAAATCCTGAGAAAGTGTTGAGGCACAAGCGTGCAAGTTAAATTCTGATGTTTACAGCAATAAGCAGGAAAAAAGTGTACGAACCGTTCTTTGCGGAAGCAACCGTTACGGGAACTGTGTATCTGGATACTTTGAAAGACTTTTTCATTCCGTAACTGGAATCTGGCAGGGAGTCTGACATTCTGTCCCATAAAAAAAAAAAAAAAAAGGCTTCGTCACATTTCACAAAGAATGCTTACAAATTCTTCGGCAACCCTATCATTGTAAAATGGATCTGCCAGGTGAATTTTGTTTCGTGGCTTCTAAAATCACGTGACTTAACAGCTCTGAATTTCGCATTATGGCCCGATGTGAAGAATATTGTCTACGTTCCTCCAATGCCCAACGGCGTTGAAGATTCAAAAAACAGGAGTTTCAGAAACTATGTTTCAAGTGCACGAGGCAATGTTGGATAGAATTTGGCAGGAATTGGATTATTATCGGTGCAATATGTAATATGGCACCGCATTTTGAACACATGTGAAAGAAAGATTCATTTTATGTGTTTCAATTTCAAATACAGAATTAAACATAAGCTACCAATTTTTAAAATTGTTGCCGAAGTTCGCAATTACCACGTATTTTCGGACAGACAAAAGTCCGTATTTTCCCGTTCAGGCTTTGATGTAATGTGTCGACATAAGCAGGTTCAATGTATTAAAACCTGCTTGATCGAGCTTAGGAACAGCACCAGTAGACAGGAAGCGACTCATTTTATATACAAGTGAAGGAATGTTCTTTTTATTCGGTGATTACATAACACTGAAACGACTCTTTCCTCATTCAGCTGGGAAGACATCCCAGTAGTAGAGGTGATTTTGCAATTCGACTGCTATTCGTATATTTGAAAAGTGACCAGCTGACCCATGATCGTGCTGTTCTGGTTGCTTTTTGAAGTTCTGGAAATGGCGTTGGGCGACATGGACTATTTTCATGAAAATGAGTTGCTCTCCTGTCTTATTCGTAATTCAACCATAAATTGACAGCAGTTGGGTTGCTAATATCAGCATGAGTCTAGAGACTTGTGTTTCCACCAATACTATTTCATTTAATTTCAAAGCGTATATTCATTTCCGGTTACTAGAGTATATTTATTTGGCCGATAATAAGCAGCTGATTACAACTGCAGTAATTGTTTAAAGATTCTGCAGTGAGTGACAATTTTTTATCTGTAAACCATTAGTAAGCTACGTGAAATCACATTCTGAAGGTCTACCAGGAAAGAAATTTAGGTTAAGGAACAGTGTCTTTAATGTAAATTCCTTACCGCCAGTTTTTTACCAAGGCGAATTGAGAGTTAGTTGGATAAAAACAAAAACTGTAGGATAAATATTGAAGTAAAGTCAAAATCTTAAATCTCCGATAAAGTAATATGTTACCGGATCTTCGTCGCTTAGAGATAAGAGTGTTTTCCTTTCACTTTTAGAATGCAGAATTTAATTTCTTCTCCGAGGATCTGAGATGTTCATCCCTAACATTAGGCCACAGGCTCAAGGGAAAGGAGTGATCCAGAACTGTTAGAATGAATACTATACCACGTGTTACCCGGAACTCTGAGGACCTGTAATCCCGCTTCATACACACTTCTATCATCAGGCGAATAAAAGTATCTGCTATCAGAAATCGTCGACAGAATTACACCACATTTCTGATTCCAAAGCTCTTTGACTAACATTTCGTGCAGGGACTGCTGAAAAAAGAATTTTGAAGAAATACTGAGACCAAAGTCCCGAGATCATTTTTCTATATTTTATGTATCACGGAATTTCCACCTTCTTAATATAAAGAAAACCTGAAATAAAGAACAGATATGCAGTTGGTTCGACGATAGTTGTGCGCAGTAACTTCTTAGTACAGTTTATGACGACTGACTCTAGGGAAAGTATATCATCAGAACCCAAGGAAAAGCAAAGCTGATGAATCCGCGGTTCAGTGGGTACTTCAATTCTCAGCATCAGTGGGTGATTTCTCATTTTGGTTTGGTCAACGTACTGACTGTCGTGCTGCTCACAGATCCCCTTTCTTAGTACTTTGCAAAACTTCCTGGATGTCATTCAAGTTCGGGGATCACGGTATTTTACTGAATTACTGAAAAATGTTCTTGATAATTTCCATTGAAGGATAGACGCAGATTGCGGAAACATGTGGCTCCGAATTTAAACATCAAATTGGTATCCATCTTTTTCTTCTTGTTTCTCTTAACAGCTGTGTTGTGTGAAGGCATTCATTAAAGCATACAGGCCAACTGCACTGTTACAAGTCACGTATCCATTCAGGAAAACTCATTCCTCGAATTCATCCACATGCGAGTGTTGAGAATTCTCCTAGAGTGAGTTTTCTTTAGACCTGTCCTCGTTGCTCTTGAAATCTTTGTATGGCAGAATAATATAAGTCCTAGTTCGATTCAAAGTCGGCGAAAGGAATTTAAAAACCCAGCTAATCTCTTTTAAGTAGTTATAAGAGAAGAAAAGAAATGAAAGAGAGTGATGAACCGTACGGTGTTTAAAAAGGCAGGGGTATGGATTTCTGTCTGGTTATCCAAGTGGGTTCCGGGTTCGAATTCCAGATGAGGCATATGTGCTGTACTTGTCCGAGGGCGTTGGCTCTGCCACTTCCCTTGAACTACTGTCCCTAAATTAAGAACGGTCAATTACTTATTTCCCAACGAGTTGCTCACGGTGGTCGTCAAACTTCGAAACAAAAGAAAAGAATGCTACGCACTAATAGAAGTTTAATATGAAACAGTGAAGTGAATGTTCTTGTAGCCTGTGTTATAATGATTCACGCTTCACTGTTTGGCTATTTTCTCGGAGTTGGAAGCTCGGGAAATAACGAGACTTCCAAGGAGGCTTATGTCAGTACGTAGTGATTTAATTTAAATATATATATGCTATCGCATATCCACCATAAACTTTGCAGATATGTTGAAAACAATTCGTTGAACAAATGAGTGAAAATATTTTTAAAAGCAGAACCAAATAAAGTATTTCTTAAGATTATCCCCGCACACTTTCACGTTGTTTACTATTACAGAGTGTCAGTGTTTTACTGGTACTACCATGGACACTGCATGTAACAGTTGTCATCCCTTGCCTCACCTCCTCAAGTAAATGGAACGTTTATTAAATAATAATTTCGCTTCTCCAGCTGATGCGACTCCTCAGTAAAAGCTGTCTCGTAACATTCATCGTACCTTATCGAAATCATTCAAGTGATCTCGGAATTAGGACCACCCCTGTCAAAAGTGGATGCTTCGCGTTGACCACATGACTTCCTAGAGGGCGTAATAAGTCGTCCGACGAAGCATATACATATGGTGGGAGGAAGCAGTAGGTAGTAAAATTCGGGGCATGATGGATAAACCGAAGTATCTGTCGGTCTTTGACAAAGGACAGATTGTTGGGGAGCGGAAAACGGGTTCTTTGATTTTCCAAACAGTTGAACTGGTGGGTCGTCCTTGAGCCGCCGCCATAGTTAAAGTGTATGAGGACTGGCGTCAAAATGGTCAAAAAACGACCCGCAGGCAAAACTGCACAGGGAGCGAAAGGTTTATGTGAGGTCCGATGACTTGCACAGGCCAACGGACGCAGTACTGTTCAAAAGTTGTCTACCCAATACAACAGAAGTCAACCCGAAAGAATATCTGTCATGACCACGCTCGCACATATGGGCTATAACAGCAGTTGACCCCTGGGACATCCTTTCCTAAGCACTGACCGACGTAGCATCTGCGCAAAAGGTTTGCCAGGTTCAAAGATTAGTCAAGTTGGATGTCGGATGACTTGAAAAAAGTGTGCTGGTCTGACGATCGCATTTTTACTCCACTCCGTGGATGGTCGTGTATGTATTTGTTGCAAACAACATCAGCCACGGGATCCATCTTGCATGGTCTCCACAGCGCAAGCCAGTGGAGGAGGTTGTATGGTGTGGGGGGAGTTTACCTGGCAGGAACTTGAACCTCTGGTACATGTAAAATAGCGTATGACTGGTGCCTACATCATGAATTGCTTACCGACTTTGCACATCTAACCATGTTGCACTTTTTCCCCGAATGGGGATGGTGTCTTCCAATATGACAAAGCGTCAAGCCTCAGGTCCAGTTTTGTGCAGGAATGGTTTGAGGAACAAAGTTCAGACCTCCAGCATATTAATTAGCCTCAGAACTCCCCATCTATCAATCCCGTAGATCACTTGTGGGACACTATGGGCCGGCATATCAGGGGTCTGGATACAACAATCACCTGCATACCGGCATTGAAAACCGCATTACACACAGATTGGTTACCATACCTCTCAACTGCTTCCGCAATCTTATTAAATCGATGCCACGTGGGATAGCTGCTGGTTGGTTGGTTGGTTAATAGATTTTAATGGCGCAAGGGCCATGGTTGGCCAAAGAGCGCCAAACAAAAGACATCAAAACAAAACAAAATCAATAAAAAACGTACACAAGGTTAAAAACAGGCTGATGTGGTAAAAATGAAATATAATAGTGAACAAGTTAAAATCTAGACGAGTTTAAAAAAGTCAATTTCCTGTAAAAATGAAAACACTGCTCTCGTGTCGCAGGCTTCACCGATAATAGTTTGCAGCGTAGCTGCTCCTTCGTCCAACAGATGATAGTGAAAATGACGAAAACGATGATCACAAAACCGAACACAAGTACATAAAATATGAAGGACAGTGAGACGACAGTTTCACGCCTCACACACCGAGACACTCTCGCCACACAGCAAAAAGCGGTGAGTAAAGCGACAGTGCCCAATGCGGAGACGTGCAAGAACAACTTCCTCACGACGGTTCTTCCGCAAACTAGACTTCCATAGTCCGATCTGTGGCTTGATAGAATGCAGCTTATTGCTGCCCTGCTGAGACCACAGGGACTGCCACTCGTCCAGGAGAAATGTCCGGATCAAAGGTATAAAATCGCGGAAAGACAGTGGCAGCCGAGCTGGCGACATGGAGGAAACAGACCTGGCTGAGAAATCTGCCAGCTCGTTACCCCGGATCCCAACATGGCCAGGAACCCAACAGAATCGGACCAGGAATCCAGCACCTTCCAAAGTTCCAAGAAGACGACGGATATCACGGATGACAGGTGAGTCCGTGTCCTCTGGAGAAGATAAAACTTGGATGACGGACTGGGAATCGGAGCAAATCATAGCGCGACGATGAGATCTAGACTGTATGTGACACAAAGCAAGGTGTACCGCACGCATCTCTGCCGGAAAGACTGTGGATTCAGGCCGAAGCCTCTCAGCATGGGAGGCATCGCCACACACGAAAGCGGATCCGACAACCTCACCGGATTTCGACCCGTCAGTAAATACAGGCACGAAATGCGGGAAGAGAGACTGTACCTCGGCAAAGAGCTGTTAATACACCAGAGCAGGAGTGGAAGACTTTGGCCACACACAAAGGGAAAGGTCAGCCGTAGCTTGAACCGGCTGCCAAGGCGGTTCATTGTAGAAGCGGGTCAAACCAATCCTTGACAAGTCCAGACCAGCATCGGTTCTACGTCAATTCGTCGCGTGCGTCAATTCGTCGACTGCGTCAATTCGTCGACTGCGACGATTCGTCGCGCGTCAATTCGTCGCCTACGTCAATTCGTCGCGCGTTAATTCGTCGCGCGTCAATTCGTCGACTGCGTCAATTCGTCGCGGACAAATTCGTCGACTACGTCAATTCGTCGCGTTTACAGATTTTGGTTACATACAAAACGAATTCAGCAAAACGTACGATTTCGAACGTCTTGCTCCCTGATCAAATTTATAAAGTTTGGCCACGCAGACAGGATAGGAATATTACGTTTTTCTTTGGCACCAAAAATATTAGACGGTAAACGGTTTTTGGAACGGGGCAGGGCCCGGTTGGTCAGAGCCCCCCATATACAAAATTTTCGTAAAATCTACAGTTTTCAATTCAGAACCACCAAATCTGGTATACTATCTCGTGGTATTCTAACTTAGACTGTAGACGGTTTTGGGAAGCGGTTGCAGAGAGGAGGGGGGGTTACAGCCCCCTACAGAATTGCCGTAAGATATAGTTTTCAATTTAGAACTACCAAATTTGGTATGTTATCTCAGGGTACTCTAACTTAGACGGTTTTTGGAAAGGGTCAGGGGCCCGGTTGGTCAGAGCCCCCACACTACAGTTTTCAATTCAGAACCACCAAATCAGGTATCCTATCTCATAGTACTCTAACTTAGACGGTTGTCTGTTTTTGGAACGGGTCA
Source organism: Macrothele yani (assembly GCA_039090855.1). Lineage (NCBI taxonomy): Eukaryota > Metazoa > Arthropoda > Arachnida > Araneae > Macrothelidae > Macrothele > Macrothele yani. The sequence goes on from JAYWMT010000412.1 coordinate 41,769, forward strand.
AGGCCCGGGGAGTCAGAGCCCCCCTCCCCCCATACATACAAAGTTTTCGTAAAATCTAGTTTTCATTTCAGAACCATCAAATTTGGTATCATGAAACTAACTTAGACGCTAGACGGTTTTTGGAAGGGGTTGGAGCCCGCGGGGTCGGACCCCCCCCCCTCTCATAAAAAATTTCGTAAAATCTACAGTTTTCATCTTAGAACCACCAAATTTGGTATACTATCTTATGGTACTCTAACTTAGTCGGCAGACCGTTTCCGGAACGGGTCAAGGCCCGGGGGTCAGAGCACCCCCACATACAAAATTTTCTTAAAATCTACAGTTTTCAACTCAGAACCACCTAATCTGGTATACTATCTCATGGTACTCTAACTTAGACGCTAGACGGTTTTTGGAAGGGGTTGGAGCCCGGGGGGTCAGACCCCCCGAATAAAAACTTTTTCCTAAAATCTACAGTTTTCAATTTAGAACCACCAAATTTGGTATACTATCTCATGGTACTCTAACTTAGACGCTAGACGGTTTTTGAAAGGGGTTGGAGCCCGGGGGTCAGACCCCCCGGAAAAAAACTTTCGTAAAATCTACAGTTTTCAATTTAGAACCACCAAATTTGGTATACTATCTCATGGTACTCTAACTTAGACGCTAGACGGTTTTTGAAAGGGGTTGGAGCCCGCGGGGTCGGGCCCCCCCCCCTAAAAATTTCGTAAAATCTACAGTTTTCATCTTAGAACCACCAAATTTGGTATACTATCTTATGGTACTCTAACTTAGACTGCAGACCGTTTTTGGAACGGGTCAAGGCCCGGGGGATCAGAGCCCCCATACAAAATTTTCTTAAAAACTACAGTTTTCAATTCAGAACCACCTAATCTGGTATACTATCTCATGGTACTCTAACTTAGACGCTAGACGGTTTTTGAAAGGGGTTGGAGCCCGGGGGTCAGACCCCCCCCCGAATAAACAGTTTTTCGTAAAATCTACAGTTTTCAATTTAGAACCACCAAATTTGGCATACTATCTCATGGTACTCTAACTTAGACGCTAGACGGTTTTTGGAAGGGGCTGGAACCCCGGGGTGAGAGCCCCTCCCCTCCTCATAAAAATTTCGTAAAATCTACAGTTTTCAATTTAGGACAACCAGATTTGGTATACTACTTATGGTTATCTAACTTAGACGGTAGACGGTTTTTGGAAGGGGTCGGGGCCCGGGTCAAGGTAGCCCCATGCAAAATTTTCGTAAAAAGTTCCGTTTTTTACTCTTAAGAATACCCTATTTACGTTCTAAGGCGCTCTTTGGCCCTTTGAGGGCCTTGCACCATAAACCATCAACCAACCAACCAACTAACTAACCTACGGTCTAAGTTAGGGACTGTAGATAACAATAAAGTGCAAAAATATGCGTTTAATGGTGTATTAAAAACACAAATCTATATAGTTTAGCTTTCACTACCAACGAACGGCTTATCAGAAAGAAATATAATGTAATGTAAACAGAGAGTTCCAGATATTCAAAATTCAAAACGGTAAGAAAAGATGATCAATGCCAATGTGAAGTCGTATGCATGCGACATCACATAGGTACATTGCATTTCTGTGTCGCAGGATTCACAGAAGCACACGCCAGATGTACGGCAGCTCTATAGATGTCTCCTAGAAGGTAAGTATTCCCATTCCTTTGATGATCAATGCCAATGTGAAGTCGTATGCATGCGACATCACATAGGTACATTGCATTTCTGTGTCGCAGGATTCACAGAAGCACACGCCAGATGTACGGCAGCTCTATAGATGTCTCCTAGAAGGTAAGTATTCCCATTCCTTTGATGATCAATGCCAATGTGAAGTCGTATGCATGCGACATCACATAGGTACATTGCATTTCTCTGTCGCGGGATTCACAGAAGCACACGCCAGATGTACGGCAGTTCTATAGATGTCTCCTAGAAGGTAAGTATTCCCATTCCTTTTTCTTTCTTTTTTTGTTTCGCAAAATTAAATTAACTAAATCAAAAAATTTAAAATAAGTTTACTGGAAAATTGCAGGAATATCTTTTTCATTCATTAACTTTCACCCGCTGAACTTGGTGATTCCACAAATAGTAATATTTACCTGGCAAATAACTGGTATCCCTGCTAGTACAAATTATATTAATGATTTATTTGCGTCCAGTTCAATCTAGTATGTCCATAAGAGCGTTAGGGGCCGTATGAAAAATACATTTCAACGTGTGCCGCTACGGCGGCGGAGTGATCTAGGCGCTGGCTTCTGACCACTTGTCGAGAAGGATCCTGGTTCAAATCCCGGTGAATCATGGACGTTGTGCTTGACTTCTGGCACTGGCTGTCCCCCTTCCCAGGAACCAGTGGCCCAAAATTGGGAATGTCCGACTGCTTATAGCCCACTGAATTGATCACGGTGGTCGTTAACCCCCCCCCCCCCAAAGATTGCGACGTGTCCATTGCTATTTGTTGTGGACCGTACAAAAAGTATGTTTTTGATATCAAGGTGTCCACTTCCATGTAGGCTGGCCATAAAATGTTAGGAGACCGTACAAAATTGCACTTTTGTTTTCACCTTGTCAGCGCTTCGGTATATGGTTGAAGTATACGTATATATAGTTGGGCCATTTCAGCACGTAGTTTGGTTTATATAGAAAATCAAGATAATGTTACATTTTTACTCAGCTACAACACATTAATCCCGAAGGCTATTTGTTGAAATCTTTAATCCGCCGTGCTCATATTCACAACGTTAACATAACATGTCAAGTTATTAATGTTGCAGTTTTACCCTGTCACAAAACTTTAGTTACAAGACCTTAGGCGTAAACTTTTTTAGGAATTTTTAGTCCGACGTATTCATAAGGTTTCGATAACATGCCAAGGTTATGGTACTGCGTTTTGACTGAGGCACAAAAATTAATAAACAGGCCTTAAGCCCTTTTATCAGTTTTCAATCAACCGTGCTCATATACATAAAATTTTCAGAGAAAGTCAAGTTTACTGTGTTGCGCATTTACTCGAGTACAAAACTATAAACAGCCATTAACTTTCACCCGCTGAACTTGGTGATTCCTCAATTCATCCATTAACAAGTCTTTTAAGTGATTGTATGCTATGGTCATATTGATAATGTTTGATGACAAGTCAGGTTAATGATGTTGCACTTATTAAAGACTTAAAAAGGTGTAGAGGCTAGTAATTATTATTTGAAGTCTAAATAAAAGCTCATTTTTAACATGACTCGTCATGAAATCCTTGTGAATATGGCATTTATTTCATTTTGTACATTTTACAAAGCGTATGCATTTTTTTTGGCATTTGTTTTAATTTTGTGTTGTACTTGTTACATAGCGTTTCGCATTTTTGTAATGCTTGTGACTTGTGATTGCATTTTGAATTTTTATTTGTTTCACATTTTGGATTGCATTTTGAATTTTTATATGTTTCACATTTTGGATTACTTTTTGACATTTTATGTTTTTGACATGCTATTTTTGAAAATTTTTGTCTTTTTTAATTTTGCGTTGGTTTTACATTCTTGCATCTTCGGCGGAATTACATTCTTGAAAAATTCAAATACAAGTTAGTAAAAGGTATAATTCAATTAGTGAGAAATACCAGCACATTTTAGTAAAGGGTAGAATTATATGAAATTCCTCTTAAAATGTCCAGCATGTTAACATTGTCTCTGTGCACCAAAGAAGTTCGAATTCCTTTTTATCTTGCCAGCGTTTCTCTTCTGGGTGGATTTGTTGGAATCTGTGCTATCACTCTTTCGATTTTAGCCATAGTTGTTCTCTGCTCTTTCGCAATTTCACTGATTATTTCGTACAGTCACAGTTTTTTCTCTCCCAGAATTGTATTCCAGCATCTGTCTAATCTTTCAAGTTCGTTTTGTGTTCTGGGAAAGCCAAATAAATTGTTTTCACTAACTGACCAAATTGTTGGCGGGAACAGCTGAGGGCTTCTGCTTGGATTGTTTCTTCTGCTTCCACAAAATTTTCCAAGAACATAATTTTCCTCAAACCACTGAACTACAGAATCTGCATATTCTAGTAAAATTGATTTCACAAAATGAAATGCCCAAAACATTAAAAAAACTGCAACCACACGAAACAAAATACCCAAAACATGGTAAGAAATTCTGTTGAAAGCACAATGAAGGTATACGATAGGAGAAATATATGTTTTTAAAACTTAATACAAGTGTCAAAACTGAAATAAAAAGAAAGAAAAAGAAATATTCCAAATTTCATTGTTACTTTAGATATTTTGACCTGTTGACATTTCGTAAATTGTACTTGCACTCGGTCAAAAAATATTACTTACAAGGACTCTTTAGTAACTTTTAATCGCTGTGGTCGTATTTATAAGGTTTGCATAACAAATCAAGTTAATAATGTTGCGCTTTCACTTAGGCACCAAATGCTAATTATTGGCCGCTAGGCCTAGGCCTTTTAAATAATTTTTGATAAGCGTAACACTCTTAAATTGATTTGTCATGCAAACCTCATATAATCACAGCATTATAAAAATTACTGTAAATGCATATGCCTAGGTCACGGGCGTAGCTATTAATGCTTTGTGCTCGAGTAACATTTAAACAGAATTCATTTTATTTTCTATGAAAACTACATAAATATCAGCTCGGAGGACTGAAAACTATCAAAAATCTCTAGGCCTATTGTCTGCTTAATAGTTCCAACCTCAGAAAAGCGCATTGCAAAAATCTTGGACTTCTATGAAAACATTATGAAAATTAGCACGGCACACTGAAAATTGCTAAACAGGCCCAGTCCTAGGGTTTTCTAATTATTGTTTTGTACCTGACTAAAAGTGTAACATTATCTTTAGTTCTTACTAGCAGGGGTACCCGGTATTTCCCAGGTAAATATTACTATTTCTAAAATCACCAAGTTCAGCGGGTGAAAGTTAATGAATGAAAAAGCTATTTCCGTAAATTTCCAGGAAACTTATTTTAAATATTTTGATTTAGTTAATTTAATTATACGAAGCAAAAAAGAATTTACATTATTTACAGTACATTGTATTTCTGCCTGATAAGGCAACCGTTGGTGGTGAAAGCTAACGTTTATTAATTTGTGTTTTTAATACATCATGAACCGGATATTTTTTCACTTTATTGTTATCTACGGCCTCTAACCTAGACCGTAGGTGCGGTAATGGAGTGCTGTATTGGGATGCAGTTCTTAAGAGTAAAAATTGTAATTTTTACGAAAATTTTGAATGGGCCCCCTTCACACCGGGCACCGACCCTTTCCGTCTGCGGTCTAAGTTACAATACAATGAGGGAGTGTACTAAATTTGGTCGTTCTAAATTCGAAACTGTAGGTTTTACAAAAATTGGCAGGGGGGGGGGGCTCTGAACCCCTGTCTCCAACCGTTTCCAAAAATCGCCTGCATTCTCAGTTAGAGTACCATGACATAGTATACCAAATTTGGTGGTTTTAAATTGAAAACTGTAGATTTTACGAAAAATTTTTATGGGGAGGGCTCTGACCCCGTGCCTGACCCGTTCCCAAAACCGTCTACCATCTAAGTTAGAGTACCATGAGATAGTATACCAAATTTGGTTGTTCCAAATTGAAAACTGTAGATTTTACGAAAATTTTGTATGGGGGGAACGATCTAACCCCGGGCCCCAACCCGTTCCGAAAATCGTCTACGGTCTAAGTTAGAGTACCATGATATGGTATACCAAATTTGGTGGTTCTAAATTGAAAACTATAGATTTCAAGAAATTCTATATGGGGGGGGGGGCTCTGAACCCCGGGCTCCGACCCTTTCCAAAAAACCATCTACCGTCTAAGTTAGAGAACCATGAGATAATATACCAAATTTGGTCGTTCTAAATTGAAAACTAGTTTTTACGAAAAAATTTTATGGGGGGGGGCTCTTACCCCGTGCCCGACCCGTTCCAAAAACCCTCTACCGTCTAAGTCAGAGTACCATAAGATAGTATACCAAATTTGGTGGTACTAAGTTGAAAACGGTATATTTTACGAAAATTCTTTGGGGGAGGGGGGTGCTCTTACCGCCCGGGCCCCGATCCGTTCCAAAAACCGTCTCCCGTCTAAGTTACAGTTTCATGATACCAAATTTGGTGGTTCTAATGTGAAAACTATAGATTTTACGAAAATTTTGTATGTTGGGGCTCTTACCCCTCGCGCCTTGACTTATTCCAAAAACCGTCTAGCGTCTAAGTTAGAGTACCATGAGATAGTATACCAAATTTGGTGGTTCTAACTTGAAAACTGTAGATTTTACGAAAATTTTGTCGGGGAGGGCATTCTAACCCCCCGCCCCCGACCCGTTCCCAAAACCGTCTACCGTCTAAGTTAGAGTGCCATTATATAGTATACCGAGTTTGGTGGTTCTAAATTGAAAACTAGATTTTACGAAATTTCGTATGAGGGGGGGGGGAGCCTCTGAACCCAGGGCTCCGACCCTTTCCAAAAACCGTCTACAGTCTAAGTTAGAATACAATGAGATAGTATTCCAAATTTGGTGGTTCTAAATTGAAAACTGTAGGTTTTACGGAAATTTAAAATTTTGTACGGGGAAGGGGGAGTAGGGTTTGCTCCGACCCCCGAGCCCCGACCCGTTCCAAAAACCGTCTCCCGCTAAGTTAGAGTTTCATGACAAAAAATTTGGTGGTTCTGAATTGAAAAATAAAAATTTTAAGAAAATTTTGTATGTGGGAGGGGTCTTACCCCCGGGCCTTGATCCGTTCCAAAAAACCTTCTACCGTCTAAGTTAGAGTACCATGAGATAGTATACAAAATTTGGTGGTTCTAAATTGAAAACTATAGATTTTACGAAAGTTTGTGTGTAGGGGGTAACCACCCTTGCCCCGACCTGTTCTGAAAACCGTCTACCGTTTAATTTAGAACACCATTATATAGTATACCCAATTTGGTAACTCTAAATTGAAAACTTTAGTTTTTACGAAAAAAATTTATGTGCGGGGGTCTCTGACCCCGTGCCCGACCCGTTCCAAAAACCGTCTACCGTCTAAGTTAGAGTACCATGAGAGAGTATGCCAAATTTGGTGGTTCTAAATTGAAAACTGTAGATTTTACGCGGCATTTTATGGGAAAGGGGGCTCTTACTCCCGGGCTCCAACCCCTTCCAAAAACCGTCTAGCGTCTAATGTAGAGTTTCATGATACCAAATTTGATGGTTCTGAAAATGAAAACTAGATTTTACGAAAATTTTGTATGTGGGGGGCTGTGACCCCCGGGCCTTGACCCGTTCCAAAAACGGTCTGCAGTCTAAGTTAGAGTACCATAAGATAGTATACCAAATTTGGTGGTTCTAAGATGAAAACTGTAGATTTTACGAAATTTTTATGAGGGGGGCCCGACCCCGCGGGCTCCAACCCCTTTCAAAAACCGTCTAGCGTCTAAGTTAGAGTACCATGAGATAGTATACCAAATTTGGTGGTTCTAAATTGAAAACTGTAGATTTTAGGAAAAAGTTTTTATTCTGGGGGTCTGACCCCCGGGCTCCAACCCCTTCCAAAAACCGTCTAGCGTCTAAGTTAGAGTACCCATAAGATAGTGTATACCAGATTAAGTGGTTCTGAATTGAAAACTGTAGTTTTTAAGAAAATTTTGTATGTGGGGGCTCTGACCCCCGGGCCTTGACCCGTTCCAAAAACGGTCTGCCGAGTAAGTTAGAGTACCATAAGATAGTATACCAAATTTGGTGGTTCTACGATGAAAACTGTAGATTTTACGAATTTTTTTATGAGAGGGGGGGGGCTCCGACCCCGTGGGCTCCAACCCCTTCCAAAACCGTCTAGCGTCTAATTTAGAGTTTCATGATACCAAATTTGATGGTTCTGAAGTGAAAACTAGATTTTACGAAAATTTTGTATGTGGGGGCTCTGACCCCCGGGCCTTGACCCGTTCGAAAACGGTCTGCCGTCTAAGTTAGAGTACCATAAGATAGTTTACCAAATTTGGTGGTTCTAAGATGAAAACTGTAGATTTTACGAAATTTTTATGAGGGGGGGCGACCCCGCGGGCTCCAACCCCTTCCAAAAACCGTCTAGCGTCTAAGTTAGAGTACCATGAGATAGTATACCAAATTTGGTGGTTCTAAATTGAAAACTGTAGATTTTACGAAAAAGTTTTTATTCGGGGGAGTCTGACCCCCCGGCTCCAACCCCTTCGAAAAACCGTCTAGCGTCTAAGTTAGAGTACCATGAGATAGTATACCAGATTAGGTGGTTCTGAATTGAAAACTGTAGTTTTTAAGAAAATTTTGTATGTGGGGGCTCTGACCCCCGGGCCTTGATCCGTTCGAAAACGGTCTGCCGTCTAAGTTAGAGTACCATGAGATAGTTTACCAAATTTGGTGGTTCTAAGATGAAAACTGTAGATTTTACGAAATTTTTATGAGGGGGGGGGCGACCCCGCGGGCTCCAACCCCTTCCAAAAACCGTCTAGCGTCTAAGTTAGAGTACCATGAGATAGTATACCAAATTTGGTGGTTCTAAATTGAAAACTGTAGATTTTACGAAAAAGTTTTTTTTTCGGGGGGGGGGTCTGACCCCCGGGCTCCAACCCCTTTCAAAAACCGTCTAGCGTCTAAGTTAGAGTACCATAAGATAGTATACCAAGTTTGGTGGTTCTAAGATGAAAACTAGATTTTACGAAATTTTTTATGAGAGGGGGGGGTCCGACCCCGCGGGCTCCAACCCCTTCCAAAAACCGTCTAGCGTCTAAGTTAGAGTTTCATGATACCAAATTTGATGGTTCTGAAATGAAAACTAGATTTTACGAAAATTTTGTATGTATGGGGGGAGGGGGGGCTACGACTCCCAGGCCTTGACCCGTTCCAAAAACCGACAACCGTCTAAGTTAGAGTACTGTGAGATAGGATACCTGATTTGGTGGTTCTGAATTGAAAACTGTAGATCTTACGAATATTTTGTATATGGGGGCTCTGACCAACCGGGCCCTGCCCCGTTCCAAAAACCGTTTACCGTCTAATATTTTTAGTGCCAAAGAAAAACGTAATATTCTTATCCTGTCTGCGTGTCCAAACTTTATAAATTTGACCAGGGAGCAAGACGTTCGAAATCGTACGTTTTCCTGAATTCGTTTTGTATGTAACCAAAATCTGTAAACGCGACGAATTGACGTAGTCGACGAATTGACGGGACACCGACCAGCATCGCGCACTAAGGTCGACAACCGAATCCCAAACGTCGGAACACAGGAAGGCCGGTGTAAGAATAGGCGGACAGATTGCGGTTGGAAAATGGAACCATGCAGTGGATGATCAGGAAGAGACTTCAACTTGGTGAAGAATTGAAAAGACAGCTGCTTACGTCGGATGCACAACGGCGGTTCATGGGCCTCGACACACAGGCTATGCACGGGAGAGGTACGGAAAGCACCAGTGCATAGCCGCAGAACCTGGTGATGGACAGGATACAGAGGCCGCAACACAGAAGGACGTGTCGAACCATAAGTTATGCAACCGAAGTCTAACTTTGACCGAATCAGAGAATGGTAAATGCGAAGCATTGAGCACCTGTCTGCCCCCCCCCCCCCAGATGTTCGAGATAGGACTTTGAGGATACCCAATGACTTCGTGCACTTCACCTTCAAAGACTGGATGTGAGGTCGGAAGGTGAGTGCTCGGTCAAAAGTTAGCCCAAGGAACGGGACTTCTGACACCACAATGATAGTAGAACACCCCAGACGGTGGCTGGGGTCTGGGTGAAGACCCCGTTTGCGGCAAAAATGCACGCAAATGGTCTTCTGGGTCGAGAAGCCAAATTCATTGTGGGAGGCCCAGGTAGAGATCTTATTAATGGCCAACTGCAGCTGCCGCTCAATAGTGCGCATGTTGACAGATGCGCAAGAAATCTGCAGATCATCCACGTACATGGAGCCACGAACCGACGGAGGAAGTAGAGTGAAAATATGATTTACACGAAGGATGAACAATGTCACAGAAAGAATGGAGCCTTGAGGGACACCCTGCTCTTGTGGGTAGAACGCAGAGAGGGTCGACCCGACGCGCACACGGAAACTCCGGTCCTGGAGAAATCCGGCGATGAAAGATGGTAAGTTTCCCCGCAATCCGCACTCGTGCAGATCACGGAGAATGCCGTATCTCCAGGTGCGGTCGTAAGCTTTTTCCATATCGAAGAACACGGAGACCATGTGCTGACGCCGGACAAACGCCTCCCTGACAGATATCTCATGGCGAAGATGATGATCTGAGGTGGATCGGAATTTCCGAAATCCACTCTGATGAGGTGAAAAGAAGGTAACGTGATTCCAAATAAAAAACTAAACGAAAATTGATGATGCGCTCTAGAACTTTGCAGAGGCAGCTCGTCATAGCAATTGGACGGTAGTTCAACGGGTTAGCGGGATCTTTACCAGGTTAGAGAACAGGAACGACAATGGCAGTGCGCCAAGATTCGGGAAAGTCACGCTCGTGCCAGATCCTGTTAAACAGGACCAGCAGACATTCAAGAGAGGACGGAGAAAGGTGTTTCAGCATTTCATAATGGATGTTATCCGGTCCGACAGATGTTCGGCCGGACCGATACAGGGCAATCTTCAGTGCGACGGCAGTCAGCGGGCTGTTATAATCGGTAGCGGAAAACGGTCCAAAGGAAACCTTGGACCGTTCAAGCCGCGGCTGTACCTGCCGGAACGAAGCAGCGTAATTGCGGCTGCTGGACACGGAAGAAAATGCGGCGCCCAGACAGTCAGCAGTACCCTGAGCGTCAGCAACCGTTCCTCCACCACTCTCAAGAATAGAGATTTCCCCAGAAGGGTACTTACCCCGAATCTTGCGGATCCTGTCCCAAACGATCATAGAGCTGGTAGTGGTGTTAATCCCGGATACGTATCGTATCCAAGATTCCCGTTGGCTACGACGACGTACCAAACGCGCGTAAGATTTGGCTCTCTTGAAAGCAAGTAGGTTCGCGTCGGTAGGGTACCGACGAAACCTACCCCAAGCCCGATGTTGGGCCTGACGAGCTGCCTTGCAAGTGGAATTCCACCAAGGTCGCGGACAACGTGGAAGATTAGTCGACGTCCTGGGGATGGTAGGTTCTGCCGCTTGCACAATACAATCCGTTACCGCCGCAACAGCGTCATTGACCGTTCCTGAGGTCATCATAGCTGGAGTAATAATTGCTGAAGCCGTGAATGTGTCCCACCTGGCGCGATCAATATTCCATCTAGCAGGGCGAGTAGGGTAACGGTACCCGACACCTGCTAGACGGAGAAAGATGGGAAAGTGATCACTGCCGAGGGGATCATCAGACACGCTCCAGGACCAGTCAGGATATAACGATGGCGAACTCAAGGACAGATCAATGGCTGAGTACGAGCGGGTGGGCTCATGAAAGTAAGTGACTGCCCCGGTGTTGTGGAGAGAGAGGGACGTGTTGGAGAGAAGGGACTGAACAACACGGCCCCTGGAGGCACGTGTGGCAGAACCCCACAACGGATTGTGTGCATTGAAATCTCCTAAGATGAAGAAAGGAGGCGGCAGCTGGTCAACTAAATCTTCCAGATCCGAAAGGCTTAAAGCTTCAGTTGGTGGTATGTAGATAGAACACACCGTGAGCAGAGTGTCCACAGATAGTCGCACTGCCACTGCCTGCAAAGTCGTCCGAAGGGCAACCGCAGTGACAGGGACACCATGAGTAACAACGACGGCCACTCCTCCGCAGGCAACTACGCAGTCCTGGTGATCTTTGCGGGAAAAAGTATGTCTCCGCAGCGAAGGAGTGTCCGTCATGCGAAGCTTTGTCTCCTGGAAACAAACGCACACAGGTGTGTGCGAAGACAGTAAGCCTTTCAAATCATCAATGCGTGATCGCAGACCTCGGCTATTCCACTGGATGAGGGTGGCCATAATGAAAAATGAAATAAAATAACAGAATGAAGACAGACGACTAAAAAGTCTCCATGTCGTCCGTCACCTCCAAACCATCAGCAGTGTCTGGAGGTAACACAGGGCTGTGTTTACCCCCTGTGTTGAGAGGTGGTTTTTGCCTGCTCTGTTTCGGGGAGGAGGATCCTGGTTTCAATTTATCCGGCCTCTTTTTTGCAGTGCCCTGGGACCCTGTGCTGGCAAAAGATGTTTTCGGCAAAGAGGAAGGTTTAGGCGACGATGTTGATGTCGCCTTGGAGGCAATGCGGCGAGACTTCAGTGCCTCGAAACCAGCAGCAACGATGTCCTCGAAATCATAAGGACATCGCGCTGGGATGGACATCTCAGTCTGGACCGCCACTGAGGCCTTCTGCACTACAACTGAAGCATAGGACCGCCGGCCTGTTTGTAAAGGGGCGATCCGCCGTCTAGCGTCAGGATATGAGAGATGCTCAGTTGTCTTCAGGCGTTGGATTGCCTGTTCCTCTATCCACTTTGGACACTGCTTAGAAGATGCAGGATGATTCCCTTCGCAGTTGACACAATGATCAGACTCTGCAGAGCATTCCGCCAAAGAGTATTCTGTGGAACCACAGCGACCACACTTTGCAACATTACGGCAAGACTGCTGGGAGTGACCGTAATGTTGGCACCGGAAACAGCGCAAGGGGTTCGGGATATACGGCCGAACATCAAGCCGTAAATAACCTGTCTTGATGGAAGTAGGCAGGGTTGGGGAGTCAAAGGTGAGGATGACGTTACGGGAGGGAATAGATTTCCCATCCCGCCTAAAAAGAATCCGTCGAACCCCAATGACATGCTGTTCACCAAGTTCCTCCAGCAATTCCTCATCGCTGCAGTCAAGCAGGTCGCTGGAGTTGACTACACCGCGAGAGGAATTGAGGTAACGTGGGGAGAAACCTGAACAGGAATGCCAAGCAAAACGGTCGTCTCCAGCAAGGTGGCACTGTGGCGTGGATTAGAGGTTTCCACAAGAAGATCCCCTGAAGGGAGCTTCTTGACACTCTTTGGAGAGCCAGCAACGGCCTGCAGAGCCTCGTTGATCCAGAAGGGACTCTTCGAACTGAGTGACTGTGAAGAGTCACCAGATTTTATTAACAGAAACAGAGCATTGCAAGTTGTTGAGATAAGTTTCTTTGTTGAGAAAGGTGTGCCTTCCTCCACAGGACGCTTTAAGTTGTTAGCATGGGAAACACTTTGGTTAGCCATGAAAAAGAGAAAAGATTCGTCCGCCGACCTCCCCACCCACTACCGAGCCCAACGAGGGAGAGCCGGAGGTCTGCAAGTCCAAGAGGACGCGGGACACGGCTCTAGGGATAGTCAGCTTATATAGCAAGTTGGTAGGGCAGACACACGCTCAGCGTGCACCCAGACTTTCCCGTGCCCGGAGAACACCACTTTGGCATGCCCACCCTACCCCCAAACTCACCCAGCCGAACAGAACGACAAGGTGCTAGAAGTCTGGACGCCACTCGGCCACAGACTTCCTGACTAGGAAGTGGGTTAGCTCCCAGTATCCCGTTGAGGGTGAAGCAGAGAGCAAAGAGGAGTGTTGGCTTCTGGAGACACTTCAACCCGGCCCCCAAATACCTCAGCCTCCAGCAACCTCATTTCCACCTGTACGGGTCACCGCACACGGCAAACATGCAGGTAGGTCTAAGCTAACCAGCTCCGGAAAAACAGAAAATGTAACACAAAACAGAAAAGACAAGGAAGGGAACGAGGAACAAAACCCGGAGCTGGCGCCTCATCACAACCTCAGCAGCCTACAACTGAGGCGGGTACATGTCAAAATATGAACGAAAGATGTAAAAGCAAAATTATAAGAGAAAATCGGCTCGGGCCGTGGGGACGCCATCCCCCATCAGCTGGATGAACAGCTGTCCCTTCGGTGATGTAATCGTCAAAGCCGCAGAGGCAATAGAAACCGTCACAAGGTTAGCTCTGGCCGTGGGGGCGTCGCTCCCCAAATAACTGGAAAACCAGTTATCCATGTGCAGGGGATAGCTGCTGTACTGAGGGCGAAAGGAGGACTCACAAAGTATTAGGTAGGTGATCATAATTGAGAGAACACTCAGTGTATGTGGGTTTGCAGCTTGACACGTCCTTCTGGGAATATCAATGTTTATCTATTTGAATCCATGCCAAATAAAGCACGTGTAGACAGTTTCTCGCTTCAATGAAAGAAAATGAAATTGACATTGGCAGTGATCAGTGCTCTGTTTGAATTCATCGTCATCGTTACATAAAGAAATGAAACTAACGTCATTGACAGTTACTTCAAATTCAAAATTCCACGAGAGTGAAAATCCGTTTCAGGTGGGAAATCATAAAAGAGAACATCTCAATTTTCTTTGAAAATTTCAGATGTTTTATTTTCTATCTTTCTCGGTCTCAGTGCTCATGCCATACTCAATATTTCTATATGCAGCCTTTGTGTGTGAGTGTATTCACTCAGTAGACATAAAATTGGGTATCGGGGTGATGGGCAGTTGACATGGGCATTCTTCCTCTCAGAGTGAAAGAGACCTAAACCGAACGTAGAAGATAAATAGAAGGACAGCTGGGATTTCCAGTAATGCCGAGACCGAACTCGGAAGTCGGAGGCAGAGACCGGGATCGAACCGGACTCACCTGCATATTATTTAATACAGTTCGGGCTCGGAGACAGACAGATAGACATAGAGAATGCTATTTTCTTCTTGGAAGTGCCAGATAGTAAGCGGCCGCCGACCACTGAGTGTTGATGACCGGGGTCAGCGTAGACTATCAGGGCTCGTACAGACAGACCGCTCGGCAATGGCAGCTGAAATCACATCCAGTTAAAACGTCGGAAGCCCAAGCAGCGTCAGTGAACAAACGTACGGCACATGCAACATACCCTGGGCCACGGGAGCCGACGCCCTACTCATGTCACACTTTTGACTGCTTTTTATCTGTTATTCCGCCTCGTGTACGTCAAAACGTACACGAGATCTGTGCAGGAGGGCGCCGACTCCTATGCTCAGATAAATCCCGTTTCCAGCTATTTCGAGCGGATGACAGGGTGAGGTTGTGACGTCGACATCATGAGGTCATGACGCCGTCGTGCCAGGTCGGCTGTGTTCAAGGCGAAGATGGTTCTGTGATGGTTTCCGAATCCTTCTCATGGGACCACATTAGAACTCTTAGAGTGTCTGTAGATGTCTTTAACCGCTGCGCACTACCAGCATGCCCTGGTTGATCTCCTACACGGTCTCATGGTCTTCGCACATCGTGCGTCCGATGGTTTGTTTCATCACGACAATATACCAGTCCACTTGGTCACAACCACCCCAGCATGGCTCGAGGAACACTTCAGTTTCATCACGACAATATACCAGTCCACTTGGTCACAACCACCCCAGCATGGCTCGAGGAACACTTCAGTTTCATCACGACAATATACCAGTCCACTGGGCCACAACCACCCAAGCATGGCTCGAGGAACACTTCAGTTTCATCACGACAATATACCAGTCCACTGGGCCACAACCACCCAAGCATGGCTCGAGGAACACTTCAGTTTCATCACGACAATATACCAGTCCACTGGGCCACAACCACCCAAGCATGGCTCGAGGAACACTTCAGTTTCATCACGACAATATACCAGTCCACTGGGCCACAACCACCCAAGCATGGCTCGAGGAACACTTCAGTTTCATCACGACAATATACCAGTCCACTGGGCCACAACCACCCAAGCATGGCTCGAGGAACACTTCAGTTTCATCACGACAATATACCAGTCCACTGGGCCACAACCACCCAAGCATGGCTCGAGGAACACTTCAGTTTCGAATTATCCCCCAAGGCCCTGGGAATAAACATTATATATTTTGTTTCGAATGTATTGTATTAGAGTGATATGATGATTGTGTGAAGTAATGTGTTGTTTAATATTATTTATGTGGTGATTGTAAATGTTGTTTTTCTTTGTTTGTGTTTCAGGTATTTGTGGCCATGAGTGTGTGGAGTGTGGGAAGTTATTCACCAGTGAGAGGGCTCTCAAGGGACACTCCAGATGTCATCCAAGTGCGAAGAAGAACATGAAGCACAAGTGTCCTCAATGCCCTTATTCAACAAATAACAAAGGGAACTTGAATCGTCACCTTTTGACACATAGTGGAGAGAAGCCACACAAGTGTTCAACCTGTGGCAAAGGATTCTCTCTGAAACGGAATCTCAAAAGGCACCTCCTGATCCACACAGGAGAGAAGCCACATAAGTGTGAGTTCTGTCCAAAGACATTCAATGTTCTGTCTGCTTTGAATAGTCACAGGGCCATCCATCTTAAACAGAGGGACCACATGTGTAAGACATGTGGAAAGACATTCACTACAGCTGGTGACTTAAAGCGCCATGTGAGAACCCACACAGGACAGAGACCTTTCATGTGCCAAACATGCAGGCACAGGTTTGCTCAAAAGTCTCATCTGAATAGGCACATCATCTCTAAGCACACGAGGGACTTCCCCCACAAGTGTCCTCAGTGCCACAAGGGGTTAATCCAGCCTAGTCATCTGCGGCACCACATCACCACCCATCACTCAAATGAGGAGTGAATTCCATAACACAGCTTTTTAATTCTGTTCAGTGTGGGTGATGATAAATCTCCAATTGATCCCTTACAGTTCCTTCTCTAGTTTTTATCCTTTATATTTGTGTTTTCTAAATTTATATAGTTTTCAAATTCCTTTCACTTTGAATTCCTTGTCATAAATTTGATTTTGAGATTAACTTTCTCAATGTACCATACCGTTTCTTACTTTATTTGTTCATTAATGTGCTTTCACTGGTTTACCCAGCATTGGAGGAATATTTTTACATCTTTCACCTATTTTGGTGTTTTCTTTGATATATTACAGAATTTCTACTCATTTTTAGAATTAAAAGAAAAAAAACTAGTGTTTTTGTTTATAAGGATTAATTTATTTTATTTCGTTTATTTTTTCCATGGAGGTAGGAATTTAGAGGAGACACTGTTCCCTATTTCTCTCAAGTCAAGGCCATAAAGCTGGAATTTTAGTGATTTTAGTGTTCCTCGGTGAGAGTAGTTACCACCTTTCAGGATGGTCACAAATTACTTCGGAACGGTATTTTCTCTGGAGAGGAAGGTGTTGGGCTGGATGTGCTATAAGTAGTGACCCGTCCCTAATTTAGGGCTACTGGTTCCAATGACGGAAGACAGCCGGTGGCGTGACACAAACACAGCATCCAGGTCTCACCGGGATTCGAACTGGAACCCATCTCGCACGAATGATCAGGAGACAGCGCTTAGACCATTGAGGTAGCGGGGGCGGGGGGCAGAACAGAATCGGTGAAAAAGATTGGTTACCATTATTTCCAGTGGAAGCCGCCCCCGCATTACCCACCAAACGCATCTGAGTTTCTGCTTCGAAACGAACAATCCGAATTTCCGATATCGTTTGCTGTGAATATTTCTTCGGAAGTGATATGACTCCGAAACATTTGGCACCCAAAAGCATCTGCCTTCAGCTGTTCATTTCTTCACATTGGCGGATGAGCTAGCTTTACCGAGACATTATCAGTTTGCGTTTAGTGGATTTGCCTTTTTTGGAAGTTGTGTTATTATTATTATTCTTTCGGGAGTGTCATTTGACAAAGAACTAACCAACACTGCGTATAAAAATGTATTTTAAACGACATTGATCAAAAATATTATTATAACAGTGTGAGGAAACGATACGTGTGGAAATAATTATTATAAAACCTCACTCAATATTTTAATGAAGAGTGATTTTTTTGCATTTAATAAAAACATGCTTAGTTAAACAAAATTCAAACACAAAAAATAGCGCCCGATTGTTATTATATATCCCGCTATAGAATTATCTTATATTTCATAGTTTTTTTTTTTTTTTTTTTATGTAGAATTCAATTATTAGTGTGATTTATTTTGCGTTTATTCTGATACAAAGCTGTTATTTTAAGTTCATATTTTTTTACTACGAACATAGAAAACAGATATTTGTTCATTACACGAGTACGTCTACATATTTTCAATTAATTCTGTTTTTGGCTTTCCTTTGTTCACCATCTCATCTTGTCAGGGTGTGGACCCGGTGGCCGAGTGGTTCGAAGCGCTCTCCTCTAATCATTCGTCCGAGATGATTCTGGGCTCGAATTCCTGTTGAGGCATAGATGGTGGGTTTGTCTTAACACATTATCTCCCTCCCTTCCCTAAAACCAGTGGTTCCAAATCCGGAACGGACTCCTGCCTTTCCTCTAAATCTCTCTGGGGTGCTTACAAAGCTCTAATAAGAAAAGAAGACTTGCCAGACTACTATGCCTTCTTTTGAATTGAAGAACGCTATGCAATTTTATTTTATGTTGAAGTCTTCAGGTGCAACATTGCCACCTAACATAAGCAGGCATGGCAAAGTGGATCTTGGCTTTCCAATTCTCCGGGCTGGCATAATTTTCCATCGTCTCCTCGTAGGAAACTATGCAAGCAGGTTGTTACCTAGATCAGGTTGTATGCAGAATAAACAACCTGTAATTGCATCAGTTAAGTTAAAAAGAAAACACACCACTTGTAATTGCAGTACACACAATATTACTTTCAGCGCGGGCGACTCCTTCCAAATGAATTATTCCGATTCCGTTTGCGTTTTTCCGACCTACTGTGAGGTCAAACTTCCTTTCCCGTCGGACGTGTGACGATGAGAAAAGTTTGGTTCCGTTTCGTGCCGACGTAGTGTGTGACGATCTTTAAAGGCACTATTTTTTGCAAAGGAAGAATGTTAGAAAAGCTACAGAGTGGTTAGGAATATACGCGTACGACATCATATAAGTTTTAACCTGGCAAATGGAAAACAAAATTTGCCAAGAAAGTGTAAAATAAAAATATAAAATAAATGCGCAATAAATTTACACCGAAGCTTAATGTCAACACACTTAAAAACGTTCTGAAACAAGAAAAAATCTGCCCTGGCAAACTTGTTTAAGAAGAATTAAAGGCTTTTCTGTGCTTTCAAAAATCTGTGCTCAAAGTGTCTACTGTAAATACCTACCCCCATTTGTTTTCTAATTGAATTTAATAACAGTTTTTGGGCAGTTTGCATTTTGTGACAGGTTATTGTTTAAAACATTTGTTTGAGAGAGTTCCTTTAAACTTATATACTTATTCATTATTCATTAGATGACTTCTCAGTTTTGTGTTATATGCTTGTATGTTTAATAATTGCCATTAACTTTATTGAGTAACCTGTTCTTTTGTATTAAATATTTAGTTGGGTTTCAATGTTTTAAGTTTTCTATTTCAATAACTGTTTCTTTACAAAAAATTTCCAACCATATTTTATCGCATTTCTACATTACATTAATTATATTATTGGACTTTCATTTAAACGTTTGCTTCGTGTTTCTGAATTTAAGAATTTATGTAATTTGTAATATCCGTAAATAACAGTTTTTGCTCTTAGGAATTTGTGAGTTTTGATCGCTATTATTTTAACAAGCTTACTTTTGATGTACTTTGGTTTTCATTTCAACAGTTTACCTTTATTCGTAGGTTTTAGTTTACAGTTATTGTTTTATTTAACTCAGTTTCTTTCCGGTTTTTGATTTGACAATAGTATTTTATCGTTCTGCGAGTATTGCATTAACAGATTAGAAATAATTTACCTGTTAAGTTTTTATAAGAATGAAACAAAACAAAAAAAGGAGGCAAACAAAAATCTAGTTTAAAGATGTAAATGATACAATACTTTCGTTTTCTGTAGTTTTTGAACGTGTTTTTTGCATGTTGGCATTCAAATGATATTACGAGCCCCTTCCGGCCGCCAATTCATGGGGAGAACAAAACAAACATGAACCTGAAGAAAATGTTTAGAAAAAAGTGGTCATCATCTGCGTCGAAATGTATGTTATAGCATTCCTGAACAATACAGCTGATTGTTGTTATGTCCATTGGATAGCATTGAATTTTTCACCAATGTGCGCCGAAAAGTAAAAGGGTATAAATGGGAAAAGTGTTTCTTTATCGTTGTGCTGCAAAGTTTCAATTTTCGTTTGTGTAAGATAATCGTAGAATAGATATCCTGAGTATTTTGTAAATTTCAAAAGATACACTCTCGGTGTGAAAACCAAAGGCAAAATGTCGAAACTGTTGGCAAAACATTATTTCTTAAAATCACTATTTGGCTGAATGTTTCATAAACTAATTATATTTATTGACAGAGTTCGTTTGCTAATCTTCGACATCTCTTTTGTGAAATAAATCACTTGTATGATCAAAATATGCGTCTTGTTGAAACATGAAATTGAGCACCCATACTTTTTCTGCAAATATACTGTAGTTCTCAGTTACCATGATGTGCTTCGTTTTGTCCCGTTTGTTTCCTTAAAGCTTCTTTATATGATAGTAAAGTAAACACTTGGTAACCGCTAACGAACACATGAACCTTATTTCCATCTCTAGCAAGACTGCCTGCAGCTTCTATATATATTATACTTTTTTTTTTTAATTTTCCTCTGAGTGAGCATTTCATCAGAAATCAAAAGTAAAAGGAAAGAAAGAAGTGTTTCTCGTTCCCTGGCTTAGCACCACGAAGTCCTGAGGCCACGCGGTACATAATTCTTCTCACATTCTTTCCTACTGTTCACTTTCAATAGTTCTGGTTTACCTACAGTTTCTAAGGAAAATCGTTTGAATTCTGTTTCACAAAAGAATTAGCCAGGCTTGTAGTAAAATTAAATATTTTTTGTTAATCACGAAATATGGAAATTTAAAGTAATAATAATAACATCCATTTTCCAGAAGGTAAGGTGGTTTACACTTGCACCTACAGTTCTGATACGATATAAGTCGCGTTGTTTCTCTTCTTTAAGTACAGTATTTAAGTGAACCACATAGAAAATTCAGCATTTCGATGTTAGTTCACTACATTTGAACGAAGTTACTTTAGTTCTTCTCCTACCTACTGTGAAAACACATGTTTGTCCACGCCGGGCATCGAATCCTGGACCCCTTACTCCGGAATAAGTCACTTTCCCAACTGAGCTACGCGGACATGTGTTCTCATTGCTATCTGCCTTTATCTCCTGTGCGTCCTGCGGTGCAGGCACCTCACACTACGCAATCTGGACGGATATTTTATTGTTGAAAAAATCTCTGTTGTTCTGAAGTTTGCGTCAAATGAATAACAAGTGAAACCCGATGAAAGTTTACTTCGGGCATTGGATCCTTTAGCAATATTTTCAATCCTGTTATTGCGTAACTAACTGTTCAACGTCCAAAGAATATGATTAATCACTGAAGGACCCTACTCCCATAGGTTAGTCTCACCTACAGTCAGCTAACATGAGATAGCTGAAATTCATTCCCAATAATTCTCTTAGATTTCCTTCATTAGCCTCCAATGGCCGTTCAGTATAATCCCTTATTGTCTGAATATAAGGAGAAAGAAGATTTGAAACAAACATTCGATCACTCTCTTCTTCTGAAAGTAATTTAATCTTTCGTCCACCATACACTGAGATTCTAGTTCATCGCGCACACCTACTCTCGTCGCAAATATGTCTCGCCCCAATACGTGAGCTGGGTGTGCGGTATAAAACAAACATACCAGCTCATTCAGCATCAGTGAGCATCATCCGATTGAGGGTCGCAATGAGTAAAACGAGTGATCTGAGCGACTTTGGACGTGGCATGATAGTCAGCAAATACAACATTTTCCAAACGACTGCCATCCTGGGATTTTCACCCCCATCTTTAGCAAGGGTTTGCCGTGAATGTAGCAACAGGCAAAAAACAATTCGATGAATCTCTTTTCTGCTCGTTGACTCTATTTGAAAATGAACGCTTTGTCATTCCAATGTACTACGGATCTCTTGGAGCCCACTGGATATCGTGTAGACTAGTTCATTAAAATGTGGGGGATTCTCAGTATTTTCATTAATCATGAACCATAAAGATGTCGGAGACCTTAATAGGACACCTAGGTTTATCTTGTTTGAGTTCGTTCTTCAGCTCATAGGAAACATTTGGTATTTAAGGAATTGAGCCTAGGTAGCGAACTCGTAGCTGCAGCATACAAAGGTTAACACGACTTGTTCTGATTTTTTCGATATAAAGGATCGGAGTGTATGTATTCTGTCTCAATGGACAATTCGATAATGTTTTTTAATTCGCACTGTCTACAAGGAATATCGGAGACGTCGAAGGTTCTTCTGTTTCGACGACGGAAGAAATCAACCAACACGGCAGAATGAGCTGCGGGGGATGAGCTTGGGAACGGATGTGGGTTCATAATAGGTTTGTGTACGAAGGCGATTATCAGGCAATTCGCTCAGTAAAACATCCAGATTAGGCAAGGCGCTATTGTGCTCTAGCTCCATAATTGAATTTATCGCATTTTGAATATAATTGATTTTCTCTAGGAAAAGCGGGAGAGTCTTCTTACCGTGAAGCCATATGAAAAATTCTTTTCTGCATATGGTAGTGGTAGGGGTTGGGATGATGTTGGTGAAAATATGTCGTTCGATTGGGCGAAGGATTGCTTCCGCGAAAGTAAGGATCTCATCGGAGCGCCATTTGTATATCTATTGATTTGTCATTGGAAAATGTAGTAGGTAGAATTTATGACCAAGTCCATTAACTTGAAGATGCTGAGACAAGACTCCTCCGAATAAAGTGTTGAATTAGATATGAAGTCTTTTAACGTTCTGATGGCTTCCAGGAGGGAGACCGAAGGGTAAAAGATAAGCCAGTTCGAAACTGCTGGTAATGCCGCGTTGCTGGACAGAGATTTGCTATACTTTCATGCTAAAATCTAGAGTAGCAGTTATAAAGTCTGATTCAGGGAGATGATTTGCATAGTGCTTTCTCTAAATGGTACATCGGTGGGGACCTTCTTGACACCACTGGTCTCAATGAATTACAGGGTTTTGAATAAAATGCATTAGGTTAGAAACTTGGAGTTCTATTTGCGGCAATAAATTCGGATTACTGATGTAATTTTATTAATTTGAGAATAGTGTACACTTCTTCGATATTAAATAAAATTGTCTTCGTTGCCAGTGGGCTTTGTTGAATTCCACAAGAATGGATGAACATGGCATAAAGACGATGTTCTCGGATTAAGAACAAATGACAGTAAAATTTTCATAATCATTTAAACACCAGAAATAGGCTGAAGAAATATATATTGTACGTCAGGTGAATATTTCTACTTTTATAGGTACATAAAAATAAGCATATCAGTGTTCTAGATGTAACCATTGGAAAGTTGTCCGAAATATTTTTAAGATAAATAATACTGCTGTGTAAGCGGAGAATATGCAGTTCAAGATAGAAAACGCATTACCGCCCTACTGACGTTGTGTTTTAAGATCCCTGTGACTGTTCATCCCAGTGGACCTGAGTTCGGATCTCACATGAGGCTCAAGTGGTACGCCTGGCTTATGGCCTTCACTGTCCTCTGTTGTGGAGCCAGTGGCTCTAAATTGAGAGCAGGCGGCTGCTTATAGTCATCAGAACTGTGCACGGTGGTCGTTAAGCTACCAAACTAAGAAATAAAAGCCTGATGTCATTGTATAATCCTGTTTAGTCTCTTTTCTGATGAGTGACTGCATTTTTCAGGAAGAAAACGTGTGCCATGTTAGGAATTGTGATTTTGTTTTCTGAGTCTCATGATGTATGTATTCATTTTCAGTGAAGACACGTATGTACATTACATTTCTTATTTATATGCTTCACTTAAAACAAGGGAGTTTCAAAAATTTCTTTTACTGATGACACTTCAAAGCCTCTGCTGCTGTATTGCTCGCCGAAAGAGCAAAAATCACGCACTCGGTGTTTCTCAGCTTGGCAAGGAAAGTTTTCTTATCAACGAATACTGACTTAACTAACAACTGCAATATTTACAGTTTCTCCCATCGGCACACGAAGAAAGTCAATCTGACTTTAAATAAACAGTTCCATTTTTCTAGAACAAGAAAAATCTTTCGCCACTGCGATCTCAAAAGAAACCAAACTTACGCAATGCCTTCGAGATTTCGCAGGAATTGTGATTATGTTTTCTGAATCTAATGACGTATGTATGAAATTAAATTGCCAGTGTGAGGATCTTTTGTCACTTGGTCTTTGCTCCTCGTGAAGATACAGTGCAAAATCTGAGTATGGTCCATTTACTATGGCGTGTTTGTTTTGTGGATGTGTCAGTTTTAATTCCACAATGTCAGAGAGGTAGCAAGTTCCTTGTTCGAACTTCCGGTGTTGCAGAGTAAAAACTACGTTGCGGTCTGTCATAAGTCTGCCATATTTTCGAAGCTCCTTTGTAAGTATGCACATAATGTCAAACGGTTTAAGAAACAGTTGTGACGTGTTCGTCAATCATTTCTCACACGCACATCAAAAATTGTTTTAAATTCAATACGCTTTTTGTTGAAGTATCTCCTGTTTGTTTGTCTGTCTACCAACTTATTAACGAGATGTCGATATGATCAAACATTGTATTTTGTGATGTCATTTGCAAGCCATCCATGTTCATTGTTTCCAGAAAAAATTCTTTATGTAAATTGATATTTCTTCGTTGTTGTTTCAAAACTAGGTTTGCTGAATAAATTGAGTAATTTATGATATCATGGGGTGTTAGTGATTTAATTTATATTTGCCATTTTCACTCTTTACTGAATGTTTAGACATACCTTTGTTGAAATATGCACAGTTAAAAAAAAAACGAAAAAAAAACCGGCAGTTTTTTGGGGTGTTTTTTTGTTCACAAGTTGGGAAATGCTTTAAAATCAGACGCATATTAATGCTGCGTCACATGGTAAAATACACTGCTGCTCAAAATTAACGATAATCTTCAAAACATGTATTACCGGCCCAGTGGTTATGCATATATGCTGCCGTCTGGCCTTTCCTACGAGTGGGTTAGAGTCCTGAATACGGCATGGTTGTTGTGTTTACTTTATGGCATTGGATGTATCCTCTCCCTGGAACTAGTGGCCTCAAATTAGAGACAGGCGACTGCTTGTAGTCGATTGAGTTGTTCACGGGGGTCGTCCAACTTCCAATCAAGCAGGACGAGAAAAATTCTGTAACAGATGGTATTGCAGGAACTATGAGAGTTTTCAGTTCGTCAAGACTTTGCACTTTGCCTGAATAAACTTTGTCTTCGAAATATCCCCACAAGAATTCCAGAGGCGTGATAGCTGCCGAGCGGGGAGGCTATTGGAATGGGTCCATCTCGTCTAATCCACTTAGTTGGAAATTCCTTATTTTAAAAAAAAGTTCGCACATTACCCTAATGAGGCGGTGCAACATGTTGTTGCCAAATGATTTTAGAATGTAATGGCAAATTTGAGGAAAAGAAAAAATTTGAATCATGTCTAACTAAATATCTTTTGTGTCTGTGAATTCTGCAAAAAAAAAAAAAAAAATAAAAAAATAAAAAAAAGAAAGAAAGAAAAGAAAAGTCCGGTCACATGATTAGCCATTAGCCATTAAACCACAGCACACATTTACTTTAGGGCTACCCCGCACAAGTTCGATGACGTGATGTGGATTCCCAGACTGTAAAATTCTGATATTGTGGTGGTTGAATTTTTCTGAAACATGAAAAGTTGTTTCATCTTTTCATCTGTCTGTCCGATCGGACTGACAGATGAAACAGAGAGATGTCCGCTAAGAAAGTCCCCTTGGAGCTTGAAGCAGTTACAGTTTCAGGTATGCTGTTTATACAACAGTTCATGGGAAATATCTCCACGCAAGAAGACTAATTATTTGTGACCCTCCAACTTTGCCCGCCAGGGAGCTCGCTTAAAGTCGAGTCACTAACTAGCACCAGCACCAGTCACAAATCAGTCACCAGTGAGCGAAAGTTCTTTTCATAGATGCATCGCGATTCAGCTGAAGTACTGATTCGCGCCGTGTTCTCATCTGGAAAGAGAAAAGAAGCCGTAACAGTCCCTTTAACATTAGAGAAAGGTACTGATCTGGTGGCGTAATGGCTTCCCCAGGAATCGTGAAGAACGGACGCACAGATCTGTACATCATTTAGAATCACTGAAATACTGCCCTGAAGTAAAGAGGCGTAATCCTAAACTCAAATGTCAGGGCATATAACTGAGTCGGTGGTTCAGATTTTCTTCTGAGCGACGATAATGCCTGACCTCATAGAGCAAATTTTGTTGACGAATCACTTTGAGTTATGGGTTCACACAGCATTGGAAGATTGTTTGATGTATTTCACGCAAATTTCAACCGTAAAATTTGATACCGTGAAGGAAAAAATATTTCATTCTGCATTTGAATTTCTTTGAGTCAAGAGCTTATACACAGTACTGGAAATTTTTAATGTAGTCCATACAAGTCTCGACAGCAAAAAATACTTCTTGATGCTGTACATAACGTTTATAGTTCCTTCTGCCTTTAAAAATCTTTATACTTCATCCGTTGGCAGTGCACTGCAGATCAAATTTATGATCGTAAATCACGTGTCTGTAGAGTCTGTTGTCTGCCTGTTATTTACCGATGCATTATTGTTATTCGAGCCATATAACTGTTTTTGGCAGTAGTGGCAGTCCTGGGACAGCCTTCTCCTGGAATCAGGGTGAAAGTATTTAGAGAAAAAAAAAGAACACATAAAGCACCAAGGTCCCATCTCTAAGCACCTCCTACCCATTAAAAAACCTAGGGTAAGAGGGGACGGTAAGAGAGAAAAACAAGATTGCATGAAATGCCATTTGACACACCACTCCTCGCCCGATAGGCATGACAAAAACGCCGAAAAAAAGTGGTCTGCAGTGTCGTCCGAAAAGTAAAGAACGAACTATAGACAACTGAGAGGACAAATCGATGGCACATACAAATTCAGAATAAAACCGTCCTGTATACACAGTAGCGAAACATTGCAAACTAAAATGTGAACTTAAAAATTATGACAATGGGAGCAGCAATCAATTGTCATGGGACATGAACAAACAGAAAACAAAATTTAAAATTGAGTCCAGCATTTCGAAGGAAAACAGATCTAGTCCAACAAAGGCACCTAACGCGGAAGACCCTTTTGCCCAGTTGTCCGGCCTACTTGGAGAAAGAATAAGAAGTGCGATAAAAATCGAGCACATGTGTATCTCATCAGAGTCTCTGCTTTGCATATTCCGCGATAACAGAGACCCACACGCACATGGTTTCTTCTTCGGCACCACTATCTTTGCATATTCATTCGCTTTCATTGCATCTCCATCTATGGACAGCGTGTTTAGGGCAATTTTCATTATTATCCTTTGACGTTCCACAACAGCAGTGCTGGAAATGAAAACTTTGAAGAGCCGGTATACTGCAAAATCCTCCGGATAAATACCTTCGCGGGAAAATCTCCAGAAGTGGAAAAGTAAAAACATTCCCAGAAGAAAAACTCCTTTGTTTCGAAATGTAATTGACAACTCCGTGGAATACTATTGCACCAGAAGTCAGAAACGATGGCGGTCGATTAGAGTTCGTTGATTTGTGGACCCTAGCTGGCACTACTTATGCTATAACGAAGAGTCTCTGCCCCGGGACCAACGGATTAACGAGACTTCCGAATCCCAGGTAATCATTAATGATTGAGCTAGACTTGAATCCAGAACTTTAAGGTCCCGAGCCCAGAAACCAGTCCCCTTTTAATTGGGACTTCCATGAAGTAGAAAGTCAGGCAATTAGAATGTTGAAATGAATATTCTGTCTTTCAGATTAATAGCAATCTCACCGTCCTCCCCCCACCCCCCTCCAAAAAAACAGAAAAAAGAATTCGGAGGCTAAATAGTCAACTCATTGCTGCAAATTTAAAGAACACAGGAAAATCTGTGTTTAATCTATTACTTACAATTCTTCATTCGATGAAGAAGATCTTTAAATTGAATGTACACTGCCTGACAGAGAAAATGCCACACATGAAGGAATGCCCGAAAGAGACCAAACTGCACGCACAAATAGCCAAGTAGGTCCTGAACAAATGATTTATTGTCACATACAGACTAGGCTCCAGTGGCCGAATATACAGTGTGGCCCCCATTTAGGGCGATACAGCCTTGAATCCGACGTGGCATCCAGGCAATGAGGGTCCGAATAGAGTCCTGGGGTATCGTGGATCACGTGGTGTTGATCCGAGTCCACAGTTCTTCATTTTGCGGGGGTGGGAGGGTTCTCAACCGACGTCCAATCGTATCCCACAGATACTCGATGGGCGAGAGGTCTTGGGATCGTGCTGGACACGGAAGCATCCGCAGACCGTGTAAAGCGTTCAGGCTGATCCGAGCGGTATGCGGCCGGGCGTTATCCTCTTGAAAAACGGAGTTTGGGATGCCCTGCAGATACGGTAGTGCCACGGGCCACAGCACCTCTTCAACATAGCAGCGTGCCATTTGTATACCCGTAATGCTTACCAGCTGTGACTCTGATAGCACCCCACACAGTGATTCCACGTTGCGGGCGGTATGGCGCTCCACAATGGCGGAGGAATCCGTCCGTTGGCCACGTCGCCTCCAGATTCTCACACGGCGATCATCTGTAGTGAGACAGAACCGCAATTCGTCGCTGAACACAACACTGTTTCATTCGGCTCCCCCACGCAGCAGCTATGGAGCGACATCACACCAAGCGGTGACGACGATGGCTCGCTGTTAAGGGTAGTCTTCGCAACGCATGGCTGGACAGCAAATCAGACGCAGCCAATCGTCGAGACACTATCCGCGTCGATATCGGAGTATCGTAGCCTCCCCGTACACTCCCAAAAATGTCGCTCGTTGTGGACTGTGGGTCCGCTACGGCATGACGTAGGATGTGAGGATCAGTGCGCTCGGACGTCCGTCTCCGTGCTCCGGTCCCCCTACGACGTTGCATAGATTCTTCATCGGACCACACTCTACAAATGCGACCTACGGTTGTGGCATCACGTTGCGTTTCTTCCGCAATGCGACGCAAGAGCCAACCGGCGATACGAAGGCCTATGATGACACCTCTCGTGAACACATTCGTTTAACGAAATTGCGAACGACGGCGTCTAAAAGACATTCGCACCCCTTGTTCGTTCTCCAGACACGGTTACAGCAGAGCCACTCACTTCTCTCGACCGTGACGACGTCTCGACCGATGGCCTCACCGGCTGGTTGTTCGCTTATAAATCCAGCACGCTGTTCGTGCGATTGGCCTGCAAATGGAATCATTCGCGTAACTTGTACGTGTGCACCCAACCTGTAATTTGCATTGCGTTGCGTTCACCATTTCTCTGTCAGGCAGAGTATATTAAACCAATGATGTAAAAAGAAATCACCTCCCCTTCCCTTTACAGTTCTCACACAGGTATTTCTCAAGGGCACGAGGCTCATAAGGATTCTAAGTTTAAGAATTAACTCAGTGACGAAAAAAAAAATCATTTCCGCAGATCCCAAAACTAAAATCCGTGCCGGCATGTAAATTCCGGGTAAAAAAAGTATCGGTATGAAATAGTAGGACACAAAACAAGGGCCGGTATGTCATACCGGAGTATACCGAACATTTCGAGCACTGCACACCAGCGTGTGTTCTTTCATACTTCCCATCTGAAACTTCATTTTTTTTATTTATTTTTATTTTGATTGAAGGTTTAACGCCCATCGTGAGCAACTCGATGGGCTATAAGTAGTCCCCCGTCCCTAATTTAGGGTCACTGTTTCCAGGATCGGGAGAGATCCAGTGTCGAAAGACAAACACAACATTCATGCCTCACTGGGATCCGAACCCGGATCCTTCACAGACGAATTGTCACAATCCAGTGCTTAAACCACTGCGCCAGAAGGGCGGCAACTTTCATTTAACATACGGTTCCGGCGAACTGTCCAGATTTTAACAAACAGTTAGCTGGAACCGGACCAAATCAGCTACATATCACCCCTTCCTAACCGCCTCTGTAGCCAGTTTTCTGTCCTGGATTCTGCCCATTCCTTTGAGATGGGTCCGGGTTCAAATCCCGTGAGGCATGGATGTTGTGTTTGTCTTCTGGCTCTCTCTCTTCCCTGGAACCAGTGGCCCAAAATTAGGGACAGTCGACTGCTTATATCGCATTGAGTTTCTCACAATGGTTCTTTAACCCACAAACAAACAAACCCTCTGTCTTATCTTATCTGCGGTTCAGTCTAACTTAATATGCTTTCTGATGAGTAGCACTAAAGCCCCATGGGATATTGGTAGTTGCGTCTAAACCTAAGCTTATCAGAGTGTGTAGAAATCTCTGGTTGCATCTTTGAAATCATTAGATATTTGAAGATAAATCAAGCAAAATAAAAATAAAAATAGATAGACGCGGAAGTGTTCATGAATGTCGTATTTCATTTCTTCAACAGATTTCTCTTCGCGTTGTTCATTCCACTTCTTTGCCATTTATTTGACAGCTATCAATGTGAGATCACTTTAGTGCCCACTTTTTTAAATAACGGTAAGCGATAAAAATTCAGCTGTTGCAAAATGCTGTCCGTGGATGGCGAAGATGTTTCTTGAGAATTTGAAAAATAAAATTGTGAATCTCATTGACTTATTTTGAAACAGGTTCAATTTAAAGTAGCTTCGTTTCTGATACATAGCACAAGAGTCCCATGGGATATTAGTAGTTGCGTCTAAACCTTCCCTGTGCACCCTGACCTGTCTCCCCTCTGTCTTATCTGAGTCAATAGGTTCAATTTAATGTAGCTTCGTTTCTCATACTCAGCACAAGAGTCCCATGAGACATTCGTAGTTGCATCTAAACCTTCCCTGTGCCCTCTGACCTATCTACCCTATGAGCCTCTAGGTTCAATTTAAAGTAGCTTCGTTTCTGATACGTAGCACAAGAGTCCCAGGGGGCATTAGTAGTTGCGTTTAAACCTTCCCTGTGCCTTCTGACCTGTCTCCCCTCTGTCATATCTCAGTCTAGGTTC
This sequence comes from Macrothele yani, assembly GCA_039090855.1. NCBI lineage: Eukaryota > Metazoa > Arthropoda > Arachnida > Araneae > Macrothelidae > Macrothele > Macrothele yani. Next base: position 72,669 of record JAYWMT010000412.1, read on the forward strand.
AATTTAATGTAACTTCGTTTCTGATACTCAGCACAAGAGTCCCATAGGACATTGGCAGTTGCGTCTAAACCTTCCCTCTGCCCTCTGACCTGTCTCCTCTCTGTCATATCTGAGTCACTAGGTTTAATTTAATATAACTTCGTTTCTGATACTCAGCACCAGAGTCCCATAGGACATAGATAGTTGCGTCTAAACCTTCCCTGTGCCCTCAGACCTGTCTCCTCTCTGTCATATTTGAGTCACTAGGTTTAATTTAATATAACTTCGTTTCTGATACTCAGCACCAGAGTCCCATAGGACATAGATAGTTGCGTCTAAACCTTCCCTGTGCCCTCAGACCTGTCTCCTCTCTGTCATATCTGAGTCACTAGGTTTAATTTAATATAACTTCGTTTCTGATACTCAGCACCAGAGTCCCATAGGACATAGATAGTTGCGTCTAAACCTTCCCTGTGCCCTCAGACCTGTCTCCTCTCTGTCATATCTGAGTCACTAGGTTTAATTTAATATAACTTCGTTTCTGATACTCAGCACCAGAGTCCCATAGGACATAGATAGTTGCGTCTAAACCTTCCGTGTGCCCTCTGACCTGTCTCCCCTCTGTCATATCTGAGTCAATAGGTTCTATTTATTGTAGCTTCGTTTCCCATACTCAGCACAAGAGTCCCATGAGACATTGGTAGTTGCATCTAAACCTTCCCTGTGCCCTCTGACCTATCTACCCTATGAGCCTCTAGGTTCAATTTAAAGTAGCTTCGTTTCTGATACTCATCACAAGAGTCCCAAAGGACATAGGTAGTTGCGTCTAAACCTTCCGTGTGCCCTCTGACCTGTCTCGCCTCTGTCATATCTAAGTCAATAGGTTCAATTTAATGTAGCTTCGTTTCCCATACTCAGCACAAGAGTCCCATGAGACATTGGTAGTTGCATCTAAACCTTCCCAGTGCCCTCTGCCCTATCTACCCTATGAGCCTCTAGGTTCAATTTAAAGTAACTTCGTTTCTGATACTCAGCACAAGAGTCGCATAGGGCATAGGTAGTTGCGTCTAAACCTTCCGTGTGCCCTCTGACCTGTCTCCCCTCTGTCATATCTGAGTCAATAGGTTCAATTTATTGTAGCTTCGTTTCCCATACTCAGCACAAGAGTCCCATGAGACATTGGTAGTTGCATCTAAACCTTCCCTGTGCCCTCTGACCTATCTACCCTATGAGCCTCTAGGTTCAATTTAAAGTAGCTTCGTTTCTGATACTCATCACAAGAGTCCCAAAGGACATAGGTTGTTGCGTCTAAACCTTCCGTGTGCCCTCTGACCTGTCTCCCCTCTGTCATATCTGAGTCAATAGGTTCAATTTATTGTAGCTTCGTTTCCCATACTCAGCACAAGAGTCCCATGAGACATTGGTAGTTGCATCTAAACCTTCCCTGTGCCCTCTGCCCTATCTACCCAATGAGCCTCTAGGTTCAATTTAAAGTAACTTCGTTTCTCATACTCATCACAAGAGTCCCAAAGGACATAGGTAGTTGCGTCTAAACCTTCCGTGTGCCCTCTGACCTGTCTCCCCTCTGTCATATCTGAGTCAATAGGTTCAATTTAATGTAACTTCGTTTCTGATACTCAGCACAAGAGTCCCATGAGACATTGGTAGTTGCATCTAAACCTTCCCGCCGCCCCGGTGGCGCAGTGGTCTAAGGCGTTGGCCTCTGATCATTCGTCCGTAAGGGGTCCGGGTTCGAATCCCGGTCAGGCATGGATGTTGTGTTTGTCTTACGGCACTGGCTCTCTCCCTTCCCTGGAACCAGTGACCCTAAATTAGGGACGGGCGACTGCTTATAGCCCATTGAGTTGCTCACGGTGGTCGTTAAACCTCCAATCACAAAAAAAAAAAAAAAAAACCTTCCCTGTGCCCTCTGACCTATCTACATTATGAGCCTCTAGGTTCAATTTAAAGTAGCTTCGTTTCTGATACTCATCACAAGAATCCCAAAGGACATGGGTAGTTGCGTCTAAACCTTCCGTGTGCCCACTGACCTGTCTCCCCTCTGTCATATCTGAGTCAATAGGTTCTATTTATTGTAGCTTCGTTTCCCATACTCAGCACAAGAGTCCCATGAGACATTGGTAGTTGCATCTAAACCTTCCCTGTGCCCTCTGACCTATCTACCCTATGAGCCTCTAGGTTCAATTTAAAGTAGCTTCGTTTCTGATACTCATCACAAGAGTCCCAAAGGACATAGGTTGTTGCGTCTAAACCTTCCGTGTGCCCTCTGACCTGTCTCCCCTCTGTCATATCTGAGTCAATAGGTTCAATTTATTGTAGCTTCGTTTCCCATACTCAGCACAAGAGTCTCATGAGACATTGGTAGTTGCATCTAAACCTTCCCAGTGCCCTCTGCCCTATCTACCCTATGAGCCTCTAGGTTCAATTTAAAGTAACTTCGTTTCTGATACTCAGCACAAGAGTCGCATAGGGCATAGGTAGTTGCGTCTAAACCTTCCGTGTGCCCTCTGACCTGTCTCCCCTCTGTCATATCTGAGTCAATAGGTTCAATTTATTGTAGCTTCGTTTCCCATTCTCAGCACAAGAGTCCCATGAGACATTGGTAGTTGCATCTAAACCTTCCCTGTGCCCTCTGACCTATCTACCCTATGAGCCTCTAGGTTCAATTTAAAGTAGCTTCGTTTCTGATACTCATCACAAGAGTCCCAAAGGTCATAGGTTGTTGCGTCTAAACCTTCAGTGAGCCCTCTGACCTGTCTCCCCTCTGTCATATCTGAGTATATAGGTTCAATTTAATGTAGCTTCGTTTCCCATACTCAGCACAAGAGTCCCATGAGACATTGGTAGTTGCATCTAAACCTTCCCTGTGCCCTCTAACCTATCTACCCAATGAGCCTCTAGGTTCAATTTAAAGTAACTTCGTTTCTCATACTCATCACAAGAGTCCCAAAGGACATAGGTAGTTGCGTCTAAACCTTCCGTGTGCCCTCTGACCTGTCTCGCCTCTGTCATATCTGAGTAAATAATTTCAAATTAATGTAACTTCGTTTCTGATACTCATCACAAGAGTCCCATGAGACATTGGTAGTTGCATCTAAACCTTCCCTGTGCCCTCTGCCCTATCTACCCAATGAGCCTCTAGGTTCAATTTAAAGTAACTTCGTTTCTGATACTCAGCACAAGAGTCGCATAGGGCATAGGTAGTTGCGTCTAAACCTTGAGTGTGCCCTCTGACCTGTCTCCCCTCTGTCATATCTGAGTCAATAGGTTCAATTTAATGTAACTTCGTTTCTGATACTCAGCACAAGAGTCCCATGAGACATTGGTAGTTGCATCTAAACCTTCCCGGTGCCCTCTGCCCTATCTACCCTATGAGCCTTTAGGTTCAATTTAAAGTAACTTCGTTTCTGATACTCAGCACAAGAGTCCCAAAGGACATAGGTAGTTGCGTCTAAACCTTCCGTGTGCCCTCTGACCTGTCTCCCCTCTATCATATCTGAGTCAATAGGTTCAATTTAATGTAGCTTCTTTCATCATACTCAGCACAAGAGTCCCATGAGACATTGGTAGTTGCATCTAAACCTTCCCTGTGCCCTCTGCCCTATCTACCCTATGAGCCTCTAGGTTCAATTTAAAGTAACTTCGTTTCTGATACTCATCACAAGAGTCCCAAAGGACATAGGTAGTTGCGTCTAAACCTTCCGTGTGCCCTCTGACCTGTCTCCCCTCTATCATATCTGAGTCAATAGGTTCAATTTAATGTAGCTTCGTTTCCCATACTCAGCACAAGAGTCCCATGAGACATTGGTAGTTGCATCTAAACCTTCCCTGTGCCCTCTGACCTATCTACCCTATGAGCCTCTAGGTTCAATTTAAAGTAGCTTCGTTTTTGCTACTCATCACAAGAGTCCCAAAGGACATAGGTAGTAGCGTCTAAACCTTCCGTGTGCCCTCTGACCTGTCTCCCCTCTATCATATCTGAGTCAATAGGTTCAATTTAATGTAGCTTCGTTTCCCATACTCAGCACAAGAGTCCCATGAGACATTGGTAGTTGCATCTAAACCTTCCCTGTGCCCTCTGACCTATCTACCCTATGAGCCTCTAGGTTCAATTTAAAGTAGCTTCGTTTTTGCTACTCATCACAAGAGTCCCAAAGGACATAGGTAGTAGCGTCTAAACCTTCCGTGTGCATTCTGACATGTCTCCCCTCTGTCATATCTGAGTCAATAGGTTCAATTTAATGTAACTTCGTTTCTGATACTCATCACAAGAGTCCCATGAGACATTGGTAGTTGCATCTAAACCTTCCCTGTGCCCTCTGCCCTATCTACCCTATGAGCCTCTAGGTTCAATTTAAAGTAGCTTCTGTTTCTGATACTCATCACAAGAATCCCAAAGGACATAGGTAGTTGCGTCTAAACCTTCCGTGTGCCCACTGACCTGTCTCCCCTCTGTCATACCTGAGTCAATAGGTTCAATTTAATGTAGCTTCGTTTCCCATACTCAGCACAAGAGTCCCATGAGACATTGGTAGTTGCATCTAAACCTTCCCTGTGCCTACTGACCTATCTACCCTATGAGCCTCTAGGTTCAATTTAAAGTAGCTTCGTTTTTGCTACTCATCACAAGAGTCCCAAAGGACATAGGTAGTAGCGTCTAAACCTTCCGTGTGCCCTCTGACCTGTCTCCCCTCTGTCATATCTGAGTCAATAGGTTCAATTTAATGTAACTTCGTTTCTGATACTCAGCAGAAGAGTCCCATGAGACATTGGTAGTTGCATCTAAACCTTCCCTGTGCCCTCTGACCTATCTACCCTATGAGCCTCTAGGTTCAATTTAAAGTAGCTTCGTTTCTGATACTCATCACAAGAGTCCCAAAGGACATAGGTAGTTGCGTCTAAACCTTCCGTGTGCCCTCTGACCTGTCTCCCCTCTGTCATATCTGAGTCAATAGGTTCAATTTAATGTAGCTTCGTTTCCCATACTCAGCACAAGAGTCCCATGAGACATTGGTAGTTGCATCTAAACCTTCCCTGTGCCCTCTGCCCTATCTACCCTATGAGCCCCTAGGTTCAATTTAAAGTAACTTCGTTTCTGATACTCAGCACAAGAGTCCCATAGGACATAGGTAGTTGCGTCTAAACCTTCCGTGTGCCCTCTGACCTGTCTCCCCTCTGTCATATCAGAGTCAATAGGTTCAATTTAATGTAGCTAGGTTTCCCATACTCAGCACAAGAGTTGCATGAGACATTGGTAGTTGCATTTAAACCTTCCCTGTGCCCTCTGCCCTATCTACCCTATGAGCCTCTAGGTTCAATTTAAAGTAACTTCGTTTCTGATACTCAGCACAAGAGTCTTAAAGGACATAGGTAGTTGCGTCTAAACCTTCCGTGTGCCCTCTGACCTGTCTCCCCTCTGTCATATCTGAGTCAATAGGTTCAATTTAATGTAGTTTCGTTTCCCATACTCAGCACAAGAGTCCCATGAGACATTGGTAGTTGCATCTAAACCTTCCCTGTGTCCTCTGTCCTATCTACCCTATGAGCCTCTAGGTTCAATTTAAAGTAACTTCGTTTCTGATACTCATCACAAGAGTCCCAAAGGACATAGGTAGTTGCGTGTAAACCTTCCGTGTGCCCTCTGACCTGTCTCCCCTCTGTCATATCTGAGTCAATAGGTTCAATTTAATGTACCTTCGTTTCTCATACTCAGCACAAGAGTCCCATGAGACATTGGTAGTTTCATCTAAACCTTCCCTGTGCCCTCTGTCCTATCTACCCTATGAGCCTCTAGGTTCAATTTAAAGTAACTTCGTTTCTGATACTCATCACAAGAGTCCCAAAGGACATAGGTAGGCGCGTCTAAACCTTCCCTGTGCCCTCTGACCTGTCTCCCCTCTGTCATATCTGAGTCAATAGGTTCAATTTAATGTACCTTCGTTTCTCATACTCAGCACAAGAGTCCCATGAGACATTGGTAGTTGCATCTAAACTTTCCCTGTGCCCTCTGCCCTATCTACACTATGAGCCTCTAGGTTCAATTTAATGTAACTTCGTTTCTGATACTCAGCACAAGAGTCCCATAGGACATAGGTAGTTGCGTCTAAACCTTCCGTGTGCCCTCTGACCTGTCTCCCCTCTGTCATATCTGAGTCAATAGGTTCAATTTAATGTAGCTTCGTTTCCCATACTCAGCACAAGAGTCCTATGAGACATTGGTAGTTGCATCTAAACCTTCCCTGTGCCCTCTGACCTGTCTCCCCTCTGTCATATCTGAGTCAATAGGTTCAATTTAATGTAGCTTCGTTTCTGATACTCAGCACAAGAGTCCCATGAGACATTGGTAGTTGCATCTAAACCTTCCCTGTGCCCTCTGACCTGTCTCCCCTCTGTCATATCTGAGTCAATAGGTTCAATTTAATGTAGCTTCGTTTCTGATACTCAGCACAAGAGTCCCATGAGACATTGGTAGTTGCATCTAAACCTTCCGTGTGCCCTCTGACCTGTCTCCCCTCTGTCAAATCTGAGTCAATGGGTTCAATTTAATGTACCTTCGTTTCTCATACTCAGCACAAGAGTCCCATGAGACATTGGTAGTTGCATCTAAACCTTCCCTGTGCCCTCTGTCGTATCTACCCTATGAGCCTCTAGGTTCAATTTAAAGTAACTTCGTTTCTGATACTCAGCACAAGAGTCCCATAGGACATAGGTAGTTGCGTCTAAACCATCCGTGTGCCCTCTGACCTGTCTCCCCTCTGTCATATCTGAGTCAATAGGTTCAATTTAATGTAGTTTCGTTTCCCATACTCAGCACAAGAGTCCCATGAGACATTGGTAGTTGCATCTAAACTTTCCCTGTGCCCTCTGCCCTATCTACACTATGAGCCTCTAGGTTCAATTTAATGTAACTTCGTTTCTGATACTCAGCACAAGAGTCCCATAGGACATAGGTAGTTGCGTCTAAACCTTCCGTGTGCCCTCTGACCTGTCTCCCCTCTGTCATATCTGAGTCAATAGGTTCAATTTAATGTAGCTTCGTTTCCCATACTCAGCACAAGAGTCCCATGAGACATTGGTAGTTGCATCTAAACCTTCCCTGTGCCCTCTGACCTGTCTCCCCTCTGTCATATCTGAGTCAATAGGTTCAATTTAATGTAGCTTCGTTTCCCATACTCAGCACAAGAGTCCTATGAGACATTGGTAGTTGCATCTAAACCTTCCCTGTGCCCTCTGACCTGTCTCCCCTCTGTCATATCTGAGTCAATAGGTTCAATTTAATGTAGCTTCGTTTCCCATACTCAGCACAAGAGTCCTATGAGACATAGGTTGTTGCGTCTAAACCTTCCGTGTGCCCTCTGACCTGTCTCCCCTCTGTCATATCTGAGTCAATAGGTTCAATTTAATGTAGCTTCGTTTCTGATACTCAGCACAAGAGTCCCATGAGACATTGGTAGTTGCATCTAAACCTTCCCTGTGCCCTCTGACCTATCTACATTATGAGCCTCTAGGTTCAATTTAAAGTAGCTTCGTTTCTGATACTCATCACAAGAATCCCAAAGGACATGGGTAGTTGCGTCTAAACCTTCCGTGTGCCCACTTACCTGTCTCCCCTCTGTCAAATCTGAGTCAATAGGTTCTATTTATTGTAGCTTCGTTTCCCATACTCAGCACAAGAGTCCCATGAGACATTGGTAGTTGCATCTAAACCTTCCCTGTGCCCTCTGACCTGTCTCCCCTCTGTCATATCTGAGTCAATAGGTTCAATTTAATGTACCTTCGTTTTAAATACTTAGCACAAGAGTCCCATGAGACATTGGTAGTTGCATCTAAACCTTCCCTGTGCTCTCTGACCTGTCTTCCCTCTGTCATATCTGAGTCAATAGGTTCAATTTAATGTACCTTCGTTTTAAATACTTAGCACAAGAGTCCCATGGGACATTGTCAGTTGCGTCTAAAGAGATATCGGGGGAAACACAATTTAACTTAACGTACCCTAGCAGAAAATCTATGCATTACCTGAAAGAGAGACTGTACCTAAAATTATCTTCGATATTAATGTTATCGAAAAAACAAGAAATAAATAATAACCGAATTAGAAGCAAATGTGTGGTACAAAATATATTTTGAATTCAATGCCATCTGCATATACGCCACCTTTGCGACGAAGTTGTGCATCGAAAAAAACAACAACCGGAGTACAAGAATTATCTTTCTCACATTTCAAGCATCCCAGTACAAAAATACTTTTTCAAATCGGACTAACAGTTGAAGAGAAGTGGTGTCCACTGACAGACGGATGGGCAGACAAAGTGATAACATAAGTATGATCTGTTTTTACAAAAGACGTGTTAACGACTGAATGGGAGAAATAAGAAAACAATTGTTATTTCAGTTACCTGTAACGTTCGGTCAGTTGTATTTGATTTATGTTTAAAATGCAATTTTTTTTCACTTCTGAAAATAAGTGTTATAGACCACGCTCTTCTGTTATATTCTGAGCTGCGTTGCGCACCTTTCCGGGAGTGAGGGGGGGGGGTCGCAGCTGAGGATATAACTAATTTCAAAATGATAATCTGCCATCTTTATCGTGAACAAACCCACCAGCAACTGCCACGGGATAGTATTTACCATGATCTCAAACAAAACAAACGCATCGGCGAACGCCGCTTAAAGATACACGTAGCACTTTGGAAATGCTTCCCTTATTTTTGAAAATAATTCTAAAAACAGAAATACTTTTCTAGAGAAATACGAGATTTTCATGTAGAAAAAATGTTGGTTATAAGTAGGAGATTTTTGTTAATTTTAATCTCCTCCGCAAACATATTATATAAAATGATAGTCGCTCCGGTGGCTCAGTGGTCGAAGTAATCACTGGCTTTTGCCGAGATGGGTCTGGGTTCGAATCCCTGTTAGGCATACTTGTGTTTGCCTTACGTCACTGGCTCTCTAGCTTACCTGGAGCCAGTGGCCCTAAATTAGAAACGTGCGACTACTTATAGCTCATCGACTGGATCATGGCGGTGGTTAAAACGAAAAAAAAAATGAATAAATAAAATAAAAATAAATGAAAATAATTGCCCTTGTTTCTTTTAATTTGTCAGGACTCCAAAGGGAACCAATGGACGCAAAACAACATTGTTTTTCAAACCAAGTTGCCGTATCTGTTTCAACTGCTAGCGTTATTCCTGTGATCTTCATGTTTCGAATTTTAGAGGAGTTTTGAAGAGGAGGAAAAAAAAAAAAAGTTGACCGAAATGCCACCTTGCATTCTATAGCCCACAGTCAGCAATCGCCGGCGACCGGCGTCCTTTTAAAATTTTACCAGCGAATCCCATTCAGCACAACAGGGTTTCCTAAGGTTTCAAAATCGCTTTATTATTATTCATAGTAAGAAAACATAAGAGGGAGACGTACAGTATTGGGCGTCTCACTGTGAAATAATACAAACTGTTAAAAACATGATGGTATATACACTGCAATGACAATGGGGATGAATAACAAATGCTGCAAGCAAAGCTTTTTGCATAAAAATTGCAGAAGTGACAGAGAGAAACACATCGTGTCACATGACATTGGCTGGGCATGATTTACAGGATAACACAGGCGAAACAATAGTACAAAATTAGAAAACGAACAGCTCAAACACCGCCTTGAAGGTAAAACATTACATACATGAGATAAAAACACAGCGTGCACAAGTGTGCAAGTTATTTAACGAGGGCACCAAAGCAACATAATACAGGCGGGGTGAAAGTAAGTAATGTACACGAGTAAGCATGAAAATACACTGAGATGACATTAGCATTCACAATTCAACGGTAGCGTGGATTGCACGAGTCGTAGAGTGGAGGAGGGGCACCAGGGTGCCACGGAACTCAGCAAAGGAGGTGTAGAATGTCCTAGGGTACTGATAGGTGTAGCAGTCCACAATCAACCACAAACCATGGAGCGGCCGACGCCCAGGTAGATAGGTGACTTCTCGACGACTGGAAGAAGCCGACTGGTACTCCAGGCGGAGTCGAGAAAGCAATCGATCTTGAAAATGGCACAAAAGTGCTGCGCTGGCCTGGTGTAAAGAGACCGGCGAGGAAACGATGCGGAGTTATTGAAAGTATACGTAAATAACGTGTTTAACCAGCACGAAAAGATAAGCACATACTGACGGAAGAGGCGTAGGTGGATGAGCCCGCAGAAGAAGATGTCTGTAGGCAGTGAACGGAAGATCTGGAGAACAAGAGCGACTGGCAATCCGGAAAGCCTGGTGGAGGAGAGGCATCAGGAACGGTTACCGGAAAAAAAAAATCAAAGGAAAAAAAGATCTACGGAAAAAGAAGCCAGGAAAAAAAATCCAACGGAAAAATGATCCAGGGAAAAAAAAGCCAAAGGAAAGAAAAAGCCAAGGAAAAAAAGTCCATGGAAATAAAATCCAACGGCTTCTTTCATGTAGGTTAACCAGTAAGAAACTTAGGGGGTCATATAAAAATTTACATAAGAAAAAAGTTTTCACTTCTCAAAGATTACAAGGACACCATAATTTGTTTCCATGGACGTTCGAGCAATTGGGGGGGGGGGGCGTATAAAAATTGCATTTGTGTTTCTTGTGTCCACTTCCATGTTGGTTGACCTTGTAAGAAATGTAGCGGTCGTACAAAAATTGCACTTTTGATTTTCTTGTGTCCACTTCCATATTGGGTGACCTTGTAGGAAATTTAGGGGTCGTATAAAAATTGCATTTCTGATTTCTTTGTGTCACTTCTATGTAGGAAACTTAAGGAATCGTATAAAAATTTATTTTCTGATTTCTTTGCGTCACTTCTGTGTAAGAAGCCTAGAGGGTCGTATAAAAATTGTCATTGGATTTTTTCCCTGGCTCTGTTTTTTTCCTGTGGATCTTTTTTTCTAGATTGACGCCACAGGGACAGCAGAGTTTGATTAATTAATAACCTACGAATTAATAATAATAAATATTCATTATCTTACAATTCGTAAGGCAACACTGATTGCGATTTTGAAGTTTGGTAGCAATTTAATAAAGATTAACACAGGGGTTTTGTGAATATTGAAACTGCTCCTTTAATGAATGCATTGCAGATTGGCCAATAAGAAGGGTGCAATAAAACCCAAAATAAATTAATACCTTCACAGTAATAATAATAATAATGAAAATAATTTCAATAATGATTAGGTCATTTCTAAAAAAAAAAAAAAAAAAAGATGCCCGGGCCCTGCGGTTGCCGGAAAACTGCCACACACTTTTCATTAAGGGTCCGGCACAAATTGCTGTTCTTCCGAAGAACACTTTGAATGTGTGACAATTTTTCCAGTGGGGCAGTTTTCCAAATTATGTTTGGCAGTTTTCCAAGGTGCCTAACGAGTGGAAGGAACTCTCTTGTTTGTCTGAATTTTCATGCCGGTTCATTTTTTTTTTTTTTTGATTGGAGGTTTAACGACCACCGTGAGCAACTCAATGGGCTATAAGCAGTCGCCCGTCCCTAATTTAGGGTCACTGGTTCCAGGGAAGGGAGAGAGCCAGTGCCGTAAGACAAACACAACATCCATGCCTCACCGGGATTCGAACCCGGACCCTTTCGGACGAATGATCAGAGGCCATCGCTTAGACCACTGCGCCACCGGGGCGGCCTGGTTCATTTGAAATTAGGGCAACTGGCCACAAAAGTTCAACGGGGGGAGGGGGGCTATAAAGATTGCCGTTTCTGGGCCTATATTGAGAACTGAATTGGGAACTCCAAACAAACGAATTTCGGGAAAACGTTCCATGTAAGCCAAGTGAGAATTGTATTTTAATTTGAAAAAAATAAATTGACGAGGGCCCGAGGTACACTTGGTTTGGGGGGCTCTACCCCCAACTTCCGTAATTTTATATTCTGGACATCTAGAGTCGGTCAGTGTATTCTAGATGTTATTCCTGAAGAGCTCTTAGAAACCACGAATTTTCAGGAGGGGGTGAATTCACCGAACCCTCCTGAAAATTCGTGGTTGTGTACAGAATCATTATATAAAGCATGGTACTAATGTTTACAGCTCTACGTCCATTTTAACATTTTGGGGGAAACCGCCCCCAAGCTCACGGACTTCGCGAACGCTTCAAGGGGAACATCCTGGATACACTGACTAATATTCCGGAAGTTGGAGGTAGTGACATACCCCCCCCCCCCTTCCAACCAAGTGTACCTCGGATCCTCGGCAATTTATTTCTTCAAATTAAAGAAATTAAAGTACAATTCTCGCTTGGCTTACATGGAACGTTTTCTCGAAATTCTTTTGTTTGGAGTTCCCAATTCAGTTCTCAATATAGACCCAGAAACGGCAATCTTTATAGCCCTCCCCCACACCCCCTTGAACTTTTGTGGCCAGTTACCCTAAACTCTAATGAACCAGCATGAAAATTCAGACAAACAAAAGAGTTCTTTCCCCTCGTTAGGGACCTTGGAAAACTGCCCTACTGGAAAAATTGTGACACATTCAAAATGCTCTTCGGAGGAACAGCAATTTGTGCCCGGCCCCTTAATGAAAACCATGTGGCTAGAACCCCCCTCCCCCTCCTTAATCCGGCCCTGTGTCGATCATGTAAATGGATAACTGTTTCGTTGGAGTTGGATTTTATTTCCCTGGCTTTTTTTCCGTTGGCTTTTTTTTTCCGTGTTTTTTTTTCCATGGCTTCTTTTTCCGGTGGCTTTTTTTTTCCGTGGATCTTTTTTTCTTTGATTTTTTTTTTCCTAGATTCCGTTCTTTCTTTGAGACCACTCTTACCCCGTTTTGAATGGAAAAGTGTCTTACAACGGTAAAAGTTTGAAATGCCGACTTCGGAATTTCCCCTAATTCTGTCAGCCTGCTTTGTAAGACCGTTTTTCCCTAAAAAGCGCGGTAAGAGTGGAAATACTAACCCGGAAATTTCCCTCATCCAACCCTGCTATTTGTAAACCAATAAACAACAGTGGAAGTTTGAAATGCCGTCCCCGGAATTTTCCCCCACCCTGTCAGCCTGTTAATTGCAAGACAGTTTTTCACTTAAAAGTGCGGTAACAGTCGAAATACGAACCCCGAAATTTTCCGCGTAGCCTCACTTCCCCTAACCCGTTTCTCCTAATTCCCGTTTGCCGTAATCACATTTGCCCCAATCGCATTTTCCCGAAATCGCTTTTACCCGAATTCCCATTTCCCCTAATTTCGTTTGCCCTAATCTCGTTTTTAAGCGGAACTTTGATACAGGAAACGTTTTGAAGGGGAACTTTGATACAGACAAATGTGTTTAGGGTAAACTTGAATTAGGGGAAACAAGATTTACGGGAAACGAAATTAGGACAAACGAAATTAGGGGTAATGGGAATTCGTGTAAAAGCGAATTCGGGGAAGTGCGATTGGGGTAAACGTGTTTAGGACAAACGTGAATTAGGGGAAACGAGATTTGGGGGAAACGAGATTAGGGCAAACGAAATTAGGGGAAATGAGAATTCGGGTAAAAGCGATTTCGGGGAAATGCAATTGGGGTAAATGTGTTTAGGGCAAACGTGAATTAGGGGAAACAAGATTTGGGGGAAACGAGATTAGGGCAAGTGAAATTAGGGGAAATGGGAATTCGGGTAAAAGCGATTTTGGGGAAAAGCGATTGGGGTAAACGTGATTAGGGAAAACGGATTAGGGGAAAAGGGTGTTCACCGTAAAAAACTGTCTTCCAAGTAGCTGGATGAGGTGGGGAAAATTCGGTGAATACCCCATAAACAGCAAAAAATGTTTGAAATGCAGACCCAGAAATTTCCCACCACATATTTGTGCACGTTGTTCGGCTTCATCTTGTTTTAAACAGCGTGGAAATGGAAATGATGACACCGGAAATCTAATACACGTTCGATATTTTTGGTCAAATGCAAATTGTGCATGGTCCCTGACTGAAAAAGGTGGGGTACCCCTCCTGTGGGGGAGTTTTCCAATGTGGGGGACTATTCCTAATGTGAGGGAGTTTTCCTGAAGGGGGACTTTTCCGATTACCACGCGATTTATTCCGCAGTTTTGTAGGGAAGCTGTAAATTTCAGAATCTCAGGGAAAAAAACATCATTCGATGAGAAACACTGTTTCACACAATTTACACCGGATACGGAGAAGTGGGCACCGGAGAACTGGCCACACGGAAAACTAGCCACCGGAGAACTGGCCTCACGAAGAACTGGACCCATTGAAATTTCAGTGCCATAAAATTGTTCTGCATAAACAAATTTCATGTGGCTGTATTTCCCACTACTTGAGCAACTATTTTTCATAAAAAAAAATTTAATATTTCATTTTCAGTTAGAAATTTAGACATTTCCATGATTTTCGGGCCAAAGACATAGCGGAGAACGGGCCAACGGAGAACTGGCCAGCGGAGAACTGGCCACCCCGAAAACTGTCCAGAAAAATTTTAATTGGCCATATAAAAATTGCGTTCTGAACCGCGATTTTTATTTGTCTCTCGAGATTGGTTATCTGACACACATAAAATTCCCGTAATTTCGTATTTTCTTATTTACGATATTTTTCTACAAACTACAGCTAAACAAATTCTCTGCGAGTATGCGCAAACCCAGGAAACTTGTTGGGGTTGGGAGGGGAGGGGGTGCTTAAAACATAAAATATGAAGAATTTCTCGTCCGATCGGGGAATTTCCAGCATTTATAACTACAACTCAACGAATTATCTGAGGGCATGTTCCTACCCAGAAAACCTGTCCCGGGGGAGGGGGAAACACCAAAAGTGTAAACGACAGAGTTTCTCGTCCAATCGGGAGATTTTCAGCACTTACGAGTTACATCACAACAAATTATCTGACGGCATTTGCTGCCTCAGGAAACCTATCGGTCGGGGGGTGGGGGTGGGGGTAACACCAAAAGTGTATTATGTAACGAATTTCTGACCGAGAGATATCGAGCTTTCACAAACTTTATCTCAACAAACTCTCTGCGGACATGTGCTAACGCAGAAATTCTGTCTCGGGCAAGGGAGGGGGCCACCAGAAGTGTGAAATATAAAATATTTCTGGTCGAATCGGGAGATTTTCAGCATTTACAAGCTGCAACTTGACACACTATCTGAGGGCATGTGCCTACGCAGGAAACCGTCGGGGAGGGGGGGGTCTAACACAAAAATTGTAAAATGGGTTAGAACATGCCCTCAGATAATGTGTTGAGTTGTAGCTTGTATATGCTGAAAATCTCCCGATCGGACCAGAAATACTTTATATTTTAAACTTTTGGCTCTCCCCCCTCCCCCCCCGCCGACACGTTTCCGGTGTAGGCACATGTCTTCAGATAATATGTGTTGAGTTGTAGCGTGTGAATGATGAAAGTCTCCCGATCGGTCCAGAATTCTTCATACATGTATTTTACACTTTTGGTATTACCCCTCCCCCTTCTTTGGACACGTTTCCTGAGTAGGCACATGCCCTTAGATAATGTGTCCAGTTGTAGCTTGTAAACGCTTAAAATCTCCCGATCGGACCAGAAATTCTTTATGATTTGCACTTTTGATATCACCCCCCACCCCCGACAGGTTTTCTGAGTCAGCATATGTGATCAGACAATCTGCAGACTTGTAGTTTAAAAACCCTGAAATCTTTTGTAGAGTTGTAGATCATAAATATTTTTTATATATAACTACATTAATTATCGCAATTAAGAAACAACGAAATTACGGAAACTTTACATGACTCAGATCACCAACCTCTGAGGATCGTGGCCACGAAGCGGTCAAAAACGCAATTTTTATACCCCTTAAAATTTTTGCGGCCAGTTCTCCCACACCCAATTGACACATCCCACTGCAAATAAGATAAACATTTACTCAGCTGTGTGAAAGGTCAAGTTGTGATAACGCATTTCAAAGAATAACTAATCTTGTTAATTTGTGTTGTATCCTTTTGATTCAATTTAGTTCTCGTTTCTCAGATCTACACATATTGTTTTTTATTCATTGAGTGCTTATAAATTTTTGATTTTTTTAAAGTGCAAACGTTCAGAAAACTCAGGATTTATTTCAATCGCTGATGACTTGTGTGTATAACACGCATTACAATGATGAGAACATCGCACAAACGACATTGAAACCATTCAGCTCAAAGAATTATGAAACTTCAATCCTCCAACACCACGATTTTTTTCATATTATCGCCAATACATGATCTTTCTGTCTGAGGAAAGTGAGGCGTGCGCATTTTTAAAGGTGACAATAATTTCATGTTCGCCGAAAGAAGTGTACACTGAACTATTGTGAACGATATATGTTTTTTTATTTTATTTTTTTCAATTTATACAAAGTGGCTTAGAAAACTAAAGTAGATAAACCACGAAAAATAATTTGACGAGAAGTCAAGGTTACAGTAATTCTTAGTAAATAAAAGCTTAGTTTTTGATTGGTAGCCGGAGTTTCTGAATGAAGCAATTATAATCTGAAGGAAGCAATTATAATCGCGACGAAAATAGCATTTCAACGTAAAACGTTGAAAACATAGAGAAACATACTTTTCGTACAACTCCCTTTACCAGTGTTGTCTGCGCGCATTTCTCAGAAAGCGAAGTTGCAATCCCTGCCTGCCATTTCAGGGGTAGAAAACCATTAGGCTAATTCCATTGTCACTGTTATCGCGGTTGTAAATCAGTGGCAGTTTGCTCCACCCTTTCGAAAGGGGAAGGGGGGTAAAAACAGGTTGCCGCCGATCAGGTAGAATTAACAGAAAGACCTGGCAGCTGATGAAACGGTCGTTCGCAAAACACAAGGTTAGTAGACTCCATTAACCTTGCGCAAAACACACAGCCGAAGTCAAAGCGAAACAGGAAAATTTTCTTGGCGCCGAGAGGGTTAAAAACCAACTAATGGAAGGATAAACCAAGAACAGGACTTCATACTTTAACAAGTAGAGAAAATTGTATCCAATGAGATTCAAGTCCGTTTGAAATCTGGTAGAAAGTAAATTTTAACTTAAATCACATCAGAAACCGTAAGAAGATGATATTAAGAATTTTGTGATTCGAGGAATCCCGAAGAGGTTTACAGTTCGTGAAATTCTTACTTCTGAAGGTGCACCCTACGTTCTTGCAAAAAGGACTAGGGACTAATAGCAATCTGATCTACGTAGAGATAAACCACGAGTAACAACTTCGAGGCGATCAGCTACTGGGTTATATGATTATAACGAGGTTTTAAGTTATCTGGGATATCCATTTGAAGTTTTTAATTTTAATATTTAGAGGATTTTTAACCGTCTCCTTGCTATATTTTACTGACAAGCATGTTGGCAATAAATATAACCAGGCTTGACACTTTGGAAAATTTTCCCATATTGCTCCGTTTAAAGTTATAGCAAAAAAAAAAAGCCCTACATTCTGTAATGTTACTACAGTTTCTCGGTTATTCCTTTATATTAATAACATCTTAGGTGTTATTCCTACATTGCCTAGATTGCTACAAATAAAGGAATGCAGAGAAGAGCATTATTAAGCTCCCCAAGTAGCACAAAAACGTTTGTAAAACGTTTTAAAACCAGTTCGGCGAGACGTTGAAAAAACGTCACAATATTACGTTTATAAAACGCTAATACGTCTCGTTGATTCAATGGTTTTTCAACCGTTGTTATAACGTTGTAGCACTGTTTTTAAGACGTTTAGGTGACGTTATTTAAACGTCATATTCCTTTCATTATGACGTTTAGAAACGGTTTTAGCAACGTTTGAATGACGTTATTTAACCGTCATATTCCTTCCCTTATTACGTTTAGAAACGGTTTTAACAACCGTTTGGCAACGTTTGAATGAAGTTATTTAAACGTCATATTCCTTCCCTTATTACGTTGAGAAACGGTTTTAACAACCGTTTAGCAACGTTTGAATGACGTTATTTAAACGTCATATTCCTTCCATTATGACGTTGAGAAACGTTTTTAAGAATGTTTAGCAACGTTTAAATGACGTTATTTAAACGTCATATTCCCTCTTTATTACGTTGAGAAACGGTTTTAACAGCCGTTTAGCGACGTTTTATTTTCGATTTTACAACGTATTTTTCCTTTCTGTATGACGTTTAGTAAATGTAACAGCAACGGTTAATCAACGTCTAAATTTCCTCTATTAAACGTTGCTGTCCTTTGTGTATTACGTCAAACGTCGCAAAAAATGTTACCACAACCTTTTATCGAAGGTTATAATCCAGTTTCAAGACTTTTTTTTTTTTTGGCTTTACGTGTGCCGTTGCAAAACGTTAGAACAACGTTTCTATTTCGTTCTTGGGTCATTCCGTATCGACTCAACACAACGACTTGACCATCTCAGATTTTAATGAAATTTGGTACATAGGTGTCCTCTATATAGATTAAGAAAAATACCAAATTTCATCGTCATATATCCACCGGTTTTGAAAATACAGCTATAAAAAGTATTAAAAACACCCCAAAATCGGAAGATTGATGGGTTTTTAAATTGTGATTGCAGCTCCCCTAATTAAGATAGAGAGATGGGAAAGGCATCTTTTTGTAGTATTTTTTATGCTATTTTATTTGATGTACAACACCATAGGGGTTAATATTAAAAAATTCAAATTTTAAAATTCAAATTAAAATTTTGAATTTTTAAAAATGTGACGCTTCAAAAAATTCGAAATTTTTTTAAAACAATCTTTATATGTTTGGCATTTGATTACATGAGTTGTAACTTGGGATGATAATGGGTTTACTTAAAAAGCTATATTCAAATTTAGCCTAACACAAGAGTTTAATGAAAAAATAAATAAATAAAAAAACATGTAATCTGAAAATAAATTTGGCCTAAATCTTTAAAAAGTTTCATTAATAACAATATAGTATTTTTGTTATTTAAAACCATTTATTTAAACAATGTTTTATTTTTAATTAATTTGTTTAAAATCTGAGTCACATGGGCTTAAAAATTTTATTAATTTCATTATTCAGAATTTGTAATAATTCCCAATACAATATAAAAAAATAAAGACTGTGCAGTTATACTGTAGGCTACATTTTGTTTTGGACAAAACTCTGCATGTTCCGACTTAAAAAACTGATTCTGTTGTTTAGATCATTGGTAACAAGACCCAACAAGCAGCAACTTGCATTCCTAATTTGCAGACCTGTCTGCTTTAGGTTTTGATGGTGATCAGATGTGTTTCTCAGTCTGCTTTAGGTTTTGATGGTGATCATGTGTTTCTTGCAGTGAAAGTGATATGTGTTTGAAAACTTTTGTGGTTGAAAACTTTAAATTGAATAAAGTACATCCTTTTCAGTTTTGAAACTAGACTTTTATAAATTGAAGCTGTGCAGGATTTTTTTAGGAAAAATAAAATGAACAGGTAATGGGAGGCAATTATTTTACTATTTGAATTTTACATTTTATGCACAAATAATCAACAATGGAAAGTACAAGATATGCATTAATACAATGTTTCAATCCATATAGAAATGTGACAGACTGGATGTTGGAAAATTTTGATGACTTATCAAAGGAGACTAAAATTTGTGATTCTTGCAGAAAGCAGCTGAAAACTTTAATAATTAGTCAAGAAGCAAATGAAACCTGTGCTGATGAGAAAATGGATGAAAATTTTGCATCTATGTCAGAAGTAATTGAAACACTGAATACTTCGCTCCATGAATTGGGTGAATCAGCTGTCAATAAGAAAAAGCTAAAATCTAAATGTTATGCTTCAACCAAAATTCAAAAAATCAGTTCTGCTATGAAACGGAAGCTTTTTACAAATATTCAAGAATCATCTGATGATGAGGATGAAATACTTCACGCCTCTCTTATGGACAATCTTAAAAGTAAGTTTTCTAACTGCACTAGAGATAAACAGTTGATGATTTTGACTTGCTTACCAGAGTCATGGAGTGTTAAGAAAATCATGTAAGAATTCAATGCTCCTAATTATATGGTAAGACAATAAAAAAAAAATTCTGAAGGAGAAAGGAATTTTGGAAAGCCTTAATAGAAAACCAGGTAAGTCTCTCTCTTCTGAAGTAGTTGTAGTATGATCGTTTTACCAAAGTGATGAAATTAGTCGGGTTTTACCTGGAATGAAAGATTGTGTTTCTGTTAGGACTGAAAACGGAGATAAAGTTTGTCAAACAGGCTGATTTTATGTAATTTGACAATTTGCAAGCACAAAAGTCAGTTTTTCCAAATTCGCAGAGCTCAGACCAAAAAACCGTGTCCTGGTAGGGTCTAGTGGTACTCATACGGTATGTGTTTGCACCACACACCAAAATGTAAAAATGATGATGGAAAATGCAAGAATTGGTTCACTAACGAATGGACAATTATCTTCCTACAAACATTGTCTTGCAAGAGTATTATGCAACCCTACTTCCATAGATTGTCATTTGGGGAAGTGTCCCACCTGTTCTGGGAACACGGTTTTGAGAACTTGGTTGAAAAACTAACTTTTCGCCAATGGATTACAGTTGATAGATGCAACTTGGAGACATTAGAAAAATCAACTTCAAATTTTATTGATTTGTTTTGCAAAAAACTGTCTGCTTTGGTCAGACATGACTTCATTGCTAAGCAGCAAAGCTCTTTTATGAATAGTAGTACTAAGGAAAACCTCAAGGACTCAGAATTCTCATCATTTGTGATTTTGCTAAAAATTATAGTTTTCTTCTTCAAGATGAAGCCCAGAGCTATCACTGGACCAGTGGGCAAGCCACAGTCCACCCATTTGTCATCTATTACAAAACAGAAAAGACTGAACATGCAAGTTTTGTAGTAATTTCTAAATGTTTAGAGCACAACACAATTACACTGTACTGCTTCCAAAAAAAAAAACCTTATTAACTTCTTGAAAAGTAAGTTTGGTGACAACAGCGTCAAAAAAATGTACTATTTCTCTGACGGGTCTGCAGCCCAGTGCAAAAATCGGAAATTTTTTCACAAACTTTTATGTTTCCATCAAGATGACTTCAACATTGATGCTGAATGGCATTTTTCAGCAACAGCACACGGGAAGGGGCCATGTGATGGCGTTGGTGGAACGGTGAAAAGGTTAGCTGCCCAAGCCAGCTTACAACACCCTTACGAGAATCAAATTCAAACACCATTTCAGTTGTACGAATGGGCAATTCAGAACATTTTTGTGGCAAACTTTACATATGTAAGTCAAGAAGAATACATAGAAACAGACCAATTTTTGGAAAATCGCCTAAGCAAGTCTCTAACAATACAAGGTACCCAGAAACTTCATGCTTTTATTCCTATCCCATTGAGTAATTCAAAAATAAAAGTGAAGATGTTCTCAGAATCAAACGAGTCAGCTACTGAAAAAGTATCAGCATTACAAGACAGACTGCAAATAACAGAAATGAGTGGTTACATAACCATAATCTATGAAAACAACTGGTGGGTAGCGTATGTTCTACCAAAAGAAGAGAGTGAGAATGAAGTTAAGGTCTTATTTTTACATCCAGCTGGTCCATCTACATCCTTTTCCTACCCTAGCCCACAAGATGTTTTATAGCTTCCTGTAAGTTACCTCTTGTGTAAAGTAAATCCTTTGACTCCGACAGGAAGACTCTACAATCTCTCTGAAACAGAAATACACCAAACTATTGAAGCTTTTAAAGACTATATCAAGGATCTACACGTGTGATTTCACTTCAAAACAATGATGCAACTTTTTTTTTAATTTTAGAAGATTCTGCTTTAAGTGACGATCTAAGTTTAAGATTAGGAATATAATTTGCATAAATGTAAACAATTCAATGCCATAAGTTATTATTATTTTGATGTGTTTCTTGAACAGTAATTGAAATTACTTTTTAAAGTCTGTTTATTTTTTTTGTATTGAATTGTGAATTATTACAAATTCTGAATAATGAAATTAATAAAATTTTTAAACCCATGTAGTCTCAGATTTTAAACAAATCAATTAAAAATAAAACATTGTTTAAATAAATAGTTTTAAATAACAAAAATACTATATCTATTGTTATTAATGAAACTTTTTTGAGATTTAGCCCAAATTTATTTTCAGTTTACATGTTTTTTTCATTTTTTTTTCATTAAACTCTTGTGTTAGGCTAAATTTGAATATAGCTTTTTAAGTAAACCCATTATCATCCCAAGTTACAACTCACGTAATCAAATACCAAACACATAGATTGTTTTAAAAAATTTCAAATTACTCTGGTGTCGCATTTTGAAAAATTTAAAATTTTAATTTTTTTTAAATCTTAACCCCTATGGTGTTTGTTGTACATCAAATAAAAGAGCATAAAAAATACTACAAAAAGATACCTTTCCCATCTCTCTATCTTAATTAGGGGAGCTGCAATCATAATTTAAAAACATATCAATCTTCTGATTTTGGGGTGTTTTTGGACATTTTATATAGCTGTATTTTCAAAACCGGTGGCTATATGACGATGAAATTTGATATTTTTCTTAATCTATACAGAGGCCACCTATGTACCAAATTTCATTAAAATCTGAGATGGCGAGATAAAAATGCCTTCAAATTGTGTTGAGTTGATACGGAATCACTCTTCAAATCTTTTACTTTGCATATTACATTGAAAACAAACGTTTCCATAACGTAGCAAAACCGTTTAAACGACGTTTCCATAACGTAGCAAAACCGTTTTAGTAACGTTTGTGCTCTGTAAGAGGGACGTACGGTAATGCTTATCTTAAAGCTGCCATGATAATCTGTTGTATACAGTCTTGTTACCTAGTCTACAAAAATTTGGGGGTAAATAAATGAAGTTCTTAGCTAACCTAAAAAATCATTTTCATCATATCATAAAATATCATTTTCATCATATGAAGGCCCCTTCACAAAACTTTTCTTGTTCCTAATAGTTATTTTACTATCACTTATTTTTGTTGAAGCTTTATAAGGGATGACTTTGTCAGGAAAGTAATGTTATAAAAAAGAAAGCATTTCTATCACAGTTACTAGTGCAACACAATCTCTCACCATTATACAGAGTGTCCAAGAATTATTAAACACATTACAAAATTATGTACAAAAAAAAAAAAACTATGAGCATTGTCTGTTTTTCTATGTCACATATTATACTAACACGGTTCCTATATTTTTGTATTGCAGAATTGTTACTCCCAGAATCTGATAGATGGCGCTAGGTGTGGCCTGATGAGGAATTTATGAGAAATGCACAATCAGTAGTCATGTCATCCATACAGCAGAAGGCGATGTGTGTGTTATGGTTTGCGGAATTAAAGTCTGTCATTTAAGTTAAAAGACGGCACCGTTTAGAGTATGGTTGTAATCCTCCGTCAACAAATTCAACTAAGCGGTGAATGAAACAGTTTAAAGAAACTGGCAATGTGGAACATCGTGGAGGAACCGGTAGGCCTAGCATCAGAGGTGAGATGGTTGACCAAGCATGAAAGTTTCCGACGAAGCCCCAGGAAATCCGTTCATAAAGCAAGCAGAGAACTGTGCATTCCAAAATAGACAGTTCATGATATCTTGCACAAGAAATTAGTTTCATGCTTATAAAATTCAAATAGTGCAAAAGATGCATGCAAATAATCACACTCTGCAATACGATTTTGCTGTGGATATGCTGAATCAAGTGGAAAACGATAAAAACTTTCTAAGTACTGTAATTTTTAGTGATTAATCCACATTTCATGTATGAGGCATTGTTTCACTTCGTAAACTATGTTTTGTTTGGATATGGGGCAGTGAACCGCCTCATGCTGCTATTGAACTGGAACGTGATTCTCCAAAAGTTAATGTGTGGTGCGCCCTATAAAAAAGAGAAGTGATTGGCCCTTTCTTCTGTGAAAAAACCATAAATGGTGACATTTACTTGGATATGTTAGAAAATTTCCCTATACCCCAGATCAAAAGATATGACGTCGTTTTCCAACAAGACTGCATGCCTTCGCATTGGTCAATGTGTACGTAAGTGCTTAAATGAGCATTTCCCCAACAGATGGATTGGGCGTGGTGGTCCCATTCCGTAGCTCCTTGCTCCCCAGATCTAACTCCATTGGATTATTTCATGTGGGGTTATGTGAAGGATTGTGCCTATCAGACACCTTGTACTGATTTGCAGGAACTGAAGCAGCATATCACAGCTGCTATTAATTCCATATCTTTTCAGATGCTTGGCAATACATGGCATGAAATCGAGTATCGCTTGGACGTACTACGAGCAACCAAGGGATCTTACATCGAAATTTATTAACATGTGTAGTTACATTGTAAGTTAGTACAGTCAGTTTCTTTCTATCTGTTTAATGTTTTGTTTTACAAAATTTTGTACTGTGTCCAATAATTCTCGGACACCCTGTATATTTATTGTTCACAAGGTATACGACTTCACAAACTATGTTTTGACTCAAGTCCATTTCACTGGCTTCGTTGTGGCTGTTGCAATTTTCTTGAAAATTCAGTTGCTCATATTTAACTGAACATAAAGTAGACATTTTAATACCACTAACATCTAAGTTATTGCAACATAAAACTGAGTCAGTTGTGTTGTTCATTTAAGAGTTTTTCGGACACATCTGAAATTTAGCTGATAGATTATTAGAAATGTGAGGTGAAATAATGCTGGGAGATAAATCAAGTAGTACTTTCACAGCTTTGTTTTTAATTTTTCTTTTAAGTGTAGCTAAAGGCTATCTGTGTTTCTGCTGCAGATCTGTGTATTTATATCTCAGTTTACATTTCTTTATCATTTTTTCTGTATTTTTACAGAGGAGCCTTTTATTTTGGTATGTTAGTTGCTTTGTATTTTTTCAACCCATGTGTATTTGGTTCTTAATCTTTTTTTCACTAGTTTGCGAATTTAGACTTAATTTTTGGTTATAATTGTCCTAGTATTTCAGGAAGTTTGTTTAGTGTAATGTCCCTAGTTTATATCTTGTGCTTAGAAATTGAAATTTTTAGTTTCCGCTTGAGGGTCCTATTGTGTAACAAACAGTACGTAGCATATAAATAATTGTAAGAATCAATTGATTATGCATGTTGAAACACCTTTTTCAAAAATTTGTATGCAAATAAGATATGAAAACAGCCACCCAATCTAGTTTGTTCTGTCTTGGGTTAAATTCTGTTGCTACTCATATATACTCATTTCACAAGTAACTCTTTGCATTGTTTGGCCAACCAGAAAAAATATTTTCTTCTATTGGTTGTTCATTAATGCCATTTGTTGTTGTACTCTGACATTGTGCTGTGCTCTTCTCTCTATTTCTGTACATAACATTAACTTCAAGTTCCTAAAATGTATAAGTTCTTTTTCTGTTTCAATTCATAGGTGGTCACAAAAAGTTATAATGAAACAAATGAACAATTCATGCATTCATTTCATTATTTTCATAGGCTTCAAACACAATTCATGTATTCTGAATCATAAGAAAAAAATAATATATATATATATACAGTACTCACAAAAAGTTTGGGATATTATGGTTTCAAAAGGGAAACATGGTGATATGCATATTTAGTGACTACAGGAGATAGGTTATCAGCATGAATTAGCATCATGATGACACATCATGTGGTTGGTTGGTGTGTGTGTGTGTGTGTGTGTGTGCAAGCTCCGATAAAAGTAGCTTCCGAGAAGTAGAAAACAGGTCGTCTCACTGCTTGGACTACAAGTTTGCTGAATGCATTTCCTTCAGAGTAGGATTAACTTGAAAAGATGTCCAGACGACGTTTAAGTATTGACATCAGAAATAGGGCTGTTGACATGTTACATGCAGGTGTACGGCAGATTGATGCAGTTGCTGCTTTAGGAGTTTTGCAAGCTAGCTACACACAAAATTTCTACCGAATGGAAATGCTGCAGATCAAGCAGGATTTTTACCCCCCAATAAACAGGTGTGTGTGGGGGAGGTTACTTAAAAAAAAACCCAAAAAAACACCCACTGCAAACGGTTATTTTATTTCTTTTCCAAAGAAACACATGATTTCTTTTCTGGTTAATGCTCTTGTACGTTATGTTTTTGCTCCAAGTAATTCCCAAATATATTTTATGACTTCAATACTTGGGCTGTAGAGATAGAATATTTTAAATAAGCAATGTTTATTCACAATTAAATATTTTATTTTAAGATTTTAAATCTACTGTAGTTTCACTGAGCATTTGGCTTGGCTTCATTAGGACAAATGGAGTGCAAACGTTCAAATCATCGTGACATCATCAGCATTCTGACAGTCACTGCTTTTGGCAAGTTGTTTCCACGTGTTTGAAAGAAATCTAGTAGATGTCATGTCGTTGACAAGCCATGAGCAGTTGCACTAGATGTGGAAAGCTTCTAATATATTAAGCTTGATAGTCAAATCAGGTTTATCAATAAGCGTAGCATTTAAAAAAAAAAAATCTGGTTATTTTCATGACAATGTTGGGCTATAGACGACTTCTTCAGTTCCATACGTAAGTCATGTGTTCCTTCACATGAAAACTTAAAAGCTCTACGGATCTGTCCTATACATGAAAGTCCACATTCACAAGCAATGTGATAAATTCCCCAGTTATGTCTTCAACGTAGTCTTTTGATCCACAAAAATTTGCCTTGTTTATAGATTTCAAAATAACTTTGAAATTTAAACATTTGAAAGTTCCTAAATTTCTGGACAGCTTTGTCTACAACAAAAGGACAATCTATATCAATCTATATCCTGTGTGTGCCACAATTTCTTTAAAAAAAATCATAACTTTTTTTTATTTTTTTGTTTTTGTGTTTACTGACCATGGTGAGCAACTCAATGGGCTATAAGCAGTCGCCTGTCCCTAATTTAGGGTCACTGGTTCCAGAGAAGGAAGAGACCCAGTGCCGTAAGACAAACACAACATCCATGAATCACCGGGATTCGAACCCAACCCACTTGGAAGAACCGAACAGTCATAAGCCAGTGCTTAGACCACTGCGGCGGCAAAAATCTAGCTTTTTCTGCAAGGAATCCTCTGTAACGCATAGATGTACTGCACGATATACATGGGTAGAAAACACCAATTTGTTTCCATGACTTATCTTTATGACTTGTCAACAACATGACACCTACTCGATTTCTTTCAATTGCATGGAGACAATTCACCAAAATCCATGATCATCAACTACCTGATGATGTCACATATGAATGTTTATGCTCCCTTTGTCCTGATGAAGCTTCGAGCTAAAGGCTCAACAAAACTATAGATCTTAAAATAAATTATTTAATTGTGAATAAATGTTGCTTATTTATTCTATAATTTCACACATGGTTTAATCCTTTAATTCCACTAATATTATATTTACCAACTTGGTTTACTTTCACAGGGTGATCCAGTTGTACTCTACAGAGAGATCTACTGGTAGGAGGGGAAATACTGATCTGAGGGATATAAGCTCAAGTTTTAAAGTTACAGGAGGTTGTACTTAATTTACACTCATCTGTGTTTTGCATAACATCCCTAACTTTCCTAACTACAGCCATGAATAACCAAACCTGAGTAAAATTTAAAAAAAAAAAAAATCATTTATGCAATTTCTTTATATAATTCAACTGTTTTGAATGCCCTATTATTTCTTAATGTAAATCACATTCAAAAGTTTGCCCTCATTAGTGCTGGTAAATTATGTTTATAAAATTTTATTATGATATACCCCCAAATTTTAATTTATCTTTATATATATTAAGAATCAAGCAAGAAGAAACAAAAAGGGAAGTAAACACTGAAAAACAAGTTACTAGTAAAGTGAAAAGCCAAAATGAGCACAAGCTGCAGTTACAATTAACTGGAATAAAAATTAAAAAAAAAAAAGGAAGAGAAAAAAAGCTAAACCACTGAAGAAACCTATTGAAAGTGCTGTCATCATGGCATTCAACTTTTTCTGTTTTTTTCCGACAGCCAGAAAGACTCCTTTGATCCTCCCCCCCACACCATCTTTTTTTTTTTTTTTTGCAGTATGGACCCAAACACAGCAAATAGCTCTAATCTCAACTTCGCATGCTCAGTAGATATGTCACTAACTCACTATTATATGCTATGCTACAAATAAAGTCCAATATAATAATGATAATTTTACTCACAAAATGACTGAATCATACATAGTTGTTTGTGTTATTTACATGAAACTTTCATGTCTGGCTTTACTTTGCAAAAACCTCTTTGCTTCAGAAATTTTTTTGGTGCAATATCGTTTTCAATAGAAATGATGGATAAAGCCGATAGCTGTTCCTGCATCGTTGTAGATCTCAAATAAGTCTTTATCAGCTTTAATTTATTAAAACTTCTTTTCCCGCTTTCTACAGACAGGAATTGCAATATTCGAAAGCAAATCCAACTGTTGGGATAACAATGAACCATATCATACTGGAATATGAAGTTTAGAGCTTCTATTGTAGCAGCTGAGCTGCATTTGCTCATAAGTGCTTGCAAATGCCTCAGCTCTTCAAACAGTTGCTCCCCATCGATATCTTTTTCTTCACTGTCAGCATCCTTAAGGAATGTTTCTAACTGAATACACTTTTCTTTTAAAGAATCCCCTGTCAGGCAATTTCTTCAAATTATAAAGGAAACCCGAAGCGTTGAAAAGTCTTTGCAACTGAGTAAATCTTTCCTGAATGGCAAACAATGCGCTATCAATGAGTGGATAGAAAACCATTGATATATATATATGGTTCGCAATCTGTAGGAGCTTTGTGTTGCAGTTTTCATAGTAAAAAGTGTTTTTTCCCGCTTTACCCTAGGCTGTGGGACTTTGGGATTTATTTCCAAGATGTACATAACAATAAGGCTTGTCACTCAAGCCTTATTGTTATACACTGAGTTGCCACTTTATTATTACCACCCCCTCAGTACTTCGTTGGGCCATCTTTTGCCTTTAATACTACGTCGATGTAGATTCTTCGTGGCATGGACTCCACGAGATGTTGATAGGTGGTTTTGGAATCTAAGACCATGCTTGATGAATAGCACTTTCCAGGAGTGTGAAATTGCAGGGTTGTGTATCCAGCTGTTTGATGGCTTGTTCAACTTCATCCCACAAATTCTCAATGGGGTTGAGATCTGGAGATTGTGGGGGCCAGCTAAGCAAAGTAAACTAACCGGCATTTTCCTGAGACCAATCCTGTACAATACGAGCACTATGGCAAGACGTATTATCTCGTTGAAAGTAGCCATCGCCATTGGGATAAACCATCCACATGACAGGATGTACTTGGTCTGCAACGATGTTTAGATATGATGTGCCAGTCAGACGTTGATCAACATGAATTAAAGGGCCCAAATCATGCCAGAAAAACATTCCCCAAACCATAACGTTGCCTCCACCAGCTTGAAGGGTTGTAGCAATGCATTTGGGGGTCCATGCTTTCGTGCTGTTTCCGCCAAATTTTCACTCTGCCATAGGCATGGTGCAACTGAAAACGTGATTCATCGGACCAAATAATTTTTTTCCAATTATCGACTGTCCAATCCTTATGCTCCTGTGCGAAGTGGAGACATTTTCTCTTGTTAACTGCAGACAGCAAAGGTGTTCGAACAGGCCTCCTTCTGCCATATCCCATCCGTGCCGTGTACGGCGAACAGTGCGTGCACAGATCATTTGAGGGATCCTTGATTAAGATGGTCTGTAATTGCTGCACTGTTGCCTATTACCAGTCTGGACACTCCGGTCCGCCCAAGCAGTCACTAGTCGATGACGACCACACGTTGCACGTAGAGACCCAGTTTTTGGCTGACAGTCCAGTCTTTAAACACTTTAACAACAGTGGCTCTGGAACATTTCATGAATGCGGCGGTTTCAGTGATACTCGCTCCATGGCTCCGAGCTCTTACAATCGTCCCACGTTGAAAGTCCGTCAAATTGCATTTTTTACCCATCTCGTCACCCAAAAATCACTTCTACTACTGTCGCAAGCACTAAGCTTTCCCTTTTTATACTAGCCTCACCCTCTGGCGGCAACAGCGTGCAGCCATAGCTCATTTGCTTAAAACTGTCAGGTAGTCATAATAAAGTGGCCACTCAGTGTATATAAAAATGTCAAAAAACATCAGGAACGAACAAAAAAAAAAAAAAAAAAGGTTCATTTTTTCCCCCTGAAAACCCAAATGCGTAAAAAAGCAGCAGAGAAGAATTCTCAGAAAAAAAACCGCACAAGAATTGAAAATGCTTCCTGTTGTTGGTGGTATATATATAGGAACTCTGCATGTGTAAGAGAAACAACAAAGGAGTATTCAGCTTTCATTTTTGTGGCAAATACAGACTAGCTCATAAAAGAAAAAGAAAAAAGTTAGCGGATAATTTTACTATGTAAGAAAATTTATGGGCATCCCTTCCATTTGGTGGCTGCCTACCTGGCCGGTAAATATGTATATTAGCGTCCTAAATTATTTCGTCAGAAAAATGTCAGTACCTCGAAAAAGTGTGACGTAAAGATTTTAGAGTACGGAAATTAATGGCAAATGGTGCAGAAATTTCATATTTTAAATGTGTTTTAAAGATTTTCTATCATAATATTGAACTGTGAGTGATGCTGTGAAGAGACGCTGCGGTAGGCCTAATGCATCGCCAGAGGTGCATTCAAATAAAATGTGACTGCATACACAACTATTGAAACAGAAAACTTGCTGCAAACCCGCAAATCACGATAACAATGGAACGAGATAATTTAAAGAAAAATTAATATAACAGTAAATAATTATTAGAACATTACAGATTCCAGAGAGGGCAAAAGCACATTACGACTGAATCCGCAAAAATGTGTGTAAAATGGACCTTAGGCCAAAACTTAAAAATTTTTGGACTATGAACCTCATAAAAACAAGAGACTAATTTTTATATCAAGAAAAGCAGTTCTGTTAATGAACCTTCAAAAATTATATATAGCATCTTTAACAACTTAATTCAAAAATAGTACTTATAAAATATATAAGGAAAATATTTTATTTTAATAACTGGCAACTGCAAGAGTAACCTGGCAATAAAATAAAAAAATCTTTGTGTAAATGAAACTTTTGTTACAGTTCCTATATATTGAGAACAGGCCTTGATAAAATCAAGAGGCCAGAAACTTCTGCAAAAACAAAATAACTCTATCGGAAGATGTGAAAAATAGTTGAACATTCTCATGTTAAGATAGAATTAAATATATTAATCTTAGTAAAACCTTAAGTGTTTTAATTGCTTAATAACATTTTTATTTTTTTAATCTACAAGCAAAAACTATCTGCAAAATCTGCTAATAATTTGCAAACTATCCACGTATGGCGTACGCGTGTAAGTCTATATTGTGTGACTCTGCGCATCGCTACGGCGACGATGTGAAGCTTAGCTTCATTGAAAGGAAGATTCGCTGCAGCGTTTAATTCACGCGCGGACGACTACAAGTCCAAGCGCGTATTTTGTTACCACGAGAGCGAGCCGTGTTATACTCATACGCTACACAATATAGTTCGTTCATGTTTTTGTCATTGTTTTTAAAGCGATATTGAGAAATTTTTCGTTCTTTCGCATACTCGTGGTATGCGAAAGAACGTAGAAAAGCATGTTAGAAAGTACTAACATGCTTTTCTATGTTGTATAGGAAACTGGGGAACTATAACTTTCAGTTCTGGTTTGAACAGCTTCCATTCATAGCTGATTTGCTGTGTCACTGCACTTTTGGTTCTCCTGTGTTAATAGCTTGTTCGCAGGTCAGTTTCTATCTTACTCATACATATCTTTTGCAAATCGAAGAGTTTTTTTCCCAGTTTTTCCTGCCAACAACATACAGGATACAACAAAATAAAGGGTGGATGCTGTGGACCTATTTTCTGTAGCGTATCACTACATTTATTGCTCTCCTGCCAACAACATAAATAACCTCTTTCTCTTGTACTCTTCCGCCCATCATTTTGGTACAGCAAGAAACCTTCCTTTTAAAGGACCAAAGCTTCACATTCTTTGCCGGAGCAATACATTAGGCCTACCGCAGCTTCTCTTCACAGCGTCAGACTCACAGGTCAATATTACGAAAAAAATATATCTTTAAAACACATTTAAAATATGCAATTTTTGCACCATTTGACATTAATTTCCATACACTAAAATCTGTACATCGCACTTTTTTCCAGGTACTAAAATTTTTTCAACGAAATAATTTAGGACGCTGATCTACACATTTACCACCTGGCCTACCTACCCCTTGGACCGGCCCTGGCTGGAAAACCACAAGATCGAATCCTTACAGCTACCTCAGGTCTGACCTTAATACTACTAAGAAAATTTGGGAATCTATACAGCAACGTTTAGATAACCGCATTCCATACCCCAGTATACTGGCAGACCTCTGTAATGTGTTGACTGATATGGGACTAACTGCACCAAACACTAATCAATAATGTCACTGCAAGTATGCTTCGTAGGTGTCAAGACGTTCTTCGACACATAGGTAGTGTTACTGGATACTGAAATCCAGAGGTTTGGACATTCTCTGAATATACACTTTTGTCTATATTGTGGTACTACTTGTTGTGAGCAGAAATTGCCCATTGAATTGTTTTTGCAAACACACTCTGGCGTTTATGTTATGTGGCTTCACTTCATGCAATATCCCTAACTTTTTGTGACCAGTATATATATATACATACATACATTGCTGAAAAAAAATGTGTACAATCAAACTGACAGTTTGTACGGCTTTTCTACACAGCGTAGCTACGTGATCCAGCCTTTAATCTGTTGCCCTTAACGATCTGATAATAAAAGAGATCCATAATTCAGAGAAAGGCTAATTAGGAAGCACTGGCCTAGTCGGAAAAGTATTAATCAGACAGTGAATAGAAATATTGGTTTGTGGCTCTCTAATTTAATTGCTTAGAAAAGATTATTCATTCAGAGAAATCTGAAGATACAGACTCAACTAGCAAATACAAAAATTGGTCTATTACTCTTGCCATTTGGGAACAAACAGCTACAAAATTCAAAGTGAACATTAAATTCAAAACCAGTAGCACCAAAAGTAAACAGCTATCAAGATGGTTTTGAAGCATTACAGAAACAAAGGAGCAATGATATGTGTTCAAAAATAATATTGTTGAGAGAAAATTAATTCAAATTAGAAAAAAATCCTCATAAAACTATACTTCCAACCAAAGTAGTAGAATGTAAAAGCATGTGCGCAAGCCGATAGTTTTCAAATTATTAGCAGATTTTGCCAATATGGGCACATTTGGACGTTTGTGGCCTCTAGATTTTATCAAGGCCTGTTTCTCAGTACATAGAAACTGTATCAAAAGTTTCCTTTACACAGAAGGAATTTAAATTTTATTGCAGGTTCCTCTTGCAGCAACTAGTTATTAAATTAAAATCTTTTCCTTAAGTAATTTGTAAGTCAACAGTATTTTTTTTTTTTATTGGAGGTTTAACGACCACCGTGAGCAACTCAATGGGCTATAAGCAGTCGCCCGTCCCTAATTTAGGGTCACTGGTTCCAGGGAAGGGAGGGAGCCAGTGCTGTAAGACAAACACAACATCCATGCCTCACCGAGATTCGAACCCGGACCCCGTTCGGACGAATGATCAGAGGCCATCGCTTAGACCACTGCGCCGCCGGGGGCAGCACAGTAATTTTTGAACTAAGCTGTTGAAAATACTATTTATAATTTTTAAAGGTTCATTAATGGAACTGTTTTCTGGGTATAAAAATGTTTCTTTTAATTCTCTTGTTTTTATGAGGTTCATAATCCAATATTTTGCCATAAAGGTCAATTTCACACACATATTCAATTGTATTTTGCCGTCATCGGAATTTGTAATGTCCTAATAATTATTTTTTTGCTTCTTTAAATTATCTTATATTGTCATCGTGATATGCGGGTTTGCAGCAAGTTTTGTTTCAATGGTTGTGTTCACAGATACATTTTATTTTTATACAACTCTGCTTCCAACTTCTCCCACCCCTGCATTCCTGAAATTTGAACAAAAATTTAGTAAACTAACTGGAAAAGCAAAGCAACTGGCCACCTTGCCTGTGACAGGTTCAACAGCATTCCTCTGCTTCATTATTTGATAGGCACAACTCTGATATGTGGAAGGGGGAGATGGGCACATTTGAATGTAAGTGTGTACTCCCACAGTCTAACAAAATGTTGCATTGGATATTTGTATATATTCCATTTGGATACAGATACATTATGATTTCAGTAAGCTTAATTCACATCTGGTATAAAACGTGAATTTTCAAAAAAAAAAAAAAAAAAAATTTGCGTGCCTTGCGTAGACTTTGAATTGTGACTGACAATATACTTCTTGGCCACAGGTCTCTGTACAGGGTGGGTTTTGAAATTTTTTTCAACCTTGAAGCTTTCTGGATTTAATAAGTATCTCTCCAACAGCTTATTCCGTTTGTTACTCTACACACAATATATTTCTTGCAAAAAAACTGGCTGAATGAGCCCTAAGAAATGCTGATCTAATATATGATAACAGTAATATAGAGTATCCTTTATAACTAACATACCAATAAGCTGCGTTTGTTTTTTTTTTTTTTTTTTTTTTTTTTTGATTGGAGGTTTAACGACCACCGTGAGCAACTCAATGGGCTATAAGCAGTCGCCCGTCCCTAATTTAGGGTCACTGGTTCCAGGGAAGGGAGGGAGCCAGTGCTGTAAGACAAACACAACATCCATGCCTCACCGAGATTCGAACCCGGACCCCGTTCGGACGAATGATCAGAGGCCATCGCTTAGACCACTGCGCCGCCGGGGGCAGCACAGTAATTTTTGAACTAAGCTGTTGAAAATACTATTTATAATTTTTAAAGGTTCATTAATGGAACTGTTTTCTGGGTATAAAAATGTTTCTTTTAATTCTCTTGTTTTTATGAGGTTCATAATCCAATATTTTGCCATAAAGGTCAATTTCACACACATATTCAATTGTATTTTGCCGTCATCGGAATTTGTAATGTCCTAATAATTATTTTTTTGCTTCTTTAAATTATCTTATATTGTCATCGTGATATGCGGGTTTGCAGCAAGTTTTGTTTCAATGGTTGTGTTCACAGATACATTTTATTTTTATACAACTCTGCTTCCAACTTCTCCCACCCCTGCATTCCTGAAATTTGAACAAAAATTTAGTAAACTAACTGGAAAAGCAAAGCAACTGGCCACCTTGCCTGTGACAGGTTCAACAGCATTCCTCTGCTTCATTATTTGATAGGCACAACTCTGATATGTGGAAGGGGGAGATGGGCACATTTGAATGTAAGTGTGTACTCCCACAGTCTAACAAAATGTTGCATTGGATATTTGTATATATTCCATTTGGATACAGATACATTATGATTTCAGTAAGCTTAATTCACATCTGGTATAAAACGTGAATTTTCAAAAAAAAAAAAAAAAAAAAAATTTGCGTGCCTTGCGTAGACTTTGAATTGTGACTGACAATATACTTCTTGGCCACAGGTCTCTGTACAGGGTGGGTTTTGAAATTTTTTCAACCTTGAAGCTTTCTGGATTTAATAAGTATCTCTCCAACAGCTTATTCCGTTTGTTACTCTACACACAATATATTTCTTGCAAAAAAAACTGGCTGAATGAGCCCTAAGAAATGCTGATCTAATATATGATAACAGTAATATAGAGTATCCTTTATAACTAACATACCAATAAGCTGCGTTTGTTTTTTTTTTTTTTTTTTTTTTTTTTTTGATTGGAGGTTTAACGACCACCGTGAGCAACTCAATGGGCTATAAGCAGTCGCCCGTCCCTAATTTAGGGTCACTGGTTCCAGGGAAGGGAGAGAGCCAGTGCCGTAAGACAAACACAACATCCATGCCTCACCGGGATTCGAACCCGGACCCCTTTTTTTTTACGGACGAATGATCAAAGGCCAGCGCCTTAGACCACTGCGCCACCGGGGCGGCAAGCTGCGTTTGTAACAATGTTTGCTACACGGAAGCACATTTGAGTAATTAAGTATAAATTCAATACTCTCTAAACATTTGAAGAATTAGAATTTCTTTTACAACTAGCTGCATTTGTTATTTAAAAATCTAACCAAATATTCAGTAGCTCATAAAAATGAAAAGGTCTAAAATTTCGTTTCCTTGAAATATATTTTTGTTACTCTTTCACGAAAATACAAAATTAAAAACGAATCATCTGTGTTTAGATCCGAAAATCTAACAAATTCTTTACTACTCCTAGTTTAAAATGCAGTCGATGATATATATACCTGTTAAGAAAATACATGAATGTGTTCACGTGTTAAGCCTACCTCCACGTGTTACGAAACGAATACATGAATGTCTTCACGTGTTACGGGAATCTCCACGAGTTACGAAGCGAATACATGAATTGTTTTCGAAATCGAAGCCTATGAATTGAAACAGGAAAAGAACTTACCTTTTAAGAACGATAAAATCCATGGATTAGGCATGCAGCTCTGGACGATCGAGCTCAGCCTTGCCATAACTCGTACTCACCGTCCGTAGTACAAGTGACGTAACAGCAGGTTAGAGAACGACGCAGCCGCAGACCAGAAGCTGCTTGAAAACCAATGGAATAAAATCTTCTAGTCGTATAAGCAAAAAAAAAAAAAAGGAGGAATTCAATAATCTTTATCAATTATACACAAGCTTACTGTTTTATCAACAGTATAATTTTGTTCTTTTTTGCCTGAATGTAATGTCACGCCAAAGATTAGCTGTGACCTTGCTAACATGACGAAAATGCAACGTTTAGCAAACGTAATGAATGTGACAAAATCGCAACGGTAACGGATGTAACATTTAACAAACGTTTATCAAACGTAGTCTTTGTACGGAAGACCAAATATCAGCTTTTGCAACCGAAATGCGACGTCTTGTAAACGTCACGTGCTACTTGGGTCAGTCATAAGTAGTTTGTACTTCCCGAATTGTTGGGTAATAATACATGGGCCCACGTAGCACAAATTGGTTGTTTCTACGTTTAAAAATGGTTGCCATGTTGGTTGTGAAAACGTTATTAAAAAACGTTTTAAAAACACCAGGATGTCTCGTTGATAAATGGTCATATCAACAGTCTAAAAAACGGTTTATCAATGGTTTAAAAAACCAATTTTCACCCATTTTTAACGTTTGTAAAACATTTAAAAGTTGTTACCTAACGTTTATATAGTAACCTAAAAAGGTAGATTTTTGATTGAGAAAAGGGCTTTTTGCCAAAAATCGTGGCGTTTCATTTTTAAAAAAAATTGGTTTAATTAACATTTATAAAACGTTTCACAACCGTAAATTAACCAAAACATTGTTCTTAGTTTGCAAATTAGTCGAAATAAAATTCCCTTAAAAACCAATTCATTCCATTTAGGTTGAAATAAGGTTTGTTTATGAACCAATGGTCTAAGACTTCTGATCACTCGTCTGAGATGGGTATCCAGGTTCGAATCCCGGTGAGGCATGGATGTTGTCTTTCTCCTTTCCTGAAATCCTCTAATCTAGGGACGGACTACTTACTGCTTAGTGTTCGTTAAACCCCCAATCGGGTGAAACAAAAACAACTCTGAACAACCAGGAAGCACCCATCTCTAATGTTGGGCCAATTTTGTTTTAGGGGAGAGAATGGGTGTGCCACAAGACAAACATCCATGTCTCACCAGGATTCGAACCTGGACCCAGTCATAAGCCAGCACCTAGACTACAGTCAGCTTACCCTCGCACGTAACATTTTAAAGAATGTTCAGTCTATAAAATGTTATTCTCGACTTCCTTTTAACAGGACCATTATGCAAGTTTTCTCAGTTTAATAGTTGTTTTGCGCGAGATAGTGTTAAAATAAAATAATTTGAGTAATGTATTGTTCCAACGAAAAGGATCTGGATAATTGAATAAAATCAATGTATAGTGTCTGGTATTTTGTTAAGATGTTTGTGGGAAACAGATACATTAGCTTTTACTTGCAACCAGATTTGGTTAAATCAGAAGAAAATGCAGTACAAAACAATCAAACCTTCTGGACTTCGTATAGACCCCACACGCAGCTTCAGGAAGAATTAATGCTTTCCTAGAAGTGAAAACCTGTCATCCACCGGGAAATAAGCTTTTAAATAGCATGAATTTACTGGTGTTTATATTTTCCAGTCATAAAACTTGCAAATACAGCTTTCTGTCAGTTGCGTTATATATTTTTTGGCCGGGTATGATAATTTTACAAATAAATAACAAATTAAAAAGAAAAAATATTTTATTCCCATATTTACAAAACGCAGAATTTCTAAATTAATTATTTTTTTACAGGAAATTCAATTACACTGTTTCTTTCCCACGGAATGATGCATATTTCAGCCAATTTTTCATAGAATCTTCTATTTCTTTAGCAGAGCACATCTTAGTGAAGGGGTTTTCATGCACCGCACCTGTACAGGAGTAAAAACATGAATAAGTATTTTCCATTGAAAATCAGAGACAAAAAAAATTAGGATTTCATAACAACTAGTGTCTCTTATTTTAATAACAATTAACAGACACATACTGTATTGTCCATGCCAAGTGCAACAAAATCATGTAAAAAAAAAAAAGTGTCAATTTGGCACCACTCATTTTATGCCATGTATTCCTGTGTTTCACCAATAATTTCTAAAATACAGAACAGAAAATTACGGTATGCACGTAACATTACATTAAATATCACCAGGGAATTTTTTTTTTTTTTTTTTAAAGTTTTTTTCAAACAAACATTTTACACTGAGAAATATTTCAGTACAATACGAACAGGTGTAAAACTAGAAAACAAATATATTAGGCTAAATAAATCCGTGTCTCTGCTGTTTTGATGGATTTATTCAGTGTAATACACACGTACACACACAGTTTTAGCAAATTAGTGAGATTAACACTTGATAAAATTTCTGGGAGAAAATGGCAGAAAACCTTTAAAGTGTGATGTGAGCTGATAATGTCAGTAATAATTTCTGTGGTATTTTAAGTTAGAATACTTTTTAAAGCAGTTTGGTGTAAAGTAAAAGCCTTTCAAAACTCTTTAGAATTAAATCATCAGCAAAAAAATTATATATATATATATAACGAAGGAATATGAACTTCCATTGTGCATGGCTTTTATCGATTATGAAAAAGCTTGATTCGGTGAAACTATCAGCAGTTACAATGGCTCTGAAATCCTGTGGTACTGAAGATGCATACATTAATATTATTAATAACATATATGAAAATGCAAATGCAAAGATTCGGCTGTTTGAGAATACAACACCCATAAAAATTGGAAAGGGAGTTGGAGAAGATGATACTATATCTCCCAAACTCCTTAATGCCACATTGGAAAATGTCTTTCAATCACTGAACTGGGAAAACAAAGGGATAAAGATTAATGGAGATTATCTAACTCACCTTCGTTTTGCTGATGACGTAGTCATTTTTGCAACTACCCCATCAGAGCTGCAGAGTATGATCCAGGAACTTGCTGACAAGAGTAAAGAAGTGGGATTAAAAATGAACTTTCAGAAGACAAAAGTGATGTTCAATACTTTTTCAAGAAATAAAGATTTATCGATTGATGGAGAAAAGCTGGAGATAACAGACACATACGTTTATCTTGGACAGCAGATATCAAGTGAGGGTCACATTGATGAAGAAATTAATCGGCGTACAAAACTTGCCTGGAGAGCTCTTGGTAGAAACAGCCTAATTTTTAAGAGCAATATGCCATTATGTCTTAAAAGAAAAGTGTTTGATCAATGCATCCTTCCAGTGCTTACATATGGTGCAGAGACGTGGACCTTAACTAAAAGAGACATACAAAGGCTGCAGACAACTCAAAGGGGCATGGAGAGGTGCATGCTTGGTGTAACCAGGAGGGATAAGAAGAGGAACTTGTGGATCTGAAAAATGACAAGAGTGGAAGACATCATGATCAGAGTTAAATCCCTGAAATGGCAATGGGCTGGACATACTGCCAGAAGGACAGACCATCGATGGACAGCCGAAATTTTAGATTGGATTCAAAGGGATAGGAAAAGACCCAGAAGAAGACCACGTGGGAGATGGGTGGATGAAATTCGAAAGTATGCAGGAGTGACATGGAGGAGACTGGTACAAGACAGACCATTGTGGAGGAAACTTGGGGAGACCTTCGTCCAGAAGTGGATTGATAATGGTTGATAATTATGATGATGATGACATATATATATATGTACGGCTTGTATGCCAAATAAATGCTGCAGTATATATTTATAACTGGCTGTACAGAACATAGAGCTACGATATGTTTTACTTCTTGCTACAGCAAGAACATTGTAAATCTGCTTTAGTAAAAAAAGGTTTTCACAATTTCACAAGGCCGATCTCAAAAAAAAAAAAAAATAATAATAATAATAATAATAATACCCCCCCCCTTCTACTCTAAAAACAGCAATGGGTGAGGAGAAGGTATGAAAAATTCCAGAACTGTTTCACACAGAGAATATGATTAAAAGTTTCTCAGAACATCAACAAAGGTTGTCAACACGAAGTGACACCAATGAAAGCTCAACCAAAATAGACTATGAAGGAACCCTATTTTAGAAAAATTGGAAAGGCTGTGTCACTTTCTTGTTGAATAAGAGTTCTGCTCGTGTAAAATATTACACATGCACAAACTACTAAATGAACTAAATCAAAATGACAAAATCCGTTTTAATTTTTCAAAATTAGGTGCTTCACAAAAATTTCATGGAGTTGTACAAATTTTCTTCTCAGCCCTTTTTTCATGAGCTTAGTATTGGACACACAGTATATGTTGTAGGTATGATAACTCCACCCCGTTCAGTGAATTTATCAGATACTTCACAAAATGTGCTAAGGCATAAAAAACATGGATGACCAACTGACATCTACATGCTAGTCCCATTCTAGAACTCATGTCTTTGGGTGCAGAATGAGCACTGTACTGGTACAATGTTACAAACAACGCATTTCAATAATTAGTTGTAGGTCAGGTAACTTACATTACTATGCATGCTTTTTTAAACTGTTACTTTTTAATGCCAAGTGCAATGAAAACATTTTTTTCATCATTGTTCTTATGAGGGATCATGCTGTAATTTTTTACACACTTTTTCTGCAATATAGAAATTAAGTTATTTTTTTTAAATCCAGTTTTTCTATAAAAATTAAAATCGGAATAATCTACATTCTTGTCTTATCCCAAGCTTAATTGCAAACCATTTACCTGTATATCTCTCCATTCTGATAGTTGCACAATTTTTGGTGTATAGGCTTTTTGACTAACTCCAACAGCATACCTTTCCATTCATAGCTTTTAATCATATGGAGTTTGTTCCTGATGATCTGATCAAACAAATTTTCAAATCCAATAAATCCTAGTTAACCTCACAGAACTTAGTAAACTATTAATATGCTTAAGTAAACTTTGTAACAGTACTAATTAGGGAAGTGATATGGCAGAATGTGGCTAATATGCACAATCTTCAATCAAAACACACTAAAAACTCAAAATTTAGCAATGCAATAAAAATATCAAATTTAGTAAAACCAAAGCACATGATTTACCTAAAAATTATCTTTAGGTGTTTTTGACTTTATATTATAATAAGTCCAAAATAACTGTAAAATAATGCTATAAAACATTTACTAAAACTGAAAGGAAACTGCTCTTAAAAATAATAAATTAACACATGCAAAAAAAAAAAAGTGTACGGATACACAGTATTGGTTTTATCTTTATCTTGTTCAAAAAAGATAACCATTCAATACAGCAAAGCTTTTTATGTAGGAAGTTCTACATGCATTCAGGATCCTGTAGTATTAATTGTATGTATATATATATAAATACTTACATATAACCAACGATGAAGTCTTCAGACTTTTAAAGGCTTTTTTATTTCCTCTACCAGCCCAATTATAGAGGCTGGCTAAACTATCCACCATAAGTTCCCCCAGAAACCTCCTTGATGCCTGTCCTACATTTGCTCCACCCTTACTGGCTAAATATTTTACCTGAAAGAAAATAATAAATCAGTAAACAAAAACATAGTGGTAGACTCTGAACCAATAAAAAAAATTGCTGCATTCAGACTTAATATTGACAATACTAAATAGCTTTGTTTCTTTTTCTTTCCTTTTTTTTTTTTTTTTTTATTAAGAAAGTCACTAACTTTAGTAGGGAATATCACAATGGTGTTACATAGTTAATATTCTTTTTTAGTATATAGTTGGATTCTTGATGTTTAATTATTCTTAATGATAATTATTTTAACTATTGATGAGCAAATTATTTAGGTCTGCAGGTTCAAAGGATGATCAAACACTATCCTCCACAGTACGCAAAAATGGACCTTAAGTAAACACATGGAGAATTTCACCAGAGAAACAATTTCTATATTCATATTTTTCAGCAGAAAACTCTAGAGCATTAATCTTAAATCATTTATGAGCCAAATCTGTTACTTATTAGCATATTGCACTGCATTTTGTGTATAGTTAAAAAACAAACAATAATAACACCAAAACCCAGCACTTTCACATAAAAGATTCAATCCTGTCTTTCATAATAGTAAAACAGTATACATATTTTTCCAATTTTTTCTGAAACTTCCTTTTTTTTTTGTAATATCCTCTCATTTCAATGCTGCCAGTGTTTTTTTTTTCTTTTGCAAAGAAATAATCACATTCCACAATTAAAAGAAAGAATAAATTTTCAGAGAAAGAAATTCATCAACTGTAATACATCTATAGATGCAATGTGATACTACTACTATACTGAAATCTATGGAAAAATAAGACTGAAATACAAAATTTTCATTCTAATGAGGATTGCATGTGAATGAAAGCTGATTTAATTATTCAGTGCATAACGCATTCTCACACTTTTAATGAATGACTCACAATTGCTAGCTGAAAAATTTAAAGCAAAGGGAAATAAGAGTTACTACTGATAGCCAATCCACTAACAAGCTGACAAACATGCGCAATACACTATTATTTAATCCTGTGTTGTCAGAAGCACACACATTTGTTTTAGAATGGCATGATCATGAGAAGACTCCCTTAATACAACATACATGTAAATAATATTACCCCAGCAGTTTTATTTATGAACTACTGGATGTAAAATGTATATATCATATACAGTTATTAGAAAGTTACTTTTTAAAAGGAGCTTGCTACTGCTAATAACAAATTGTTAAAAAAGTAGCTTTCTACAGCTACAGCTACTTTTTCTGAAAAGTAGCTAGCTACACTACTTTTTTGAAAAGCAGTGACTTTTGCTACTTTTTTAAGTTTAGATTTAAATTAAAAATACAAATTCTGAGGATGATATTTACATGTACATTGCATATGGTATTTGTAGTTAAAAACCAAGGTAAATTACACAAATAATTTATCTTTGTAAAATAATATAACCATTTTGACACACTCACTGGTGCATATTTCAAGCTAGACAGACTAGATGAGAAGCCTAGGGAATTCAATTAAAGGCCATATACAATTCTATGTTTGCGAATTCATTTTCTTTAACTAAAAGAATTGAATCGCAGAATCAAGAAACAGTCTTCAATAAAATCATTAGTGGCATACCCGTGGGCAGTGAGTGGTCTAAGGTCTGATTTCTGACCATTCATCCATAATGGTATTTTTTAAGAAGTCTTACCTATAACTCATTCCATTAGCACACCACCTTAACTGCACATTAAATGCAGAGAACCCCATCAGAATGGGTTCTTTTAAAGAGCAATCAGGCATTCTTATACATTCATTTCAATATAATGTATAAAATCAACATTAGTAATGGGAATACCAGAGGTTTTTTTGTTTTGTTTTTTATTAGGCAATTACAACTACTGCTGAATATGGAAAGTATAAAAGAAAAATCACAAATTGTTAAATAACTTACACTGTCATGAAAATTTTTCTCTGTCTCAAGAAACAGCTCCCACTGCATCAAGTCTTCTTGAGTTTTCAGAGGGAGCATGGACAATATCCCTTGAGGGCTGAACGGTTTCTCTGTTGGCTTAACAACAGTCAGCAGCAACTGCACTGCATAGTCTAATGTCTCTTTTATCGATTCCAATATTTTGAACATTCTTTTTTCAGCAGCTGAAAAGCAGTAAAAAGAAAAAATTCTCAGGATTCTATGTAGAAAACAGGAAAAAGTGGTAAGCATTTAACACACACACACACAAAAGTTGGCTTAATATGTTATTCTTGTGAAATTAAAACCTACAATATTTTGAGATAGTAATTTCAGGCATTTTTTTTGTATTACTTTGTACAGTGGCTATATAAATGATGACTTTTTGAAACCAAAAAAACAGAAGAATGTATAAAACATATTTCCACACT
Source organism: Macrothele yani (assembly GCA_039090855.1). Classification (NCBI taxonomy): domain Eukaryota; kingdom Metazoa; phylum Arthropoda; class Arachnida; order Araneae; family Macrothelidae; genus Macrothele; species Macrothele yani. The sequence continues at coordinate 116,962 of JAYWMT010000412.1, forward strand.
CACCCAATATACATAAGCAGCTAATAGAGATAAATTTGCTGACATTGGAAAATAAACACATGCATTAGAAATACTAAAATAAATTAACCTGTACTGCGTATAAGAAAAAGTTGTAATTGAGAGAACATTAACTGTTGGTACAAATCAAAATAGAGAAATCTGTGGTTATTGTATAATTTGTTTTACATGAAATAGTATCTTGGTATGTCACAAAAACATGACATTTTTTTCATGAATGGATGAAATTATCTTTATTGTGTATGTACTTTCTGAGTAAAATAATTTCTTGTGATGAGATAGAGATGGTACTCACCAACAGAACAAAGTAAATTTTTTAGCTGTTGCCAGTAATCTACAAACCAAATTTAGGCATTTTACTTTGGCACACACGTTTTCTAGCATTTTTTTAAATACAATTTATTACCCGGTATACCACCACCTTTTATTAGCTGAAAGACAGAATTTATTCAACTATTTATAAATGAAATAAAAACAATAAATACATTAACTTATGATTCGGTTTTCACTTGATTACAACTGCAACAGCATACTTCTATGACCACCAAAATCATTTGGAATCAACTTAAACTGCATTACAGCAAAGTTATATAAAAACTGTTACCAATTTTTTTCCCATGTAAATTCCACTAATATTGAAACACATATGACAATCAGAAGAAATTGATAACTTTTGAGTCATAATCGGGGAAGTTTTCATCACAGTAAATCCTTTTTCCACAGCATGCAATAAAACTAACATCAACTTTCTGCACAAATGAAATTGAACAATAAATGCCATTAATGAGAACTGCACGTAACTTATTCAGAAGCAAAATCTTGAACTGTTTCTCTGATGTGTTTTGTTGACTCAAGTTCCAAAAATTTTTTTTATGAAAATGTCCTTGTTGCAAGCATTTGGGCTTGAAATAATCTTAATTGTTTCCCTAAGTGCAGTGTCTCTTGTGTTTGCATATGACCCAATCTTCTTTATTTCATCCCATTTAGGAATAGCAGCGTGGATTTTGACTTGTGCTAAAGCTGTGTTAGTTTGCCTTGCTTCACATCACATTTGTGTGCAAAAAACGGAAGGGGTAAATTTTGATGCATCTATTGCTCCCATTATCACTAACCTGAAGTTGCAAAAATATTTATTTCAAAAGATGGCTTATGAGTAAAACAACAAGGTACATTAACATGCACCGACATGAACCAACATATACATATTTTGCAACGAAATTGTAGTGTGCTCATATATAAACTCATTTCATATTTATTGTCATACTTTATATGTTGCCTAATGTTTGCCAAGACACTCTTGCAGTTGTAAGATAGGTGAAGTGTGTTATTACCATAACTTGAAAGCTTTTTATCAGGGGAAAAATGGCTTTGTTTATTGGATTCTGGACTACACATAATTTTGGGAATTTAGTCCACATAATTTTGGGAATTTAGACAGGTCATAGAAATTCTAGAAAAACCACATATTTTTACTCATGCTTCATTTTGATTTCACACATCTTACCAACGTAGTTTTAATAAACTGCCCAAACCCCTGTAAATTTAATGTCAGTTTAAACTAGGTTATAAGAAAAGTGCAACCACACATTTTGCATTACATTGGAGCATGACAGGTTAGTGAAATTGAGTAACAGTCCAATATATACAGATATGCACAGTTATTTATTATCATATGCTGTAATACGTGACACACATAGAGTGGTCAGCTGTGCAAACCATCTCTTAGGTCCTAAGAATGCCCTAGAAAGTATTCCAAATATGGGAGAGGACCCTTGACAATGGGATTTCATTTGTTACTACTTCCTAGGAGGGAGAGGTAAGTGCTACTCAAGAATGTGTGATTATTGTATCCCACAATCTGATATCACAGATTGGGGACTGGCACAGTTATCAAACAGTACTGCGATTCAGATAAATCATCACAAATAAATCAGCATGAAAATTGCAGAAAATTTGAAAATTACACGGATATGTGATTATGGTTATTATTTATATGCCAAAAAATAATACTCAGTGTGTTATATGCTTTGAAAATTAAATAACTGTGTTCCATATTATCTAACAACAATGACAAAAAAACCCCAACTGTGTTGATAATAACCACTTCTGAATCATGCACATGATCAGATCAATTGATACTGTAATTAGATCATATCAGCTGCGAAATTACTACTACTACTACAAAAATTCATAAGAACAGAAACTCCACAACCACTACAATTAAAAACAAAAACACTCACCAGTAACAGGCTCCAAGTTTTGTCCGGGACTATAATTTATTTGGCTGATACAGCCTTGGTGAGGTGAGTACTGTTTTGATGTTGATGTTGATGGCAAATTGAAATGAAATGGTACTTGAGGAGGTGGTGGTAGTACAACTTGAAATCTCTCCACGGAGGAGTCGTCACTATCTTCATCTACAAATGGCCTCTTTCGCCTTTTGTTTCTGGATTTAGACTTTTCTATATCGGAGGCTTCTGTTTCTAATTGTGACGTATCCTCCGCCAGAGGCAGTTTTTTCCGTGCCTTTTCATAAGTGTCTACAATAAAGTTTCACAGTTTTAGTTGTACCAAGAGATACTAGCAAAAATGTTCATTACATACATATATGCTCGAGTTCATAAATAGATTGATTTTAGAAGTAAAGTAAAGGGATGAACAACTGGAGGGATAAGTCGCCAATTTTTAAAGGTATGATTCCAGTCACTGGAATTACCCCCGAGTAACACATCTAAGCCAGAGTAGCAGAATATAGGCGTATGCTGTACGTGGATAGTTTCGAAACGATTAGTTTTTGCTTGCAGATTAAAAAAATAATAAAAATGTTATTTACAGCAATTAAAACACTCACTGAAGGCTTTACTCAGATTAATATAATTCTATTTTAACATGAGAACTTTCCCTTATTTTTCACATCTCCTGAGTTTTTTTGATTTTACAGATGTTTCTGCCCTTCAGATTTTATCAAGCCTGTTCTCAATGTATGGGAACTGTATCAAAAGTTTTGTTTGCACAGAAAGAATTAAAGTTTTGCCAATTTCCTCTTGCAGTTGCCAGTTTTTAATTATTTTTTTTTTATGTGCTTTGTAAGTCTACTATTTTTGAATTAAGTTGTTGAAAATGCTATATATAATTTCTGAAGGTTCATTAATGGAACTGTTTTTCTGGATATAAAAACTCTTTTTTTTTTAATTGGAAGTTTAATGACTACCGTGAGCAACTCAATGGGCTATAAGCAGTCGCTCATCCCTAATTTAGGGTCACTGGTTCCAGGGAAGGGATAAAAACTTTCTTAAATTAGTCTCCTGTTTTTATGAGCTAACAAGTAATCATTTTATGAGCCACAGCTAACAAGTAATCATTACAACTTTTCAATCAGGCTATGTAGTTCCATTCTTATATATATGTAAACACATCATAGGCACTGTAAAACAATATAAATAATGTAACCATACCATATTTGCCCAGCACCACCACAGCATGTTCTGTCCACGAACCATCTGGCAATGCTCCATCAAGGAGAGACTTGCATATTTTTTGTGAATTTTTAAATGGTGGCCACAGGCATTTTCCATCCACACTTAGCCAGTGCTCACGAATTATATCCACTTCGTCTGTTCCAGGAAATTTCCCTACTAGATACATTTTTCTGCTGTGAAAAAGAATACCGTAACTGTACAGTACAAAACATACACTAAAACTATCAATAAAATCCTTGAGGTGAAGGACAACACAAAATATTAAATAAATAAGATGCCTGAATTGGGGGTTCAGCAAAAAAACACATAGATCTGTTATTTGAAGTAAAGAATCACTATGCACCATTTATTTTATAACAATCACTAACAATGAAAATTTTACAGTAATTAACAAAAATGTGCAATTTAAGAAATTACTAGTACAACACAAAAAAGTATCTCATGAAAACATGCATGATAAAACAATTACTAACAAAAAATGCAAATACAAAATGTAATATTTCTGAAATATTCAAGTAGTGATTCTAACAGTGAGGTAAATGAAAGTTATGTATTCAGATATTCTGTTTAGCAAAAAATAACATTTCAATAACACAACTGCAATTTGATTTACATCATTTCTGAAACTAACACTCACTGTTTATACCACAAGACTGTTACATGAATATAAAGATAGAAACCTCACTAAGTGCTTTTCTAAGCTTTTGTTCTACACTTCATCTCCAATATTAAATTTTTTGAGTTACCAGAATGTATAGTTCTAGATTTTTCACAAGGTCTTTTTCTAAGCAATTGCAGTTTTCTGAAGTTAATTAATCATTTAATAAGCAAAAAACAATATTTCATGTAAGCGAAATGCTAATAGCATAAATTCAGTTTTCTAGCCACTTGATGCAAAGTAATATAGAATTATTTAATATATTATTCACATCTATATCAATAAAATGGTTTTCAGAAATGTGTGACAGATACAGAATTTCCTGAGATGCATTTTCAATTAAAAAGACCAACTAAACACTATGCTGTTATAAAACTTGTTGCCTAAACAAAAAGTAAATTCTGAGAGCACTGAAATACTCCCTAAAATGGTATGAAATTTATACAATGAAAGCTTGAATTTTTTTTTTTTTTTGATTGGAGGATTAACGACCACCGTGAGCAACTCAATGGGCTATAAGCAGTCGCCCGTCCCTAATTTAGGGTCACTGGTTCCAGGGAAGGGAGAAAGCCAGTGCCGTAAGACAAACACAACATCCATGCCTGACCGGGATTCAAACCCGGACTCCTTACGGACGAATGATCAGAGGCCAAAAGCTTGAATAACTGTGTTAAAGACATAAGGCAAGACACTTGATACAACTAAATGTACTTATCTATCCCATAATGAATACCACAGAAATTATAACAGGAAAAGAATTCCCCTGAAGAAATAGTTTACAATTACACGGTAACATATAAATAAAATTATCAGCACATAAGTGCCGTATTTTTCATTGTTTCCCATGTAACGATCTGTAGCAGATCTAGAAGCTTATCTCTGGGCAAGGGGGAGGGCTATTGCTCTGGTCTGAAAAAACTCACACTTTGTGGAGGACACACACTATAAAATTATTGCAGCGCTGCTCCTTACTGGCATCGCAAGGCTTCAAAATATTTCCCATTTAAAATTTTTTTCTACATTTTGAAATCACACACTTCAAACAAGAACTGAAAAATCAACACTATTCTTATGGTGTTCAATTGCATGCTTTTCGAGGAAATTGTCTTGATGCTTTTTAAATCTGATGTCTGGATAAAACCTTTCAAAGTAAAGTTTGATATCTTCTATTTAGATGGATTAATTTAATGGAAAAGTTTCCAGCTTGAAAATGTGTTACTAGTTTTTGTTTATGGCCTAATCATGGTACGTACTTTACTCTGTCACCCACACTATCTCACACACACTTCAAAGTCTACATCACACAGTGACTTTCCCTGCTCCCAATGACCAATGATGCCAGAAAATACTAAAAAAAATAGAACAAAGCTCACCCATTGTTTTTCATGCTCAGTCAAATCTTTCCACTTTCACCTTTCTCTATTTCTAATCCTCACAGGGTTTGTTTTTCTCCCCCTGCTGAAGCCTGAACAGATCTTCAGTAAATTTTAGTTACAAAAACCTGTGGATTTATTGCTATTTCACAAAAATAAATTCATTAATTATTTAGATATTGGCCATTAAGATTATCTCAGTTGCACCCTGCTGGATCCACCACAGTAGTGACCATCTTCCCAGAGAAGTTGAAAATTACGTTGCCCCCTAATGCCAATAACTCTCATTCCAGGGCGATGCAATTTTCAAGTTTACTGAGGAATAGCTACACAGGAAACATTAAAAAATACGACAATAAATGTCATAAACTTTCTAGACTAAATAATGCAACAGACACATGTATCAAATCAAGTAATCAAAGTGCTACAAAAAAATCTGACAATTCTTTAGTAATAGTTGTTCAAAAATATATAACTAGCCTTATTCTACTAAATGGCACAATATTTTAAATTACTGAATTTGAGAATCTGATGATGCAAATAACATTTTTATTTTTTACTGAAATAGAGAAAATCTATTTTTTAATGGCTAAGATAACACAAATTTATTAATGCACAGTCGAGTCGCTTTATTGTGACCACCAGTTAATATCCAGAGTAACTACCATGTGCAGCGCAGACAGCAGGTAGATGGGCTAGGAGTGACTCAATAAGGTGCTGAAAGGTGTTCACAGGTAGTGGAGCCATGCTGACAGCTGATGGAGGATCCACAGAGCGAACAACATGATTGAGGTGGTCCCACAGATGCTCAATTGGGTTTAAGTCTGGGGAATTAGGGGGCCAGGGAAGTACTTTGAAGTCTTTATCATGCTCTTCCCACCACTCATGGACATTTCTAGCTGACACGTCACATTGTCATGCTGGAAGATCCCATTAGCCTCAGGAAAGACAATCAGCATGTATGGGTATACGTGGTCAGCAAGGATGGATTCATAATGATTTCGGTCCATAGTGCCTTCCACAGGTTCACTGGAACTAGGGAATGCCACAAAAACATTTCCCATACCATGATGCTGCCCTCAGTGCTTGTTCTCCGATGTTTCTTGCCTTATACGCCAACATCCATTCATTCAATGAAACAGAAAACATGACTCATCAGAGAAGGCAATCATTTGCCAATCACCGGAGGTCCAATTCTGATTATGCTGTGCAAATGTAAAATTTTTCTGCCAATGCACCTTCATTAGCATAGCTGCAGTAACCATCTGTCTGCACCGCAGCTCCATACACAGCAGAGTTCGCTGAACAGCCATTCCATACACACTTCTGGTAGCTCCTTGGTTCATTTGACCAGTGAGTTGCTCCACTGTAGCTTGTCGATCGGCCCTCACGCGCCTTCGAAGCCGACATTCACCTCCCACATCAATGACATGTGGTGCTCAACAATTTCCATGTTGCTTATTCGCAATGGTGCCATTTCTCCAATCACGATACACTTTAACCACAGCAGCACGCAAACAGTTAACAAACTGCAGTTTCAGAAATACTGCCACCCTTGGCCCAAAAGCCGATAAGTATCCCCTTTTGCAAATCTGACGGCAATGAGTGATATGTTTTCACAATGCCTACAGCACACCTTATATACCCTCCAAGCCAGCTCATGACACATGCCTCCTTTCATTGGATATTGCTGTTGACGTCAAAAGTAGGAGATGGTCAAAATAATGTGACTCAACTGTGTATCTGATGGAAATGAATAACAAACTATTCAGGGCTGTTGATTGTGAAGTGGAAAGCAACAGAATTCACTGGCAGACGGAAGTAACATATACTTACATATAATGTTTTGAATGGAACATAAGCTAATTTCTGTCGAAAGGCCAGACACCAATTTGATCCCAAGTTTTAAAGATGAGCAAGGGTAACTGTACATCTTTTTCACATTTATAAATTTTTGATATAAAATAAATTGCTCACTTTGTGTTTGCAGAAAATTTTTTATAATAACAACAGACCCATCTTTCAGTAAACAACTGTTATTTCCAGTGGAAAGTTTCAAATTATATTTAGGATGCACAAACTGTTCATATTGACTACCCACCAGACCTGGAACAATTGGACCATTTGAATGTAACCCTTTCATGCTTGTTGCATTTGCACCAGAACTTACCGAGCAGCCTAGGATTTGCCGAAACTCTGCAGTCCTTTGTACTAACTGTTGCAGAGGTTTAGGAGAAGAACGTAACAGCTTCTTTAGCTGCCCAAGAAAGCTCTCAAAAGGAAAGCAGCTGAAGCTATCCAGTGACCCAAATCTCCTGACATCACCAACAAGATGAATAAGCCCATGCATGTTATATGAGATAAATTGCTTTCCATAAATTTGAGTGCAATGTGATACAAAGGTTTTCAAACAGTTTTCAGCAAAATTGTCTAACTCTGAAGACCTTGATGGATGTGCTAAAATGAATATTGCACTATGTAAAAGTATGAAATTTTCATAAACAGATGACACAAGTACATTCTTTAATACTACTGGGCCAGTGTACAGTACAAATTGTCTGAATTATGTTGCCTTCCACCGTTTCAACTCCTGAAGGCTACGAGGCTTCCGACTAAATTCAGAGGGTATATATTTCCCCAAAGAAACAAGAAGTTCAGATAGTCGACTGACACTTTTGCCACAAAGTCGAACAGACAGTTTTCCACTTACCCATGCGAGCAACAGTTTTTTCACAACACCAAGACAAACAAGAAGCATATAATCCAAAGGAAATTGTGAAATGAAATTGATGGGTATTTTCATCAGGGGTGAAATTCCAACATAGTGATCTTCATGCAGCAAATCTCTAAAGGCATCATCAGTTCTCAGCTCTGCATTGCATGATGAAAAAACAACTCTATCATTCACCCAAACTCCTTCCTCAATGCAACGCTCACAGCTGCTGTACCCAGAGTGGCCCTTCACACATTTAATAAAAGACCTTGCAGGTGTGTCACAGATAAATGCCCTTATTTCAACACTGTACCCTGTTCCATCATGTTGAATGCCACCAGTGGATAGATCATTGAACTCATTAATAAAATCGTCCAGATATTCTCCAACTGGGGGTTTTCCTGAGCCACAAAATACACCAATTAGAAAAGGTGTTTCAAGTTTTTCCTCCTGATAAACACGCCCCAGAATAGGCCAGAAATTCGTGCCCGAGCTCTTAAACAAGGGCAAACCATCAATATTTACATCAATACATATTTTTGGAACTTTTTGTACAGCTGTTGAAATATATTGTTTTAAACCTGTACATATGCCTACATGACAGTATTGACCACTACCCAGATCTTTAGTTGCTATTGCTCTTGGAGTAGATAGCAATGTCCTTGCATCTTTTGGTAATTCAGGATGATATGGTGTCAAAATCTTTAATAAACCATTAATGGCTTTATGTGTAACTTTATTTTCAGCAGACCAAACTCTTAAATCATGAATTAAATCCATTGGATGTGGTGGAGGTATGTTATTGCTTTCAGGCAGCACAATCACCATGGTACCTTCATCACTGGATGTGCCACTATCAAATTCAGCATTATGTGAAATACACGCAGTGTCAGCATCAAGTGAGCTGTGGCCTGATTCACCAATCAATGATGGTTGCTCATTTGCAGGGAAGTGCACTGTGCCTGATGAACAAGGAGATGCATGTTGATCTAATATATCATCTCGCCTATTGCAGGATTCAGCATGTACCAGAGTTCCAGTACTTGGAGTATGAAGACTCTCCAGAGCTATTTCACGGCAGTGATTTTTCACAGCTCCTATTAAACGTTGTAACTTTTGCCTCTTGCTCAATGCTTGGAATGGTTTATAGGAAATATTCATCTAGAAAAATGGGGGAAAAAAAAAAAAAAAAAAAACATTTAACATTCGTTATCTGAGTTCTCCTAAAATAAGTACTGCAGAGTAAGCCTAAAAACAATCTTAATTAATCAAACTGAAGTAGCTGCTGTAAAACTCTAGGAGCTACTTACAGTGGTGTCATTTTTTCCTGTCGTATACATATAAGTTGATTTTGGCATATTTTATAGGAGTCTGAGTGACAAAGAAATAAGAGTGGTAAATCTAAAGCAGTCAGTACAGCTCCTAGCACTACATTGAGCTACGATTAATACCAAATTTTACATGCGATATTTAAAATAATTTTGAAGAGTGTGAAAAAATACTTACACTAATGATACCAGAATTTACAGCACCATTTTATCATTTATCTATTTTATTTAATTTTACTAATGGATATTTTGCAAAATAAAAAATAAATAAATCTGCACATATTACTTGTGGGATACTCATTCCATTAATTCTTACATATTCATCTTAATTATTTGAGAAAGGTAATGCTATATATTAAGCAGCCACCTTTTTACTTCGTGGAAAGACACAGAATATTCAGCGCTGCATTTTGCTTTCCCAAAGAAATTATACCATCAAGTATCATTAAAACAGTTGTAGATCTTGTCTTGAATGTCACCAGCAGCAATGCCGAAATCAACAGATGCTGATAACCCAAGCTTGCCACTTATTAGTGGTGCAGTGGAGGTCTACACACTTCATTCGAGATGGGTGCACGTTCAAAGCCCAGAGAGAAATATGGATATTGTGTTTGTCTTAGGGAACTGGCTCACTCTCTTCCCTACCAGTGGTTTGAAATAAGGAATGGACAAACTGCTTATACCCACATTGAGTTGCTCACAGTTGTCAACACACCCCTTTTTTTCTTTTTTTGCTGGAGGTTTAACGACCACCGTGAGCAACTCAATGGGCTATAAGCAGTTGCCCGTCCCTAATTTCGGGTCACCGGTTCCAGGGAAGGGAGAGAGCCAGTGCCGTAAGACAAACACAACATCCATGCCTCACCGGGATTTGAACCCGGACCCCTTTCAGACGAATGATCAGAAGCCATCGCTTAGACCACTGCACCACCGGGGTGGCCAACACCTCCTTCCCCTCACCCAGAAAAAAAGTCCACTTTATTTTCTGCCCTAGGCAAAACATATTTTATACTTTGCATTTTTGGGGATGGGGGCCAGCCATTCAATTGCAGTTCATTCATTGGTACGTTTCGTTAGGTACATTTCGTTTGAATTTTTGTTTGAATTGGATAACAACACAGAATTTTCTAAATAATCACATTTTTATAATTGTATAGAAATGGAATGTTGAATAATAAATAACATATTTCTACAGCGTCTTTGCCCAGAAATACTTGATACACTGATAAATATTTCTTGCGAACTTGTTTGATTCGGAACGCTAATAAACAGAATTCTGCAAAGAATAATAAATATATTTGTGTTGAATAAATAACATTTATAAGTATTTCTGGTTCCTAGCTCATTAACCCCATTTATCGTACTATATAAGAAGGCCTACATAGTAGAAATTTTTTTGATGTGATTGCTGATAATCGGAAGGCTAGCGTTTTTTTTTTATTACAGGTGTTTATATAATATTAGGCAACAGTTTTGTGCTTATTAATATATGGTACCTTGCTTTTTTCGAATGCAACTTTTCGCTCCAGCATTTACACGGTTTCTGCATTCATACAGCATTTAACAAAAGAATTCCTGCAGTTTTAAGTGATCACTTCATGCCCTTGTATATAAGCACGACAGATCGTTAAAACAAAAAGGGCACACTATATCAGCTATCATTTTAATACGTTAATATACTTATTCAGGAGAAGTTTAAAGCTTTCTGACTCATCTCCACAAGACGAAGTTTTTATATAACACGAAAATCTTTCGAACTGTTCTTTTGCTGGTCGTAAAGAAAATTAATTTTTAAAACAGAGCCGTCCGAGCGTACAAATATAAGTGGACTCACCTACCCTTAAAGCAAAATAAATTTGAAATCTTCAAAGTACAATCTCAACAGCAAGAAAGAGCACAAAAACAATACTAGGCTTTATACTAGCAAATCAAATTTCAAAAGTAGTTTCCACTTGCAACTTTTCGTGTAGATCGCAAGAGGGCGCTTCTACGATTACTCATGCAAAGGATTAATCGCAGAAAGCCATGACTCATCAAATATTTCTGTCGAAAAAGTTGCTTCAACACATAATTCCTGTTCTTTTACTAATTTGGAAAATTATTTAAAAAAGTTAGTTGTTGCTATTAACAACAGCTATATAGTTGTGTTTATTTATTATTAATTGTGGTTGAGCGATGCGGTTAGAAGCTGAGCCGGGTTTTCAACGTTTTATAATCGTTATAAAAATTCCACAATTTCAACTTACATATACCAACTATATATCAATGTTTCAAATGCGTTACCATTTTCCCACTCTTTCAGCGTTTGCCAATTAACGACATAAAAACGTTTTTAAAAGGTTTTGAGCTAACCAGAAACCAATTATCAACTATTGAAACCACATTTCAACGTGTAAGAAACGTTACTGTGCTACATGGGGGCTACCTGCCCATGCAGAATCTTTTATGCCATAAAGTTGTTGTTTCCCCGATATCAACGTATCAGTGCACAGCAAAGGAATGTCACTTTAATTCGTTATTCTGATTTTCGAATTCCACAAACTGTTCGGTACACTCGCTTGCACGAGTGGCCTTATCTTTCATTATTACTCTACATAGCACTGGTATGCTCAAAGGGTAAAAGCAATTGTTTTTCCGATATCTTGTTTCACATAGTAAAAGCTGCTCCACATATATATATGGAGCAAATGGCTAGTAGTATAAACTGCTAGCCATCTGAGATTGAAATGGGGAATAGTCCTAATTAGTTCCGCAGTTTATTCTTTGATAGGGTGCTAAATTCTGCGTACATATGGACAGCTTTGACAGGGACCCGAGCATTTTTCTTCACGACTTTCCTGGAAGTGAATGCAAAATATAATTAATAATGGGGAACTCTGGACCAAATGTGCATAAAATACCTTAACTACAATAGTAATCCGATTTCTTGGCGTAAGAGTATAAATATACGTTTTCCAGCTTTTGCACATCAACCCCATGCGTTTTCATGGAAGTTAGCTTGTCTATACCTTCCTTGAAAAATCCGTCTGTTTGATATGCGAAAGCTTGGCCACATTTACTCATATTCTTACGTGAATAAACAGAATTATAAATATAGTTCCACTATTGTATGAAAAGTGTTATTACCGGTTTCAGAATGCGATAATTAACATACTTTCTTGATAAATATTTAAAGAGCCGTACAGACGCAAACGACAACTCTTTTTGTGGTGTGACGCCAGTGGAAAGTAATTTTAGTTTTGCTAGTAAGGCGAACATTATTTTGCCAACTGGTTGAAAATCGCACTCCGTGCCCACTCTCTCGATGACCAAATGCGTTGATGGCTTGGCACTAACTACGTTTTTGCAAAAATAACCGTTGTAGAATAAATCGTTAGATCATGTAATCGTTAGGAATTTATTAAATTTAATGCGAACCAAATCTGCATGATGTATATATACATATTTTTTTTTTGTTGAATGTTTAACGACCACCGTGAGCAACTCAATGGACTATAAGCTGTCGCCCGTCCCTAATTTAAGGCCACTGACTCCACGGAAGCGAGAGAGCGAGTAACGTAAGACCAACACAACATCCATGTCTCGCCGGGATTCGAACACAGACGCTTCATGCACGAACGGTCTTCAGACAGCGCTTAGACCACTAAGCTACCGGTGCGACCATGAAATATTAGAGGTATTACTGAAGTATCGATGTTTCTTTCCCTCCGTACCAGAATAAATTTAATTTTCTTTTATGATACCGCAATTATACATATTCTTACACAAGGAATAGGCATTTGCTCATTGGAGAATTGTAAATAAAATCCGATATCAGCTGATTAGGAAAAAGTTTCCTTCAAGCATTTGTCATTTTCTTTGTAGGACTTCCGTCCACAGTGAGTAGAGTTTAGGTCCCGGCCACCTACAGCGAGATCGCCTTTTAGGCAGGACACAGAAACAATGAGAGCAAGTCTAACGACTTTGACAGAACAGTTTGTAGTGAGATTAAAGTACAGTAGATGGCGCCACCGTACAAGTACGATATTGCACATAGAGGGGTGAGAGACTTTCAGGGGGGGGGGGGCATAGGAAAGGATACCCATTTAACCAGTGGGTCCAGCATAGGGGCCGTCGATTAACGTGCTCGTCCGATGCACGGCGGATATTCAGCGATTGTTAGTAAATCACACCATCTCTGAAAGATCAACCAAGGCTTGAACCAGGGGACCCAGCATCGACAGTCTGAAACACTAACCACTAAGCCATCCGCGGCTCAGATTGGGAAAAAATTGTGATGATTAATATCATCATCATCATCATCATCATCATTGTCAACCATTATCAATCCACTGCTGGACGAAGGTCTCCCCAAGTTTCCTCCACAACGGTCTGTCTTGTGCCAGTCTCCTCCATGTCACCCCTGCATACTTTCGAATTTCATCCACCCATCTCCCATGTGGTCTTCTTCTGGGTCTTTTCCTGTCCCTTAGAATCCAATCTAAAATTTCGGCTGTCCATCGATGATCTGTCCTTCTGGCAGTATGTCCAGCCCATTGCCATTTCAGGGATTTAACTCTGATCATGATGTCTTCCACTCTTGTCATTTTTCGGATCCACGAGTTCCTCTTCTTATCTCTCCTGGTTACACCAAGCATGCACCTCTCCATGCTGCTTTGAGTTGTCTGCAGCCTTTGTATGTCTCTTTTAGTTAAGGTCCACGTCTCCGCACCATACGTAAGCACTGGAAGGATGCATTGATCAAACACTTTTCTTTTAAGACATAATGGCATATTGCTCTTGAAAATTATGCTGTTTCTTCCAAAAGCTCTCCAGGCAAGTTTTGTACGCCGATTAATTTCTTCATCAATGTGACCCTCACTTGATATCTGCTGTCCAAGATAAACGTACGTGTCTGTTATCTCCAGCTTTTCTCCATCAATCGATAAATCTTCATTTCTTGTGAAAGCATTGAACATCACTTTTGTCTTCTGAAAGTTCATTTTTAATCCCACTTCTTTACTCTTGTCAGCAAGTTCCTGGATCATATTCTGCAGCTCTGATGGAGTAGTTGCAAAAATGACTACGTCATCAGCAAAACGAAGGTGGGTTAGATAATCTCCATTAATCTTTATCCCCTTGTTTTCCCAGCTCAGTGACTGAAAAACACCCTCCAATGTGGCATTAAAGAGCTTCGGAGATATGGTGTCACCTTGTCTCACTCCCTTTCCAATTTTTACGTGTGTTGTATTTTCAAACAGCCTAATCTTTGCACTTGCATTTTCATAGATGTTAATAATAATATTAATGTATGCATCTTCAATACCGCAGGTTTTCAGAGCCATTGTAACTGCTGATGGTTTCACCGAATCAAAGGCTTTTTCATAATAGATAAAAGCCATGCACAATGGAAGTTCATATTCCCTCGCTCTTTCAATTAGTTCTCTCAGCACGTGGATATGATCTATTGTGCTGTAGCCACTCCTGAATCCAGCTTGTTCTCTCGGTTGAGCCATGTCCAGTGTTACCTTCAAGCGGTGTGAAAGAACTTTAGTGAAGATTTTATAAACTACTGATAGGAGGCTGATAGGTCTGTAGTTTCCGAGATCCTCAATGTCACCTTTCTTATGTAGCAGGATCATTGTAGCGGTGTTCCAATCCTCAGGAATCTTTCCTTCATTAAGGCATCGAGTGAAAATTTGGGCGAGTACTGTTTCGATTTCTCCACTTGCTTCTTGTATGATGTCTACAGTAATTCCATCTTCTCCTGGAGCTTTTCCTCGCTTCATGTTCTTGATTGCATGTGCAACTTCTGCTGGAAGTACTGGAGGAACTCTGGTACTGGTATCTTTCATGATGTCTGGAGTGCATATATCATCCCTTTCATATAATTTGGAGTAGAAATCTTTCACTCTTGTCAAAATTTCGCCTCTATTTCTTGTTACAGAACCATCTTCTTTTCTCAGTGCCATAATCTGTTTTCTTCCCTTACTGAGATGTCCCTTTGCTATCTTTAGGCTTTGGTTGTTTTCAATTGCTTTCCTCACTAGTTCACAGTTGAATTTCCTTACGTCTTCAGTGATACTTTTTCTTACTGTCTTGCATAGCTTTATATATTCCACTTTGGAAGTCACATCTTCTTTAGTTGTCCTCATCTCTCTTCTTTTTTGCATCAACATTTTGGTTTTTCCTGATAATTTATTTACATGCAACTTGTTCTTAGACCCAGCTAATTTTGTTGCTGTTTCCATAAGAGCTTTGGTTACTTTTCTGTTAACTTCAGAGATGTCCACTTCTTCCGATGTTAGGCCTTCTAAAGCAGAGAACCTGTTCTTCAGTTCTAACTTGAAGGTATTATGGTGTTTTTTAAGGTTGGTTATGTCAATAGATTTTGTTTGTCCTATGAGCTTGCCACGTTCAAGTTTAGTGTTGAGGTGCATCTTACATCTCACCAATCTATGGTCACTACCTGTGTTGAACTTGTTTAGCACACTGCAGTCTTCTATGACGAATTTTTTGTTACACATAATAAAATCAATTTCACTTGTCGTCCCATTTGGATGTCTTCATGTCCATTTCCTGTGTGGCTTTTTCTTGAAGAAGGAGTTCAAGATGAAAAACCCTTCTGCCTCTGCAAACTCAACGAGAGTATTTCCACGCTGGTTTCTGTTGCCATGACCGAATTTACCTACTGAAGTTTCATTCTGTTGCCGTTGCCCTATTTTTGCATTGAAATCTCCCATAATTATCTTCAAATGCTGCTTACCTTTATTATTTAGATGACAAATTTCCTCATAAAATTCTTCAATTTCTTCTTCAGGATGACTTGTGGTGGGTGCATAAGTTTGAATAATCTGAACCTGGTATCTTTTCGAGAGTTGGATAACAAGTCGTGCAGCTCTGTCAGAGGAACTTTCAACTTCTACAACTTTGTCCTTCAGTTTCTTGTTTATTATAAATCCAACACCACTAGTTCTGCCAGTATCTGTCCCACGATAGTAGAAGAGATGTCCACTTTTCAGTTCGATGAGATCTTCTCCTTTTCTCCTTTCCTCACTTAGCCCCACGATGTCCCACTTGATCCTTTGTAGTTCCTCTTCCAATTCAAGAAGCCTTGAATCAGAAGATAGGGAGCGTCCATTGTAAGTAGCCAAGGTCAGCATCAGATGGCAGCCTAGTCCGGTCCTCCGGTTATTCTTAGCACCCTCTGCCTTCATGTCGCACTGGCCGCTGCCTTGGCCAGGTACATTCCAGCTGCCGGAGACTGAGGGCCAAGATTTAAGTTGTGGAATCATTTTGGAGGGGTTTGGCCATAACTCACCACGCTGGCCAAGCGGGTTGGTGAGTGTGGGATAGCATTTCCTCTGATCCCGATGGTATAGTTATACCGCTATGGGCGGTCGTCAGAGCCCCTTTAGTGGGAACAGGATGCACCACGAGAAGGCGGGGTTGACATTTGTCAAGGAGAGGCTGTGATGTTACGCATCACCTGACCTTACATCCCGATGATTAATATATATATATATATATTAATATTTGGAGATTTTACTGAACACATATATGTGAAAACAGAAAATGAAATTACACTGGTTACTAAGGTTATCGAGGCATTAATTAGAAACATAGAAATAATGTATGATGTAAGGCTGTGTTTTGGAAACTGTGTGAGACGACCCTTAGGGGTGAGTGACAGTTTCTCAAAGGGGGAGCAAGAAAAATTTCGAAAAAGGAAAATTATCATATCAAAGAGTGGTCATCGCTCTTTCCACGTTTATAAGTGAGTCAGGGAAAAACTCTCATTGGCCGCCGCCGAAAAAATTCTCATTGGCCGTTCCCGGTGGCGGCCAATGAGAACTTTTCCGTGACTTACATATAAACGTAGAAAGAGCGATGACCTCTGTTTGATGTTGTTGGTAAACGTGAAATGTCTGTATCAAAGAAAATTATAATTTTTAATTCAATCCGACGTAGTGCGTCACTTCGTGACATCAGTTTTTCCTTCAACTCATTCGTTGATGTTGCGGCAGCTTTAGCACATACCCCGTTGTGACGTCTTTTATGACGACGCACCGTTTTTTACCAATAAAAGACGTCAAGTAATCTCCGGTCACTCCCGAACGCCACCTGCAAACGCCTCTCTACATTGCATATTTCGTGTGATTCAATTCACGTTTGTGTTTGTTTAATTACAGGTTGTATATACTACAGCTTGTGATTATTTTCCTCTGATGAGTCACTGTAAAAGTATAATTTTGAAACAAACAGCATTTGTTTTGAAAATGAACGATTTTTAATTCGTGAAAAGTGTATCTACAAAGTTGTGCGGCCAAGGGTGAGGCAAAAAATATTAGGCCGAAGAGTCACGTTTTCTGCTTCATCCAACGAATGGACGTTGGCGTAAAAGGCGAGAAACATCGGAGAACACACACTCTTCAACCATTGCTCACAAGTGGGGGCAGCGGTATCGTCTTGGGAATGTTTTCGTGAAATCCTCTACGTCCACGCATAGCTCGGGAAATTACTACGGACCGAAGTCGTTATGAATCTATGCTTGCAAACCACGTACACACATATATGCTGATTGTCTCCCCCGGGACGGATAGGATCTTCCAGCACAGCAATGCGATGTGTCACACAGCTAGAAATCTCCGTTGGTAGTTGGAAGAGCACGATGAAGGCTTCAAACTACTTCATTGGCCCCTACTTCCCAAGACGTAAAGCCAATTGAGCATCTGTGGGACCACTTCGATCGTGTTGTTCCCTCTATAGATACTCCATCATGCACCCTGCATCAGCTGTCAGATGCACTGCTGTCAGCATGGCTGCACATATCTGTGAACGCCTTCCAGGACCTTACTGAGATACTCCCAGCCGGTCTAGCTGATGTTCACGTTGCACACGGCGGTTACTCTTGATATTAGCTGGTGGTCACAATAATGCGACTCTAGAGTTTATATTCTTAAACATTTAATTCACTTAAGTCACTCATTCACACTGACTCAACGAAACTTCAAAAGGATAACCACATATAAGTGGCAATCGGATGAGAACCACTCATCAGGAAAAGACGTTACCAACCACCCACCGCACCTCACACTTCAGGTTTCATGTGGGTGTAAATGAACTCAAATCGGCCGCCCCGGTGGCGCAGTGGTCTAAGCGATGGCCTCTGATCATTCGTCCGAACGGGGTACGGGTTCGAATACCGGTGAGGCATGGATGTTGTGTTTTTCTTACGGCACTGGCTCTCTCTCCCTTCCCTGGAACCAGTGACCCTAAATTAGGGACGGGCGACTGCTTATAGCCCATTGAGTTGCTCACGGTGGTCGTTAACCCTCCAATCAAAAAAAAAAAAAAAAAAAAAAAAAAAAAAGAATTCAAATCGGCCAAAACAGGACGCCTATTTAATTTTTTAAAAATTTGAAACGACACAGTCTTTCCTACCTGAAATGAGGAACGTGATTGATAAAAATTATAATTCACAAAAAACCTGGAAATCAATATGCCCAACGCGGATCACATCAGCAAAATGTAAACATCGGCACACAAGTCACGGTTAAAAGAGCTCCCTACCCCACTCAAGCCGAAGGCATACCCGCGACCTCTGGATTCTCCGGTGTATTCAGAAATGTAAATATAACCAGTGACGTAATTAGGAGATTTTTTTTTTTTGGAGGTTTTTTTTTTTTTTTTTTGTTTGGAGGTTTAACGACCACCGTGAGCAACTCAATGGGCTATAAGCAGTCGCCCGTCCCTAATTTAGGGTCACTGGTTCCAGGGAAGGGAGAGAGCCAGTGCCGTAAGACAAACACAACATCCATGCCTGACCGGGATTCGAACCCGGACCCCTTACGGACGAATGATCAGAGGCCAACGCCTTAGACCACTGCGCCACCGGAGCGGCTTTTTGGAGGTTTAACGACCACCGTGAGCAACTCAATGGGCAGTCGCCCGTCCCTAAGTTAGGGTCACTGGTTCCAGGGAAGGGAGAGAGCCAGTGCCGTAAGACAAACACAACATCCATGCCTCACCGGGATTCGAACCCGGACCCCTTACGGGCGAATGATCAGAGGCCAGTGCCTAAGACCACTGCGCCACCGGGACGGCTAATTAGGAGTGGATGTCAGCCAAAGATGTAATTAATTTTTCTAGGACAACTCGCAACAAATGAAAACAATTTTTGATGCACGAAAAAATTGTTTTTTCAAAGAGAAACGTACAACAATATTGCATAATCTAGTATTAAAAGTTTTTTTATGATTAAAAGCTGTAGGTAAGTTCTTAAAATAAAAAAGACAGTAACCATAGCAATAGTTATTATTAATACAGACAGAAAAAAGCTTTTTAGCTGTTTTGTGATGTTAACCTCTGTATTGCACATTGGTTTTATTCTTTTGAATTGAGATACAATGATATTCCTATGAATTCTTTTTGAAATATTTGAAGACAAATAGCTTAAATATTTAGGCCACAATTTAAAAACAGTACATTTATCAAAAACGTCTGTCACAGCACATATTCTATTAAAGAGGATTTCCGTATTAATCAGGTGGTTGGGGACGTCTTTACCTGATAAGTGGTCCTCAGCAGTTGGCCACATAACTTTTTGGGATTATTCTTTTGTAGTTGTGCTGTGTTAGTGTCACTTCAGTGAATTCAATTTTTTGTACGTATATTACATACCTCTAATTCAAATAGCTAAGCGCAGTTCTGGGATATTGTAGATTTAACATATTTTCTTAAGTATTTTTAGTATTATATACATATACAGTATATATACTTTTGATTCCACCTTTTACCTTTATTATATATATAATAAAGGTAAAAAGTGGAATCATATATGTATCATTGATTCTGTGAAACCATCAGCAGTTACAATCGCTTTGATTTCAAATCCTGCGGTATTGATGACGATATGTTAGCATTATCTATAACATCTATGAAAATGAAAATGCATAGGTTCTGCTGTTTGCACCAATAAAACTTGGACAGTGAGTGAGAAACAGTGACACCATATCTAATACAATCTTTAATGGGACACTGCAAAATGTCTTTCAATCATTGAACTGTGAAAGAGAGGGATTTTTTTTTTGATTGGAGGTTTAACGACCACCGTGAGCAACTCAATGGGCTATAAGCAGTCGCCCGTGCCTAATTTAGGGTCACTGGTTCCAGGGAAGGGAGAGAGCCAGTGCCGTAAGACAAACACAACATCCATGCCTCACCGGGATTCGAACCTGGACCCCGTTCGGACGAATGATCAGAGACCACTGCGCCACCGGGGCGGCAAAGGTAGGGATAAAGGAATAATGTATATTAATTTACTCTACTTCCTTTTGCTGCTGACGTAGTTACTTTTGCAGCTGCTCCATCAGAACTGTAGAGAATGATCCAGCAACTTGCTGACGAGAGTAAAGAAGTTGAAAGGTGTCCAATATATTCATAGATATCAATAAAGGATGGTTCAGTACTTTTCAAAATATAGGAAATTCGTTGAGCTTCTTATTTACTGTGTAAAAAGAAAATTTAATCCAAAAGTCCTTCTAGGACTTCGTGCTACTCCATTTATCCCACAGCTCTGAGTGCTGTATTACACGTTTATGAAACGTTCAAGCACAAAAGCAAATAAATCCCTTCACTAAGATCTTAAAGAAGATTCAGATTGCATGTCGTCCTCACAGATGTTGTGGTTTCGCATTCAGCTGTGAAATAGATTATTAGCTGTTCACATGTGGTTTCGAGCATAATCACATTTTTATTTGCAAAGTAGCAAGTAGCTAATATATCAGTTCAGAAGTCCGTTGAACTATGTGGAAAATACATAGTGTTAAATAAAAATTCATTAAAACAGGAAAGTCCTGACCCCATTCTGTCTATGTAAACCGAAACACGTAAGAGAAGTTATTCATATGGAGAATTTCAGTTGAGGAAAACATGAAAAGAAAATTTCCTGCTACTCTTTTGGGCAAATTCTTAATATTATTCCAAATACGTAATAATTTTTCCTGTTTCTTCATTCAACCTGTATGAATACTGTAGCAAGATGAGTTTCACCACAACGAACCGTTACCGCTTTTTTCATTCTCGAATGCTAAGTTGGATTCGTATTCGATACTACATGTTTAAAATGATCGAAACTGAGAGAATGAGACAAAGCATTAACGAGACCTAGGGGAAGGTAAAACACGAAGGACCAAAAAAGTTTTAATGTAGATGTTAAAAATGACAAGTTAGGATGTTATGCACAGGTTTCTATATTGATATCACTTAATTGTGGGGAATTCCTATTGATAATCATTAATATTATTTTATAAGTTCAGTGATATCCCTTTTATAACATAAGCCTGATTTTAAGAAATATTATGAATGAAATTTAAAAATGCCGTGGTTTAAAAACAATCTTCTTGTGGTGCATTTCCGTAAACATCAAAAAAAGCATTTATTATGACGTGATCATAAAATTGTGATTCTGAGCTATAATACTACGAAAAATATTCTTGAGTTTCTTCTTGTTGAAAGCACAATCCTGATTGCAATTTCATAAAAAAGTACTGTCATTTATTATTACTGATTGCCAGTGAAAAGCTTTCTCTTTACCAACGATTGAAGAACATGAAATACTTAATTTGTTTAAATATACATCGTCCTTATGTAATAGATAATCGAATGATGATTTGCATTACAAGACGTTCCTACGGCCTCAAAAAGTTGAATACACAGCCGATATCTTACAGCTTTTGTTGTAAACGCAGAACCTACATAAGATCAAAACTTCATGGTCATAATTCATATAGAAGCTAGTATTTGTGATATTTTACCGCAAAACTCTTGGAAGTACTGATTTTGTCTTGGAAATATTTTTGGAATGTTTTCCAGAATCGTAGGAAAGGTATTGGAGTCGGTAAAAAATGAATAATGTTCAAAAATTCGCACCTCTTATTGCAATATTTACCATTACAATTACAACCACACTAAGAAGAAATATTATAAGGTTACAAATTTGTTATTTTTGATATCAATTCAATTATTTTGTTTAAATACATTACTAAATACAGTATTATACTGCGGGAAAAGTACCTACATTATACCTCATTTTTACCGAAAACGAGCTAATTAGTGGAACAAAGGTACCATCACTAGGTTAAAGGTGAATCAGTTCTGTAAAATCGTGTTAGGAATACGTCACTAAATTCAGGTGTGGAAAGTATAATAATTGTGGTTTTCGAATCTTAATTGCTCTTTGTTTACCTACATTGGGTATCACCAACACGAAATTTTTATATGCACGATAAATTTGGGAGGTTCCCTTTCTTTAACATTAAAACGATTATATTTGCTAAAACAACTTAATCAGAAAAATACTGAATTTTCCTACAAAGTTTAAATATCACATGTAATTCCTGTCGCAAATGATAACATTAGAGATACCTCATTAGTTCTGGAGGCTTTATCGCTTTCATTGGAGTCTACTCACATATAGAAGACACTTAAGTATGGCATATCAAAAGTTTATTTTCTCATTCTTCTGTACAATTTGAGTCTGGTTAAACACTAATGATATATCTAAATTGAAATTCACAGTAAACCGAGAAATGATTATCAAATTTAAATGAAACAGCAACGATGATCCATTTCCTCCGTGTGTCTCAGTGTAACATCGTGAATAAAAACAGCATTTTCGATGACGAAAGAGCTTTTAACACTGGAAAGACAAAAAACGCAACGGAAAAACAATGAGGCCTATGTAGTCAAGTGATTTTCCATGTGTTGTTACATTTGATCATGGAGCCATGGTTTTTGAATGGCAAATGAATTCCGCGATGTAAAAAATGACGTCGATCTTTCACTATAGACCAATAGAAAAAAGTGCTATCGATGAACGTGCCAAGAGACATAATCCACACGCCGTGTAGCGTGGTGTAAGAAACGTTAGTCTTGGATTATGAAACAGTAGGAAACGGTACACTGGAACGACGTGTCAGGGAATACAATCCACACGCCTAAAAGCATGGACTAAGGAACGTTGGTTGGTTGGTTGGTTGGTGTATTTTAATGGCGCAAGGGCCAGGTCTGGCCAAAGAGCGCCAATCACGAAGCAATTAAAGAAAAGTTAAAAGCTAGGTAGAGTAATAAGAAGCACGGCGGAGTAGGACAACTGAAAAACAAGAACGATAAAAGCTTGGTAATTTAGATTAGTTTAAGAAAGTCAATTTGCCTGAAAAACGAAAAAACTGCGAACGTATCACAACAGTCACCTAAGATTCTTTGAAGGGAAGCTGAATTGTCTTCCAAAGAATAAGCTCGGAAATATTGAAAACGGTTGTCACGAAAGCGGACACAAGTACACAAGACATGAAGGACACTGAGACGACTGTTACACGTCTCGCACATTGGGGCAGTGTCGCCACACAGCAAGAAGCGGTGGGTGAAATGACAATGCCCAATGCGCAGACGCGCAAGAACCACTTCCTCGCGACGATTCTTCCGCAACCCAGATTGCCATAGTCCGATCTGCGGTTTGATGGAAAGAAGTTTGTTGCTGCTCTGTTGGGTCCACAGGGACTGCCACTCCTCCATGATAAATTTGCGGATGCACGGGTGAAAATCTCGAAAAAATAGTGGCAGTCGGGTGATTGCCAAGGATGGAACAGATCTGGCTGCGGTGTCGACTAGCTCGTTACCCCGAATCCCAACATGGCCGGGGATCCAACAGAATCGGACCAGGTACCCAGAACCCGTCAAAGTTCCCAGGAGCCGACGGACATCTCTGGTGATTGGTGAGTCACTATTCTCCGGGGAGAATAAGGCTTTAATAACGGATTGAGAATCAATACAAATCATAGTGCGACGAAGTTGTTTGGAATGAATGTGGCGCAACGCGAGGTGCACCGCATGCATCTCTGCTGTAAAGACTGTCGCAACCGGCGGAATCCTCTCAGCATAAGTCTCATCCGCACAAACAAAGGCGGAACCCACAAAATCACCGGATTTCGAACCATCGGTGAAGACAGGCACGAAATCGGGATAGAGGGAAAGGTGTTCAGCAAAAGTTTCTGGTACACCAGTGCAGGTGTTGAGGACTTAGGCCATCCAGAAAGAGAGAGGTCAGTCACTGCCTGAACTGGCTGCCAAGGTGGATCGTTAAAGGCACGGGTCACACCGATTAACGACAAGTCTATGCCGGCATCTCGCACTATGTCTGACATCCGAATTCCGAAGGTGGGAACACAAGAAGGGCGGTTGGAAAATAGGCGAGCACATTGTGGCGTGAAGATGGAATCATGAAGTGGGTGATCAGGGAGAGATTTCAGCTTGATGTAGAACTGGAGAGACAGTTGCTTACGGCGGAGGCATAACGGTGGCTCATGAGATTCGACATACAGGCTGTGGACAGGAGACGTACGGAAAGCACCGATGCACAGGCGTAAAGCTTGGTGGTGGACTGGATCGAGGAGCTTTAATACCGAAGGCCGTGCAGATCCGTAGGTTATACAGCCATACTCTAACTTTGACCGGACAAGGGAGTGATGAATGCGAAGCATTGAGCACCTGTCGGCCCCCAAGATGTTCCGGAGAGGACTTTCAGGATACTCAATGACTTTGTGCACTTCACCTTTAAGGAATGAATATGAGGCCGGAAGGTGAGTGCGCGGTCAAAAGTCAATCCCAAGAATTTGACCTTAGTCACAACTGGAATGGTGATGTTCCCCAGACGGAGGTGGGGGTCTGGATGAAGACCGCGTTTGCGGCAGAAATGTACGCAAACAGTCTTCTGTGACGAGAAGCCAAAGCCGTTGCGTGAGACCCAGGAAGAGATCTTGTTAATAGACGATTGCAACTGTCTCTCAATGGTGCGCATGTTGACGGAAGCACACGAAATCTGAAGATCGTCCACATACATAGTGCCGCGAACCATCGGAGGAAGTAACTTGAAGATATGATTCACCCGAAGGATGAAGAGAGTGACCGATAAGATGGAGCCCTGAGGGACACCCTGCTCCTGCGGGTACATCGCGGAGAATGTCGACCCGACGCGCACATGGAACATCCGGTTCTGGAGAAAACCGGCAATGAAAGTTGGTAAATTTCCCCGTAATCCACAGTCGTGCAGATCACGGAGAATGCCGTATCTCCAAGTCCGATCATACGCTTTTTCCATATCAAAGAACACGGAGACCATGTGCTGTCGTCGAACAAACGCCTCTCTGATCGATGTCTCAAGGCGAAGGTGGTGGTCAGTTGTGGAGCGAAAACGACGGTGTCCACTTTGATGGGGTGACAAAAGGTGATGGGTTTCCAAGTGGAAGATCAAGCGGAAATTGATGATGCGTTCAAACACCTTGCAGAGGCAGCTTGTCATGGCAATTGGTCGGTAGTTGAACGGGTTTTTCGGATCTTTACCAGGTTTGAGAACAGGTATCACAATAGCTGTGCGCCAAGAATCGGGGAAAACGTGTTCTTGCCAAATCCTGTTAAACAGGATTAGCAGACAGTCGAGAGATGATGGAGAAAGGTGCTTCAGCATTTCGTAAAGGATGTTATCAGGTCCTGCAGATGTTCGGCCAGAGCGATTTAGGGCAATCCTTAGTTCCACCGCTGTCAACGGGCTGTTATAGTCCTCCGAGGAAAACGGTCGAAAGGACATTCGTTTACTCTCCAGCCGTGACTGAAGCTCTTGGAAAGAAGGAGGATAATTGCAGTTGCTGGAAACTGAAGCAAACGCTGTGCCAAGACAGTCAGCGATACCCCGAGCGTCGGCAACCATTCCTCCACCACTCTCGAGGATGGAGATCTCGCCAGATGGGTACTTTCCCCGAATCTTGCGAATCCTGTCCCAAACCATTTTGGAGTTTGCAGATGTGTTGATGCCCGATACATATTGGATCCAGGATTCCCGTTTATGGCGACGACGAACCAGTCTTGCATAAGCCTTGGCCTTCTTGAAAGCAAGAAGGTTAGCGTCGGTGGGATAGCGACGAAATTTGCCCCAAGCCCTATGCTGGGCCTGACGTGCTGCCTTGCATTTCGAATTCCACCATGGCTTTGGGCAACTTGGAAGTTTAGTTGACGTTTTAGGAATGGTGAGTTCTGCCGCTTGCACAATACAATCTGTGACCGCTGCAACCGCATCGTTGATCGTACCTGTGGCCACCATAGTAGAAGTAATTATCGCTGTAGCACTGAATGCGTCCCACTTGGCTCGATCAATATCCCATCTAGGGGGACGGGTAGGATGGCGGTAGCCGTCACCAGCGAGTCGAAGAAAAATTGGAAAGTGATCGCTGCCAAGGGGATCACCAGACACGCTCCAAGACCAGTCAGGAAATAAGGATGGTGAACACAGCGACAGATCAATGGCCGAGTACGAGCGGCTGGGTTCGTGGAAGTAGGTATTTGCTCCCGTGTTATGGAGGCAGAGTGATGTGTTGTACAGCAGGGACTCGATAACGCGGCCCCTGGGATCACGACTGCGGTCTCCCCACAACGGATTGTGTGCATTGAAATCTCCGAGAAGGAAAAACGGAGGCGGTAGCTGGTCAACCAAATCTTCCAAGTCTGAAGGGCTAACAGCTTCATCTGGTGGTAAGTAAATGCAACATACTGTGATCAGAGTGTTTAAGGAACGTCAATATTGGACAATAGACCAACAGAAGCGGTACTGGGGAGCGACGTGTAACGGAACACAATACACAAGCCGAAGAACATGGAGTAAGCTATGTCGATATTAGGCTATCAATCAATAGAAAACGGTGCGGTAGAACGACGTGTTACGGAAGACAGTTCACACGCTGAGTTCAATCCGCTGCTGAAAGTCAACCTGGAACTATAAAGCAATAAAAACCGTTTATTGAACGACGTGCCTAGGAATTCATTACACACGCTGTAGAGCTAGGTGTAAGAGACGCAAATCTTGAACAATAGAACAATACTAAACGTTGCAATTGAACAATGTCTTACGGAACGCAATCCACAAGACCAGAAGCATTGCTTAAGGAACATCAATCCTGGGTTGCAGACTAATAGAAAATAATGATATTGAACTACCTGACAAGGAAGACAGTTCACAGGTATGATGGATGTTCTTGTGTGCGAAGTATTAGGAGGGAAAGTTAGGTCCATGGCTATATCGTCCTGAAATGTAGACTTTTACATGCATGGTGACGGTATGGAGGTGTTTCGTTTAGTTCCCCTTGGGCCTATTAGTCGTTTTGGATGAAACCATGAATATTGAACCTTAGCTAGGCTATTTGGACAAATATGCACAACAAACGTTGTGGTAGTGATTTGTGGAAGGCAGATGCCTCAAAAGCAACGCAATGCAATGTTACGTATTGCATTCCTTGTCACAGATTAATTTCAGGACAATCTGTAACGTATACTCTAGATTCACTTTCCTTTTGATTTTTACTATCTCTGGTTATTTTATTTTACTATGTAAATTATCTTCTTACTGAACGAGATGTTATTTCTCCCGCTGAATGAGATCTGGCAATGAGTGTAAGTCATGACGTGTGGTAGCCAGTATAAATAGGCGCGTTCAACGATACCAGAGAGAGCTTTTGTTTATATGGAGAGAGCTTTTGTTTGTGTTACGTGTGAGAGCTTTTTGTTGATGTGCGTAAGGAGAGCTTTGTTTCATGTGTAAAGAGATCTTCGTTATATGCGTAAGGAGAGCTTCGTTTATGTGAGTAGAGCTTCGTTCATGTGCAAGGAGCTACGTTTTATTGAGTAGCTGTGTGTCCGGTGAAGTGTATGTTGGATCATATCAAGAGTTTCCCTAATAAAAAGTTGTTTTAGTAAGTACGTTTTTCTCAGTTCATAGTTTTGTCAGACCTCTGTCTGGCTGTTAGGTTTATTCCATTAAGTGTTGTTATTAACAACCAGCATAAGACTTTATTCATCTTAATTACTACTACAACATTACTACCAGTTATAAGCTTGTTCATTATTATTATGCCGCCCCGGTGGCGCAGTGGTCTAAGCGATGGCCTCTGATCATTAGTCCGAAAGGGGTCCGGGTTCGAATCCCGGTGAGGCATGGATGTTGTGTTTGTCTTACGGCACTTGCCCTCTCCCTTCCCTGGAACCAGTGACCCTAAATTAGGGACGGGCGACTGCTTATAGCCCATTGAGTTGCTCACGGTGGTCGTTAAACCTCAAATAAAAAAAAAATTAATTATTACTACACTACTAGCAGGCAAGTTTATTCATGATATAATTAATAACACAACAACCATTAGAAGAAGCATTAGAAAAGCATTATTCATTATAATCATGTGGTGAATTTGTACTGGTCAGACTAGCGTTCTGTTGTGAAGCTTTAGTGAATTTTTCGGGGCCGAATAGGATCATGGGTTCAGCGCAAAAACAGATCGTACTACAAATAAAGTTGAGATGGACACTACATTTAAGGCCGAATGGCGGAATATATCGGCGAACACTTGCATAATTTTAGTGAAAATAATTTTACTAGGAGTAGAAACCGTCATAAGAGTTAAATGTTTCAGCAAATACTCTTGCATTTTCTGTAAATAAGTATAATTTGTAGGCCCACAGGTAATCGCAGCACAATGGTAATGCAATAACCTCATCGATATGCTTTCGGTAATTTGTGGTTTCAATGGAAAACCAATCAGTTCTGCTTTTTAGCATCCATCTCCATCAAAGGTGGCTTTACTCGGTAATACCTACACATTTACACGGCATTGTTCGACAATAAAGAACACTGCCATTTAAAATTGTAACCACTTTTTTATCTTTGCAGCATCATTGAAAATGTAATTTTTCAGCATGACCGGTCGTATCCTTCCGGAAGCTTCGCTATCTTTTTTTTTTTTTCGTCATGGTTATTTTACTAACGCAACTGTTATATTTTCAACAAATAAAAAGATCATAAACGGTTTTAAATTCGAATACTTTTTTTTCAATATTTGCACCTTTTTGCTCATTTGTGATTGCCATGCTGATGACAAAACTTCTTATTACGAACTGTGTTGGTATGTGAACTGCCGCTGATGTGGGTGTGAGACTGACCGATTTTTATGAGTTTTATGCGGTCTGAGCAGAAACAAAGACTGATTCTTGCCCCGCACGGGGATAACTGGTTTTCCAGTTATTTGGGGAGCGGCGCCCCCACGGCCCGAGCTGACCTTGTGACGGATCAATACTTCATTTCGTCTTGAACGATTATATAACCGAAGGGACAGCTGTTCATCCAGCTGATGGGGGATGGCGTCCCCACGGCCCGAGCCAACATGTACTATATGTGATGAATTTCACATTTTTTATGTTTTTTCACTTTACATGAACCCGCCTCAGTTGTAGGTTGCTGAGGTTGTGATTATGCGCCAGCTCAGGATTTTAGTTTCTCGTTTTCTTTCCTGTCTTCTCCATTTCATGTTTCTTTCTTTGTTTTTCCGAGCTGGTTAGCTAGACCTGCCTGCACGTTTGCCGTGTGCGGTGACCCGTAAGGTGGAAAAGGGGATGCTGGAGGCTGAGGTTTCTGGAGGCCTGGGTGTTGTTGTCGCCAGTTGCCAACACTCCTCTTTGCCCCCTGCTTCACCCTAAACGGGCGGCTGGGAACTAACCCACTATTAGTCAATGAGGTCTGTGGCCGAGTGGAGTCCAGACCTCTAACGGCTTGTCGTCTCGTACGACAGGGTGAGTCTGGGGATAGGGTGGGCATGCCAAAGGGGTGTCCCCCAGGCATGGGAAAGTCTGGGTGCTCGCCGAGCGCATGTCTGCCCTATCAACTTGCTATATCCGCTTGCTATCCCTAGAGTCGTGTCCTGCGTCCACTTGGGCTTGCGGAACTCCGGCTCTCCCTCGTTGGGCTCGATTGTGGGTGGGAAAGTCGGCGGACGAATTATTAATTTTTCTTTATGGATGAAAATAAAGTTTCCCACGAACCAAAAAGCAAAAGAAGTAATGAGGAAGGCTCATCCCCTTCCGCTAAAAAGCATGTGCCTGACTTTTCGAATGCTCGTTTCTTTTTTGTTCATTCATTAGACCCTCTCTGAGTGCCAAAAGTCCATTTTGGATAAATAAAGCACTTCAATCCATCGCAAGCTCTCCTAAGAGCGTAAAGAAGCTCCAATCTGGAGATCTTCTGGTAGAAATGTCCACTGTGGCCTACAGCTCTACACTTCTTAACACCACCACGCTGCTTGAGACTCCGGTAAAAATAACACCTCATGGATACCTAAATTCATCTCAAGGTGTTGTCTCCTCTCAGGACCTCGTTGAGTGTGCTGAGGAAGAATTACTTGAAGAACTGAGGAGTCAACACGTTACGGGTGTGCGGCGTATTCTATTCAGGCGGAATGGGCAGTCCGTCCCATCCCGGAACATCATTTTAACTTTTGATAGCCCTTCCCTGCCTACATCCATCAAGGCAGGGTATCTCCACCTCGAGGTACGCCCGTACATCCCTAACCCTCTGAGATGTTTTAGGTGCCAGTCTTATGGCCATTCTCAGCAGTCGTGTAGGAGCAATCCCCGGTGTGCACGCTGTGGTGCCACAGAACATCTTCTGCAGGAATGTGTGGCCGAGGCTGAGTTTTGTGTGAACTGCAAGGGTTCACACGCGGCATCAGCCAAAGATTGTCCCAAGTGGAAGGAGGAGAAGGAAATCCAAAGGATCAAAACGGTGGAAAATATTTCCTATCCTGAGGCCAGAAGAAAAGTGGTTCCTGTTACATCTGATCGGCGATCATACGCTTCAGTGGTGGTTGCCAAATCTACGGTTGCCATTCAGACCGACATTGAGATCCCCCTTAAATGTCCATTCAATGTTAACGACATCATCGCAGCCGGACTGGAGGCACTCCAGTCTCGAGCTAGGGGTCTGAAAGCGCCACCCACCACTTCGCCGAAGCAGACTCATCCCACCACCAACAAGGGAAGTCAGGCCACTTCTTCTAACAAAAAGACCAAAGCCCAGGATAAGAAAAGCATTTCTTCTCCTCCAAAATCTCAGGAAACGACTCAACATCGTGCGCCTCCCGGTAAGACACTTGGGACCAAACATGCTCCCAACTTAGCCCCTGGTCACACGCCTCCAGATCTGGGGGAACTCCCAGCAGAGGCGATGGAGCCGGACTTCGTTTGATCATTTTCATTTTCATTTCACTTATAACCATGGCTTCAATCATTCAGTGGAACTGTCGAGGTTTTCGGACGAACTTTGATGAAGTGAAACATCTGCTTTCATTTTACTCTCCGGTGTGCCTTTGTCTACAGGAGACGAAGCTTAAACCATCGGACCTGCTTTCAGTTCGAGGCTACAGTGCATTTCGGACAGATAACTCGTCTGGAAATATAGCCTGTGGGGGAGTCGCTGTTCTCGTCCCTCACAGGGTTCCGGTATCTTCCGTCGCGGTTTCCACAACTGTGCAGGCAGTGGCGGTTCGTATTTCTATGCCTGTACCTCTTACTGTCTGCAGTGTCTATCTGCCGCCGGACGAGAACGTGAGCGTCTCGGTACTGGAGAGATTGGTTGATCAGCTGCCTTCACCCTTTCTTCTACTGGGTGACTTCAATGCCCATCATCATTTGTGGGGTAGTGTCAGCATCAGCACGAGAGGTCGTCGCATAGAGTCTCTTCTGTCCTCGGCCTCTTTGTGCCTTTTTAACACCGGTGCTGACACGTACTTCCATGAACCGACACGATCCTTCAGTGCGATCGATTTGACCTTGGGATCACCATCAATTATTGCTGACTGGTCGTGGGCGGTGTGTAACGACCTCCACGGGAGCGACCACTTTCCCATTGTCCTCTCGCATCATGCGAACATGCCATCTTCTGCCTCCCGCCCTCCTCGTTGGAGGATGGAGCGTGCGAGATGGGAGGTCTTCACACCGTCAGCTTTGATATTTTCTGCAATGGTGACCCAAGAGTCAATCGACGCAGCGGTTCTTGAAGTAACAAATTGTATTCTTCAGGCAGCTGATCTTTCTATACCAAAAACATCTACGACACTCTCCAGAAGTCCGAAGCCTTGGTGGACCTCTGAATGCGCAGCGGCTAGGAGAGCTCAACATAAGGCCTGGTCTACGTTTCGGCGTTATCCAACCGATGCTAATCTCGTTACATTCAAACGAGCAAAATCCTATGCTCGGTTGGTGCGTCGACGTAGCAAGAGGGAGTCTTGGATCCAGTATGTTTCATCTCTCACTTCACGTGCCAGTTCGAAAAGTGTATGGGACAAGATTCGTAGGATCCGGGGTAACTACAGCTCTCACCAGATCTCCATTCTCGAGAGTAACGGCTGCACATATGCTGGAGTCGGGGAGATTGCTGATTGTTTGGGGGAGGCGTTTGCCTCCGTGTCGAGTGACCTGGCGTATCCTTCCTCCTTTCTGAGGATTAAATCCACTGCGGAACGCCAGAGAATCTCCTTTGCGCCTTTTCTCGACACTGGATATAACTCCCCCTTCAGCATGGTTGAACTCAGGGTGGCTCTGCATCGGTCCGGCGCTACATCGGTCGGTCCCGATGGCATCCATTATGACATGCTCCGTCATCTCTCGCAGTCGTCTCTCAAGAATCTCTTAATCTTGTATAATCGTATTTGGTCGGAGCACAGTTTCCCGGAATCTTGGTGAAACGCTTTTGTTCTGCCTTTTCCCAAACCTGGCAAGGATCCCAAGTCTCCCTCTAGTTATCGTCCAATTGCTCTCACTAGCTGTCTGTGTAAAGTTCTTGAACGCATGGTTAATTCCCGGTTAATTCATTTTTTAGAATATCATCAAGTACTTTCACCATCACAAAGCGGCTTTCGCCGTCATCGTTCACCTCACGATCATCTCCTGCACCTTGAGACATCTGTGCGCGAGGCGTTCGTGCGTAGGCAGCACCTGGTTTCTGTATTTTTTGATATTGAAAAAGCTTATGATCGAGCGTGGCGGCACGGTATTATCCGTGACCTCCACGCATGCGGATTGCGAGGAAATCTTCCGACATTTATTTTAAATTTTCTTCGCAATCGGGTGTTCCAGGTGCGCCTGGGTACGACGCTATCTGCAACATTCCATCAAGAACAAGGTGTTCCTCAAGGTTGCATTTTATCTGTCACATTGTTCATCCTTCGCATTAATTGTCTCCTCACAAATCTTCCTCCTGCGGTTTCGGCTACAGTTTATGTTGATGATTTACACATTTTCTGCTCGTCATCCAGCATGAATTTTATTGAAAGGCAGTTGCAGTCTGCGATTAACCAGATCTTTAAAGCGGCGAATAGGAATGGTTTCGTTCTTTCTCCCGACAAGACAGCGTGTGTCCATTTCTGCCGGAGGCGCGGCATTCATCCTGACCCAGAGCTGTTTTTAGACCGTGCAGCCATACCAGTTTTGCCGGAGACCAAGTTCCTTGGACTGACATTCGACCGTGCGCTTACATTCCGTGCGCACGTTCGGCGGCTCAAGATTTCCTGTCTGCGGGCTCTATCTATTCTTAAGATCCTTTCGAGAGTCTCATGGGGCGCAGACAGGCTGTCGTTGATTCGCATTTATCATTCTCTAATACGGTCAAAACTGGATTATGGTTGTATCGTGTATGGCTCTGCTCGTCGTTCCGTTCTCCGGCCTTTGGACACTATTCACCATCAAGCACTGCGTCTTTGTTCGGGAGCATATCGAACATCTCCAATTCCCAGCCTTTACGCTGACGCGAACGAACCATCGCTTGAATTACGCCGTCTGCGGCTGTCTATTCAATTCTACTTGAAACTTAGATCTCTTCCAGACCATCCTTTATACGATGCAGTTTTTCATCCTCAGCATGCTCGTTTATTCGGGAACCGGCCCTCCTGCATTTCAACTTTCGGTCTTCGTATGGCGACCGTAGCCCGTGATGTAGGGCTCGACCTGTCACTTGTTGGAGAGACCAGGGGCTTTGGGGATCCTCCATGGCACCCGCTTGGTGTCATGGTTGATACCACCTTTACATCTTTCGATAAATCCTCAACCCCTGCGTCAGTGTACCAGCAGCTCTTCGCTGAGCACCGTGACCTCAATTCTGACTACACTCCCATTTTCACTGATGGCTCCAAGATGCATGGAATTGTTGGATCCGCGGCTGTCTGTGTAGATGACGTGTCAGTAGCGCGGATCCCAGCTGAGGCCACGGTGTTTTCGGCGGAGATGCATGCTGTGTATCTTGCATTGCTTCATGTTCAGTCGGGCTCTCATCCACGGGCTGCGGTGTACACTGATTCTTTGAGTGTTGTACAGTCACTGTCATCGTTGGACTGCTGTGACCACCCTTTTCTTCTTACCGTACGAAGGCTTCTTTGTTCTTTGCTCGAGGCCGGTGTCCAGATACAATTTTGTTGGATTCCCGGGCATGTTGGAATCTCGGGTAGCGAGTGTGCTGATGCGGCTGCTAGATCTGCTTCCTCTTTGATCGTCACACGCTTGCCACTGTTTCATCGGGATTTCCGCTTTCTGGTTCTCGACCATATCAAGCGAACGTGGCAAGGTCTGTGGGACCAACAGGTGGAAAATAAACTGCATCGTATCAAACCTAATCTTGAAATTTGGAAATCCACATATCGTCGGAACCGTAGGGAGGAAGTGGTGCTTGCGCGTCTCCGCATTGGGCATTGTCGTTTCACTCACCGCTTTTTGCTGTGTGGCGACACTGCGCCGATGTGTGAGACGTGCAATTGCCGACTCACCGTCACTCATCTTCTGTGTACCTGTGTTCGTTTTCGTGATGTACGTTTTCATTTCTTTCATTCTCATTTGTTGACCGAGGACGCCGCTACACTGCAGAGGCTCCTCAATGACCACTGCAATACTGTTGCTGTTTTTTCATTTTTTAAACAAATTGACTATTTTAAACGTATCTAGATTTTAGCCTTATCATCATCCTCATTTCTCAGTTTTACTGAATCAGCTAGATTTTAATCATTGTATCATGTTTTTAATACTGTTTGTTTCATTAACTTTTTTAGCCCTTCCATCGTTCTCATTTTTCAGTTTTACATGATCAGCCAGATTTTAAGCTTTTTACCACGTTTTTATTACTGTTTGCTTGTCTGTCTCGTCTCTGGCGCTCTTTGGCCAACCATGGCCCTTGCGCCACTAAAATCAACCAACCAACCAACCAACCAACCAACCAAAGACTGATTCTTGTAACGGAGAGCCGTGATTCTTCTTTCCCTTTTTTGTAACACTGGTTTTGATCTTAACAAATTAATTCGCAAGTTTTTAAGATGGTAATTTCTTTAAAGAGAAATACTCCTTAAAAAGAAAAAATGTAAATGAATTTTCTTCTTTTTACGTTCCCATGCACAGGCACACAATTTATTATGTGCTGTAGTTTAAAAACATTAAAAATAAGTTGCGGAAGCAGGAAGGACGATCAGAGGAATATATCAACATCGATAAAAGTTTTTGCCTAAGACAGATAGTATAGGTACAACAGCATTGTTGCAATCACATTCTGTTCCCTCTCAGT
This sequence comes from Macrothele yani, assembly GCA_039090855.1. Lineage (NCBI taxonomy): Eukaryota > Metazoa > Arthropoda > Arachnida > Araneae > Macrothelidae > Macrothele > Macrothele yani. The sequence goes on from JAYWMT010000412.1 coordinate 152,974, forward strand.
TTGCTTAGGGAAAACCCCCTTCCATTTCATATTACACTTTTGGAATTTGTTCAATTTCCTGTTTTTAGTAATTTTTTATATACCTTCTTTTTCGTAGAATATGTTGCAAATAAAATTCAATACAACACATTATTTTGAAATTTCATCGAACGCTACTTTTTTTATATTTTGAGAAAAATGTTTGAATTACTCTTATGCTATATTTCATTTTTTAACAGAACGTTGAACTCCAATGCGATGCCAGAGAGTTAGCCCACAGTCACTAACAACAAAGCAAACATGAAACCGAATGCCAAGTGTCTTGTTTTCGCCTTCCTAAAATGATAAATTTTGATGATTTTTTTAGAAATTGATATGGATCTAAGAAACACGTTTTATCAAGGTTTCAAGTTTTTCGTCAATGTGGTTGAAACGAATTTTAGCATAAATAATGCAACTGAAGTAAGGTGTTTTTCGCAAAGGAAAATATTTCACAAAGATTGCGTTTTTGTCCACGATGGTTGTGATTGGAATAAAATGAAACAAGCTTTCTTTAATAAAATATAAAGTTGATAGCCTTGTAATTTAAGTGTGCGGCCGTCAGAACATACCAGTTTACTGAAACATGAATAGTAATATTTGTTTTGGATTGAACAACGTGACATATGACCGTATGTGCAATTTTGATCAAGAGATTAATCGAATCTAATTATTATGAAGAGCTACCCTTGCTACGAGAAAAGGGAATAATCAGACATGATCGCACTTTTTTATTGTAGACCGTCTTATTTTTAATTAGCATTGACATTTTTCTCTGAGCGTCTGTTCTTTAGATTTTGTTTTCGAAATAAAGACATGATCGAGCTCAACTCAACAGGAAAATCATTAAGTCTCGGGAAAATACTGTATCTAAAGAAACAGCAGATTAAATTTTTTTACTTTCAAATCATTGAATATGTTGATTACGGTAATTAAGTGCAAAATCATGTCAAACTGTTACGGCTGAAATTACTAGTGCACATTAAGTGTAGCAAGATTGGCTTCAAAAGGGTGACACAGTTTGAAATATTATATAAGTGTTCTAAGGGTAATCAAGGTACATTAAAGTAGAATCACTAAATTGCCAAATCTTGAGTGTGGTGCCTGATTCCACCAGCTTATAAACTTGGTTCACCACAGAAATAAATGATGCAAAAATTATAACCATATTATACAAGTATGTGTAAGTATATGATAGCCTTTGTCTGTGTGCTCAAGTTATTCGAAGAGTTTTTTTTTTTTTTTTGATTGAAGGTTTAACGACCACCGTGAGCAACTCAATGGGCTATAAGCAGTCGCCCGTCCCTAATTTAGGGTCACTGGTTCCAGGGAAGGGAGAAAGCCAGTGCCATAAGACAAACACAACATCCATGCCTCACCGGGATTCGAACCCGGACCCCGTTCGGACGAATGATCAGAGGCCATCGCTTAGACCACTGCGCCACCGGGGCGGCATTCGAAGAGTTTGGGAACACTTCCTTGAAAAATATTGTTTTCATTTAACACTAAATACGTTTTTATTGCACAAAAATCTGAGTTTTTTTTTAAAGGCAAACTTCCAAAGGTTCGTCGCAATAAACATTGCGAACGTGATGTACCAGGATGTTACTAGTCAATTTTGTTCATATACACTGCTTCCGATTCTGGTACGACAAAAAAAAAAAAAAATCCGGAAAGAATCGACACCATTTTTTTTTACTTTAATCATCAGGGCTTCCAAACATCAGAGCTAATTCACCGGAAAGTTGACCAGTAACTATTTTTGTGCCTTCAATTAAATTGGGAACGTCAGTTCAGAGTGCAGATGCAAAGGAAGTAGTGCAGCTGTTCTGAATTTCTGTACCAAATCCGAATTAATCATTTGCCCTCATACATGTAAAACATAACTTGCACATCAAGATGTACATGGAAATTTCGTTTCATCAACCCAATATGGAACTGAGATATTCATACGGTATCGGGCCGCTGTACGCCAATTGATACGAATTCGTGATTCGAGACTTGGCGTTCGTTTAAATTCGGGAGCTGATATATACTATCTAATAACAAGTAATTGGGCACCTCTGCAATCGACGATATCTGCGGTCCTGACACACGTCACGGACGCCGCCTTTAAATATCATGTGAGAAACAACAACGCAACCAGTCGCATGCAAGATGCCACGCAGTTCGGAGCTCTCTGATTTCGAGAAAGGTGTAATCGTCGGGTATCACAGAAATGGCCGATCCATACGTGACATATCCAGCTAGTTGAAGTACCCAAAATTGACAGTGGACTACGTGAATGGCAAGTGGAATATTAGAGGTGACTGTCGGAATGTGCCCCGACCCGGCAGACCCACAAAACTGGGAGTTAGAGACCGACGGGTGCTGGCCAGAGAAAGTCGGAAGAACCGCACCAAATCGATGGGCCACATCCGCAAGGAGTTTCAACAAGCATCCGGGAGTGTTCTATGGATGAATACCATCCTTAAGGAAGCCCATCTGTTTGGTTATCATTGACGTGCTGCCGCCCACAAGCCTTTGACCACCAAGTCCAATAGCGCTGCTCTGTTAACGTGGTGCAAAGAACGTCGACAGTGGACCGCTGAACAGTGGAAACAGGTTCTCTGGAGCGTCGAATCAAGGTTCACCCTCTACCGTTCGGATGGCAGGGTCTGGGTTTGGCGTCAGACTAACCTGCCGGATGTATTGTGCAAACTGTGAAGTTAGGCGTCGGTGGGATTATGTTATGGGGGTGTTTCTCCTGGTATGGCATATGGCCCTTGGTCGCAATTCCTGGTAGACTCAACGCCGAGACCTACTGCATCATTTTGGATGACCATGCGCTTCCTACGTTGTGGCAGTTTTACGGGGTGGACCCATGTTACTTTCAGGATGACAATGCCACCTGTCATGTTGCGAGGCCCACCCTGGCTTGGTATGGTGACAATGGGGTTAATCGAATGGACTGGCCTGCGCAGAGCCCGGACCTTAACCCTATCGAGCACCTCTGGGACGAGTTGGAGTGTCGACTTAAGGGGTGCCCCCACCGTCCAAAATCGGTGAAGGAACTGACCTGTCTTCTCCAAGCCGAGTGGAAGAAAATACCGCTAGCCGTCGTACAACGCCTGGTTGAGAGTATGCCCCGGAGGGTCGCAGCTGTAATCGCTGCTCGTGGAGGCTCCACCAACTATTGAAGGTGAATAAACTTCGTTTTCCTTTACTATCACAGGTGTCCAATTACTTTTTGGTAGATAGTGTATGTGAGCGAGAACGTTAGCTGAAATACTGGGAATTATTTTAGCAGAGCCTATATAGAGTAAAGAGAGTAAGATTAAAATACATAGACATTTTATTGCAGGCAGATCCTAGCATCCGAAACATTAGCAACGGCGATACAAACAGGAGTTATTCGCTTTATTCGGAACTACTATAAGCTGGCCCTAGATTCTGAAAACAGTCTTGCGCCAATAGGCGTATCAGAGTTCTAAAAAAAGATTCTGAGTTCAGCTGATGTATTCAGTTCGCCCTCTCAGAGAAAGGACAGCATTGAACAAACAGAAAAAAAGAGTACTAACTTATTGCGTGCTGCTTTTTAGTAATCCAAATTTACCCGGTTCGTTTAAGTATTTCATGAGGATCTGTTGGCACACACACACACACCTGACGCGACAAAGCACTTCATGGGGCCTTTGACAGCCATATTTCTTTTGACATGCGGGCTCGTGTTTGCTCTCTACTTCTCCGGGAAACAAAAACCTGCGGTAGCAGATCGGGAGGAACATGGGAGGTTGCACCCATTGACCCCGTCGAGAAACTGTTTCGTAAGGTTGGAGCGGACGCTCGCTTGCGGTTTTACGTAGGTCAGAAGAGGAGTCTACCGAGAAGAGGAGACCGTTTTCAAGGGAGAACTTCCAGAAAGGAAACAGAAAATCTTTGCTCGGCGCGTGGACCTCGATGCCTTATTTATCGCTGGTGGTTCGTCGTGATTTCTTGTCGGGAACAGTGTATGCGAAGATAGGTGTGGCCTCTGTGGCCCGTGACCTGTCAGCGGTTTATAACTTCTGGAAATAAATATTGCGGCTCTTTTCGGGGTTAGTCGATCCGTCCTCTTAGGCGCTCTCAATTTGACATTTTTGATGGGCTTACCCAGCCATCTAACTATAATTAAGCTCTGCTTTTCTTATACTTGGGCGTCTGAACTCTGCGCGCCGAGGTCAGACGCCCAAGTATAAAAAGTTATAACTATTTCTTTTAATATTATATCAGCTATACAAGCCATTTAAATTCAAATGGCAAATACACATTTTACTCTTTTTACCAGAAAATCAAAGTTATTATGTGTACAAATAAGTTTTAAAGCACTGTTTGTGTGACGTATACCGCTAATTTACATATCCGATATTCCCCCGCTTTGTTGTCATGTGACCGTAACTCGTCCAGAGTATAAACTGTGACACAGAAGATTGCGCAACAGTCAAACGCACTTGAACATCGGTAGGAGAAAGATGCCAAGCGATACTGCATTTCTTTGACACTGCATTTGTTACGAATTTCATCAAGGAAAAAGTGCTGGCAAAGCATGTGCATCTTTTCTGGAGGAGAATATTGTATCGAAAAGCACGTGTAACTTTTGGTTTAGACGGTTTAAAGCAGGTTATTTTGTTGTTAGCGATCGAGAACGCAGCAGCGCCCGGTAGAAAGTTACACAAAAGGAACTGCAAGCATTGCTGGATGAAGACGCGTCTCAAACGCAAAAAAGACTAGCTGAACAACTGGAGATAACTCAGCAAACCATTTCCAATCGGTTGGGCGCGATGTGAAATATTCACAAGGAAAGAAAATTAATACCGCAAGGCCTGAGTCAGAGGAACAAGGATGAGCGTGTCATGAAGTAATTGAAACTGTTATAAACAACACAGAAAGCTTTTCCTGTAGAAAATCGTTATGGGTGATGAAAAGTGGATTCCATACGACAATCCCAAACGCCAAAAGCACTGGATAGACCCCTGTGAAGCAACGTCTTCAACACCGATACACAATATTCTCTCCAAGAAAGTTCTACTGTGCATCTGGTGGGATACGAAGGATGTGCACTATTATGAAATATTAAAACAGGGTCAAACTCTTACTGCTGATTGCTACAAACGCCAATTGCTGCGATTGAACGAGGGAATCTGTCAGGAACTTCCATTCATAGGAAAAGGATTGCGTTGCGTGATATTATTGCAAGACAACGCCAGGCCGCATGTCGCGAAATCGATCAAGGAAACGTTATTGACGCTTGACTGGGAAGTTTTGGAGCTTCTGGCGTATAGTCCCGACCGAGTCCCTTCTGACTGTCATTTGTTCCGATTAATGCAACATGGTTTATGTGCTGTACGGTTCCGGACATGTGATGAAGTGCAAAAATGAGTTGACGACTTCATCTCGTCACCGGCGAAGTATTTTTCCTGGCTGAAATCCGTGGCGGAAAGGGATAGATAATGACGGCAGTTTCTTTGATTCGTAAACGTATTGTTGTTTTCTCTCAATTTAAGTGTTGCGTTGTTTTAAAACGAATTAAAACTTACACCTAATATAATCAGCCATTAAGTCCAGTTTTTTTTATCTACGTACTTAAATGTATCAAAAAGTAACTTATTTCATGTTGGAAGTATGACTTTTACAAGACTATCTTTTGCAGTATCAATTGGATGAAAACCTGAAAACAGCTGGATTTGTAGCACAAAGAACTTGAGTAAATATTCTTGGCTCATATCGTTATATTACACAAACGCATTTAACATGTAAACGGGGATTGTACTTCCTCTAACCGAAAAATTCTGGGAAGCATAGATAGGGAACACCAAAATCCACATTCTTAAGAATTGTATAATGTATAAATCCGAAATTTTGTGTTCCCCTTAAAAATTCAGAATATGAAACAATAAGCAACATTTATGCAGTCTATGTGGAAACGTTGCTCACTTAATAAGACTTTCAAAGCATTTGTCGCAAACATTTTAGCTGACAGTTGTTTGTGTTTATCTATAATTTCATTACTGAACCTTTTTAGGATTCTGGACTTAAAATTTTTCTTCACTATTTCAATACAGGTGTGTACAGCACCACGAACATGAGAGAACAATTATTGGTATAAAAATGTCTTTGGTGCCAAGCGGTACGTCCCAATATTATTTTTTAAGTACAGCAAAAAAAAAAAAACAACTGAAGCCTTGGTTAGTGCGTGCTTACAGATATTGTATCATCTTAAACAGAGCCCTGAATTCAAATTTTGATTAAAGAGTTCCATTTAGTGCAACCGATGGCTCTCTCAACTAATATTAAATAAAAAGATGAATCTATCGTCATGAGTATTTCTGTCATAACAGTGTTTTCACTTAATTCCATTGATGTGGGTACCAGCTTTTCCTGAATTATCAGGTTAACAGTTGAATTCCCTCAAATGTTTTGTGACGAAGGAAGAAACTGGTCTTAGTAATGTTTACCTCATTCCACGATGGAAAATCGTTTTCCTGTAGGTGTTGCTTTTATTTAAATAAGATAACACACACTTTTATTTAAGGGCACTTTGGAATCAATTTATTTTTATATGGTTTCCAATCGGCAAAATTATTTTATCACTGAAGTGAAGAATTTCGTTTCACTGTATATTTTGAATTGTAATAAAAAGTGTGCGGAGACGTGGACCTTAACTAAAAGAGACATACAAAGGCTGCAGACAACTCAAAGAAGTATGGAGAGGTGCATGCTTGGTATAACCAAGAGAGATAAGAAGAGGAACTCGTGGATCCGAAAAATGACGAGAGTGGAAGACATCATGATCAGAGTTAAATCCCTGAAATGGCAATGGGCTGGACATACTGCCAGAAGGACAGACCATCGATGGACAGCCGAAATTTTAGATTGGATTCCAAGGGACAGGAAAAGACCCAGAAAAAGACCACATGGGAGATGGGTGGATGAAATTCGTAAATATGCGGGAGTGACATGGAGGAGACTGGCACAAGACAGACCGTTGTGGAGGAAACTTGGGGAGACCTTCATCCAGCAGTGGATTGATAATGGTTGACAATGATGATGATGATGATGAATAAAAAGTGTAAAACAAAGTGGTTCTTCTTTAGGAATTTGACAGACTTTAAGAATGTAAAAGTTTAAAGGTCTGGTTTAGCTGATTGTGATCTAATTTCTTTTCATATTGAACAAGTTTCTACATCATCACAAAAACAAACTATTTGCCTGAACTGGACTTGTAATTTAAGACCACTACCTCAGTACAAAGAATTCGCAAAATGAGTGTTAAATTTACACATACGCTCACCGGCAATGACATTTGCGCACCAAGAAAGAGGCATAGGGTTGAACTGCAATTTTATGGACGTTATATAAATGAATGATGTCATCGCTCTTTCCACGTTATTTTTTAAACAACGCATAGCGACTGAAAAATTGTATTCCGGCACCGCTGGGATCGAACCCCAGAACTCTTGATAACTAGTCGAGTGCGTTCGAATTTACGCTACGGTGCTAACAATTCTCAGCGCCATGCGGGGTTTATTATTTTTTTTTTTTTTGATTGGAGGTTTAACGACCACCGTGAGCAACTCAATGTGCTATAAGCAGTCGCCCGTCTCTAATTTAGGGTCACTGGTTCCAGGGAAGGGAGAGAGCCAGTCCCGTAAGATAAACACAACATCCATGCCTCACCGGGATTCGAACCCGGACCCCTTACGGACGAATGATCAGAGACCAACGCCTTAGACCACTGCGCCACCGGGGCGGCGATGCGGGGTTTATCAGTCAGCATCTGACTACACGAATACGTATTGATGGTCTCAGCAACTGAGATGGCGTCATCTGGTGGCATTTAACGCAACAGCTATTTAATTGTAGCGATAAATTCAAAGGGCGATAGAAATGGTTAATATATATCAAATACGTGGAGACAATGTAAATGGACGATGTCATCGCTCTTTCCACGTTATTTCTTCAACAACGCATAGCGACTGAAAAATTGTATTCCGGCACCGCTGGGATCGAACCCCAGAACAGTCAGCCGGCGATATTTCCTTATGGATGTTATTATGTAGATGAATGATACACATGATTTTAAAAACAGAGCTACAGGACAATTACAGAAGGATCTGTGGCACGCAGACCCTTCATCTTCAATAGCACGTTGCACCGCCTTGTGATGCGTTATATACTGAAATACGGAACGGCAAAGAGGCGAACAGACGCCTAATGTTGTCCTGCGGCAGACTGGCCCACACGTGTTGGAAGGTGTGTTCCAAATCCAGAATAGTGCAGCACGGTGGCAGCGGCGTTTCAACTGGTCCCACAAATGCTCGATTGGGGACATGTGCGGGGAGCGGGAAGGCCATGGAAGTGTCTGGACATGAACGTAGGCAGTCCTGGGAAACCCAAGCCTAGTGAGGGCTGGCATTATCCTACTGGTATAGCACACCGGGAGTCCCGGCCAGGAATGGGCGCACATGGGGGCGTAGGATCTCATCCACACACCGCTGGCACGTCAATGATCCACGTACCATTAATACAGCTGATCGGCTAACGTAGGCAAAGTCTCCCCAGTCTATAATGCCTGCAGTGGGGAAGTGTGGCACTCGGTAGCGAGGTTGTTATTGTGACGATGACTACTGGACCTCCACACCCGCACACGATGATCATCTGTCCTCAAAACGAAACGCACTCACCGCTAAACACCACACGTCGCCGGTCTGTGACGTTCCATGTCGCTCTGGCCTGGCATCATTGCAAACGCAGCCGGCGATATTCCTGTGTAAACGGCAGCACACGTAAGCGGGCGCTGGGATCGCAGATTTTCTTCCGCGAGGTGCATGCAGGAGCCGCTACATGTGTCTGTATAGTGGACCGTTTCCTCGTGGGATCCTTTCGTGTATGGCGCACGATCCGTCGATCCTCTCTACAAGTGGTCTTTCTGGTCCGACCGGAGCCGCTCCGCCGTGTGGCAGTGCCGTCACGTGTCCACTGCTCCCAACACACTTAGACGATATGATCAGCACGATTCACATGGCAGGCTATATTGCGCGCCGACCACCCGGCGGTTTTCAGCGCAATGATCAGGCATCTCTCAAAATGCGTAAGTTGCGTAAATTGACGTATCTGGCATCTACACGGCATTATTTTCACTTTGTACTCTTGCTTGCGTCGGCCGGTGCTTTCCGCTTTCATGGGGCATTGACTGCACGCGGGTTCATAAGGCTACCGGTCCGTGCTTGCAGCGCCACCAAAGAGTGTGCGCGGTCATGCGCACTCGTACCAAGCGTAGATCATTTGCATACTATCACGCATTGTATCTGTCTGCAAAGCTTCGCGGTTGTAGCATGCTTTCCTCTAGGTACGCAAATTTAATTGTCCGCGAGTGTATATAATATAATACATGACATATGTGAGTTTAAAATTTCCTTTATTGATGAAAGCACAACAAAATATTTGCTCAGATTTAGAAGTTTACTTTGAGTCCACGTCTGGGCTTAATTTTCCGAGTTTAGAACGGTAAATTTCAATGTGAAGCAATTCAAAATGATTGATAACTTGGAGCAATACCTTTTCACTTCACGTGAGGATCTTGAAGTTTCCTACTTAAATAGCTCGGCAATTTATGTGCTGAATTTGTAGAAGTAAATGAATTGGGAACAACAAAAATATTTTTGTAGAATCCTTTACATATAGATATCATCACGAAAAAATACTCTACCCTATACTTCAACTAACATCACCCAATTTAGACCAGATATGGAAAACGGATCCACATCAAACACCAATGGGCATTTCGGGCTCAGTATGAACATGCTTCAATATTTATACATTTTTGGGCTAGATAGCAATACATAAATACTCTCTATGGATCACGAATGCTAGTACATGGTAAAGTATTTTCCTGCTATTCACCAGAAGCTTAAGTGGTAACGCCATAGGATGACAGCAAAAGTGCATTTGTGCAAGCTACATTATACATGCTTTTCCGAAGACTTCATTATAAGAAAAAACATAGAAAGATTAACCAGTCCCCCCCTCCATCCATTGACACGCGCACATCCATGAACAACCTTAACCCAAAGCAAGAGACCTATGTAAATAAATGCACTATTTCAATACAGAATTTCCTTCATCCGCCAAATAATAAATCCGCTCATTCTACTCTTACCCCCAAAAGACATGGCTTTATGTGTTGTTTTAAATTGCTGATATTTTTGTATATTTCTCTTTGAATTAAGTATTGACTGAAATTATGCATACAGGATATTAAGCCATTACAAACAAAACTGGAACTTTCCTTAAATGGTTAAAAAAAATAGTGATAAAGAAAGAATTGTGGTATTCCAAGCATTTAGAAAACTAGTCAGAGGGGGTACTTTCACGTAAATTTTTGTGCTAAAGGTATTATTTGGTACGATTTTAGTTCATCAAGCGATGGAATTATTTACTTTTCTCATTTAGCAATTGAAAAATTTTTCACAAGTCATTTAAAATAGTTTCTCATGACATTGATGCAATTATTTATTTAAAAATTACAGATTTCAAAACACGTGTGAGACCTTAGCTATTTATCATTGAAATTTAATTGGATTTCATTCTCTAGCCGTGAAAAAATGCAATGTACAAGGTGTTCTGCTCTTAAAAGGTCTCAGGATTTAGAAGCAGGCATATTTTTTCCGAATTATTTCCTTCTCCCCACCCCCGAAAAAAACCACACAGATAACAACAACTGTACGGAAGCATTCAATAGATAGGTTAATAATTTGTACTTGGGATTTAATATCAATTATCGAACATGTAATTCACATATAAAATGCAGGTATTTTTTCTGCATTTGCATTTAACACCGATATAATGCATATCCCCACGAATAACTTTTTCATGAGAAAAGAGAAATCTGTCTTTTAATGATGCGAAAATTTAGTTAGCTACATTTATTTCTCCTTAATTTTAATTATTTGTCTACATCATATCTACATGTGAATGTAGAAAATATGTAATATCTTATTTTTCAGTACGGTCTTGCAAGCACGTTAAACATTTAGGTTTGGCGTTCGGGTCATAAAGATTGGGAACTCATTGTTTAATGTCATATTTGTCTCTTATTTTTTTTAGAAAAAAACATTTTGTGGCATTTTGACAAACCTTCACAACAGTGTTTCTATATAGTTTCAAGGTAAATAGTTAAATACAAGGAGTGTTCAAATGAAAAGGTACGAAGCGACACTGTGGGTATAAATGAAGACTTTATTCAAAGTATACACCATAGGCCGTAGTACAACGATCCCATTGATTAACGAGCCGAAGGATTCCTTGTTCCCAGAATTCCTGTGGCCGTGACGAGACCCAGTCCTGCACAGCGTCCTTGAGTTCGTCGTCCGAGTGGAAGCGCTTCCCTTTCAGATGTTTTTTTCAGGGGACCAAACCCATGGAAATCGCAGGGCGACATGTCCGGACTGTAGGGCGGATGGTCAAGCTGATCCCACTGGAACTTGGCCAGTTCCGCGTGTGTGACCCTGGAGACGTCAGGACGCGCGTTGTCATGGAGCAGAACCACACCCTCCGTGATGAATAGCGGCCGGTTTAACACCTTCCGCTGTCGAGAAATCGGATAACGCCTCGCTGCTCCTCAATCGTTGAATTTTGCAATGTGAACGCCATCCTGTCCTCACACGCACTGCCGCGTCAATTGGACGGCGCTCTTTATAAGAGCCTCTGCTCTCTCCTGCGCATGCGGGCGCCCGCGCATGCTCCGATCCACGCCGGCGACTCCAATCGCATCCCTAGATGTGTCGCTACGTTCTCCCATAGCGGCATAGGCAAATATGTTAACGGTTACGTTCTTATGACGTTTCGCACCTTTTCATTTGAACACCCCTAGTATAAACTGAAAAAGCAATGACAAATTTTACTTAATCGTTATATTTGATACAAATATGCGAATTTTTCATGCTGCGTTCCGAACTTATGTGGCGAAAACACTTTCCTGAAGTAAAACAAATGTAGAATACTACTCAACTATTGGAACCCATACCGCAGTATCGGTAGTTATGGATTCCTGCGGTGGTTTCGCTCTATACAAATATCTGAAAGAAAATGATTCCACGGATTAAGCACCAAAGAGGTAAAATATAAGAAAAGCACTGGTTATACAGATAAATATTTCCATGACTAATACAATCACAAAGACAATCTCCAGAATAAGACATCTAGGAAACTGTTAAAAATCTTTCGTTAAATATTTTCAATCCAACGGAGTCCTAAAATATCTTTCAAAAGAAGATATTTTAGGTTATTAATATTAAATTAAAAAATATTAATAACAAAACTAATCTATTATTGTTATGTGTTAACTTCGTGCTCTTGCTAGGCTAAAGGAACGAGTCTCAAAAAACACTGCTTCTTTTCTGAAACATCTTTGCTGTAGAAACAGGAATTGTATGCAGAATTGTATACCCTACTTTTAAAATAAAGGAAGCAACAAAAAATAATCGTAACGGTCTGCGTGCATGTAGTCCTACGTCATCGCTCTAGAAACAAGGATTGTAACAGAAGTGTATGCTCTTCTTTTAAAATAAAGGAGGCAACAGAAAATATTCAGATCTGAGAAGCATAGCGATACCATTTCCTCAGTGATTGTTAAAGAAATGAATAATAATCTTTTGCCACCTGCCATATATGCGCGGAAGAATACATTCGAAAAATGTATAGAGTAGAATACTTTTTGATTGTTTTAACTTTTCTTATTTTGTAATATACGCTCATCATCAAGAAAATATTTAGCTCCAGAAGGACGTGTCGGATTGCAGTGCTGTTCGGAAGGTAGGAAAAGGTTACCGGGAACGGTAAACGATTAAACATTGAGACGGATACGGACAATATTTATTTAGCAAAAGGACAGTAAGTGGTGTTTCTCATAATGGCGTCGGGCCGCCATGTTTGTTCACACAGCATTCCAGAGGTCTCGGCATGGAGTTGTTCAGGTTCCTAGTGATGTCTTGCGATAAGCCATGCCATGCAGCTTGAATCTCCTCCCGCAGTTCTTTCAGATTGTGCGTTAGGGGTGGAGATTGGTAGCGCGTCCAATAGCATCCCACATTTTTTCAATTGGCAATAGGTCTGGCGAAGCGGATGGCCGTGGCAGAGTGTAACTGCTTTGAAGGCAAGCTTTGGAGACAGCAGCAGCATGCGGACGAGCGTTGTCCTGTTAAAAAATCTCACCGGAATGATCGGTCAGAAAAGGTAGGGTTACTGGTTGCAGAACCTCATTAACGTAGCGTTGGGCTGTCTGTCAAAGTGCCTGTAATGAACACTAAACGTGATCTGGCATGGTATGCAATTGCACCCTACACTATGACATTAGACCTTCTGGACGTGTGACGCTCGACAACAAACAGTTCAAAGTGGCGTTGACTAAGGTGCATCCACAAACGGACGTCTCCTACGAGACAAAAGCGGGACTCGTCAATGGAGATCATCCGCTGCATTTCAGAGTGGTTCCTTGATAGTCTGGCACGAAATGTCTTTAAATGCAATAGATAACTTCCAGATATTGCTTTTCGTTTCAAAATGAAGTTGTAAGATAGATAGCACATTTCAGATGATAGGATGATTTTAAAGTTTTTTGTGTTATATTTCAAAACCTCCGAAAACACCCATGATGGCAATCAAATACTATTCGCATATTGATCGCAATACAATATTCTGTAAATTTCAGGCTCACTTCGAGAACTTATCATTTTACAAATGCAGATCCAAATGTCTCAATTCAGAAGGAACTCCTCAGGATACATATTTGTAGGGCCGACTTCGTACCTCATTCAAATGGAATAAGGCAGAAGAATATGCATCTAACGGGTTGACATCTAAATATCTACCAGTTGTAAACGGTTTTTCGTCATAAAGTGGTATACTTTTTTTTTTAGCTTTGCTAAAAAAAAAGTGTGCCATTTTATGTTCTTTTGAACACTGAGAGTGTTTTCAGCAAAGCAAAAAAAAGTATATTACCTCAATTTTTTTAACACAAGCATAGAAAACGTGCATCTACGTCCTTTTGAAAGCTGAGAATGTTGCATAATTCCTATAATGAGACAGGTAACCAGCTCATTTCATCAAAATTACACCTAAGGTGATAATGTAGTGACAAAAAAGTTTTCGAAATTCTAAAGTAAACAAACCGCATAGATCTCGCTTTGCAAAGTTTGCTGAAATTCGTCTTGATGTCACTGAAGATATTTTAAAACAATTTGGATAATGTAAAATATGATTTTCGTTGTAAGCTATCAGGATGAAGGATTGCTTATTGATAATATCTTATTTTCGCGTTCAAAAACTTTGTTTAATGGAATTTATGTTCGCAACTATTTCGTCCCTGTGACGTTTCGTGCAATTTGAGGGAATAACAGCCCTTCTAAATTAATCAGTGGAACCATGAACTTAATTTTTAAATTTCTCATATCAAAGAAGAAAAATGTTCAGCGTGGTGTAAGGCAAACGCGCTCGGGTAGATATCGAGAGATCTGGGTTTCGGATCCCCAGCGGTGACCGAATACCAATTTTTCGGTTGCTATGTGTTGCTTAAACATGGAAAGAGTGATGTCTTTGTTTATTCACGGATGCCACGTATTTTAAGGATTTTCAAAAGTGATGTACTTTAAATCACACGTTAACCTTTTTTTATATGTGATTAATTTCGTGCCATTCCTAGAAACTTTACAATTTCATTTCATTCGCCATGAACGGAGAAAACGAAAAAGTATTTGTTTTTCTACATGATCCAAATTAAAAGATAAACAAAGAAAAGCAATAAATAATAGTTGAAGACCTGGATTACATTTTCATCAATTTTTCAAAGTTTTCCTTACAATACCTCGCATGGGTGTTCGTAAACGATTTACACTGACTCTATAATTTAATTGCTGAAGCAAAAGCTGGGTTCCCCACTCTAGACTGTATCTTTTACTGTCTTTTTATACACTTTCTTTGTCTTCCTCTTTCTCTGAGTTAATTAGGCCCAGAGAAGTATCCAACTCTGTTGAGTTATGAGAATAGATCCATTTTCATGAAAATACTCAAACACTGCTGAAGTTCTGTTCATGATTGCGCAGTTTCTGAGAACTGACTGTTCCTCAGGTTCTCCTTACCAGAGACCGCCGATTATCTGAATGTCGAATACACCTAAACTGAAGTCAGAACACAATGTTTCTCTCCTCTCCCTACCATAACAAATGTTTCGCTTCCACTTTTATATTTTCGTTAGGTTTCCATTGAGGTTGGTATCGCGAGCAATTGAAATAACAATCATAGTTGCATTTTATTACAGATGATTACGAATGTTTTAATCATATATCGCGTAGACAGTAGCGTTCTCAGATTATCTCCATTAGGACACACCATACCTCATTGCTGCATTCGCAGCTTATGTCATCATCATCATCATCATCATTGTCAACCATTATCAATCCACTGCTGGACGAAGGTCTCCCCAAGTTTCCTCCACAACGGTCTGTCTTGTGCCAGTCTCCTCCATGTCACCCCTGCATACTTTCGAATTTCATCCACCCATCTCCCATGTGGTCTTCTTGTGGGTCTTTTCCTGTCCCTTGGAATCCAATCTAAAATTTCGGCTGTCCATCGATGATCTGTCCTTCTGGCAGTATGTCCAGCCCATTGCCATTTCAGGGATTTAACTCTGATCATGATGTCTTCCACTCTTGTCATTTTTCGGATCCACGAGTTCCTCTTCTTATCTCTCCTGGTTACACCAAGCATGCACCGCTCCATCCCTCTTTGATTTTGATGTGTTGTTACAACAGCACAACGTAAATGCAGAAATTCTGAGATCAGTGAGTTCTTACAACGGTGATATTCTTGATTGTAAAAGTAAGAGAAAACGCTTCTTCCAATTTCAAAAGTTTCCAACGGTTTTTAAAAGATATGCGACTTTTCTGGTAAGAAAAATGTGTCGCATGTGCCACTCGTTAAATATGGCATACAACTAGATAAGCGTGTAAAGCAAAATACGTGACTCCATTTAAATATGATCTCTTGTCTAATCGTTTATTCAGGTATTTATTCGAAACCTACACTACATTCAATTCAAAATTTTAAGGTAAGAACTTACTTACTTAACACGAATACTTTTTTTTTTCACTTTATTCAGCAAGTCTGACAATGTTGCTTAATTTTGTTATTGATGATGATAATGTTGACATCAGTTTAACACTTGAGGGAAGTTTTAGTGGCCACTCAGTAATAGTGTTCATGTTTACCTAGGGAAAGAGTTTATGTTACTTTCCGTCAAATGTTCAAATGTTTTTTTTTTTTTCGGTACAACTCATGCTAAAAGGAAAGAGATGCAAAAGTGAGTTCTGCCATTCCTTTCTTTCTACAGTAGTTAGTTGGATTTTATCAGGAACCAAAACAGAATTACACAGCAGGAAATTCGTTTGTCCAGTTAACCTTACATAAAGGCTTGTTTTCTGACTTCGTTTTGAACACATCGGAGCTTGGCCTTGCGTTAGATGACGCAACGCTCTCTCTCCTACAGAAGATGTTTCGTTTGCTCGTTTACTCTCCTCGAGTACCAGTTGTTCCAATTCGATTCAGCGGCATAATAAGAAGTAGATTTGTTTTGCCTTCAGGTATTCCTTAAAATACACTGACGGTAAACGAAATCCCAACACCAAGAAGGGGTTGTGTTAGATAAACGACAGTTGGTAGGCAGTGAGAGTGCATCTGTAAGATGACGTCTATGCAAATTTCGCGCTCGGCGCATACGTGTGGCGCTAGTAGCGCCCCTCGGAACATGCAAAGCAGGTTTGCTGTAAATACGCGCTGTAACGTTCGTGAGCGTTAGTTATCCTTGAGATTCGACGTAGTGTGTTGATGCTAGTCAAGACTGCCTTTAAAAAGACGAAGAAGCCATTATCAACAGCTCACGGAGTTTGAATAGGGCTACGAAAAGGTGGATTTTCTTTCCGCAATATTGCAGAACGACTTGGCAGGAATGTAGCCACTGTGCATGATTGTTGCAGCGGTGGTCAAGGAAGGTACTGACTCAAGAAGACAGGGTTCTGGCAGGTCACGTGGCACTACTGAGAGGGAAGACCGCCCTGTACGTCGTATGGCCGTGGCGCATCGTACCGCGTCTGCGGCAGCAATTCGAGCTGCAGTTGTCACCACAGTGACACAACGAACTGCTACAAATCGGTTACTTGAACGACAGCTCCGAGCCAGACCCCTGTAGCGTGCATTCCACTTACTCCAAACCACTGCCGTTTGCGACGTCAGTGGTGTCAAGCTAGAGCTCATTGGAGGACGGAGTGGAGATCTGTTGTGTTTTCTGATGAAAGCCGGTTCTGCCTGGGTGCCAGTGATGGCCGTGTGTTGGTTAGAAGGAGGCCAGGTGAGCGCCTGCAACAAACCTGTCTGCGGCCGAGACACACTGGACCTACACCTGGAGTTATGGTCTGGGGAGAAATTTCCTATGACAGCAGGAGCACTCTCGTGGTTATCCCACGCATCCTGACGGCACAGCTGTACGTCGGTATGGTGATTCAACCTGTTGTGCTGCCATTCATGAACAGCATTCCAGGGGTGTTTTTCCAACAGGATAACGCTCGCCCGCATACCGCTGTTGTAACCCAACATCCTCTACAGAGTGTCGACATGTTGCCGTGGCCTGCCAGATCACCAGATCTTTCACCAATCAAACACGTATGGGACATCATTGGACGACAACTCCGGCGTCACCCCCAACCAGCTTTAACCGTCCATGTATTGACCGACAAAGTGCAACAGGCATGGAACTGCATCCCACAAACTGACATCCAGCACCTGTACGACACAATGCATGAACGTTTGCGTGCTTGCATTCAACATTCTGGCGGTTACACCGGTTATTAATGTACCAGCATTTCACATTTAAAATGGCTCTTCTCGCGCTTACAATAAGCTGTTATCTTGAAACCGATAATCGATTAAATATGTTACCTATACAAATGTATTGCCGTCATTTCATTCCTTTACAACTATTTTTTCGTGGTGTTGGGATTTTTATTTCCGTCAGTATATTTAACTAAATCAAAATAAATCTAAGGCAATACAATGATGGTATTTTGAATTTTGTTTTACTTTCGAGGAACGTCTTCCGAATGATATGTCGTAGCACATCACAATATTGCTTCGACGAAATTTTAGTAGGATGAAAAAACATTTAATGTAAACCATAAGAAAAGTAAACAATATAGTCCTATGAATTCATTCGTTTATACGGATCAGTTTGGGAAATATGGCAGGTATTATTTTTTCTACTACTACGAATGTTCTACAAGTACAGTACTTACTCGCATAAAAGTATTCAGAGCTGACTAAAACCTTCAGGAAAACCTTTTTGCGAGGCAAATCCGGAACTATAATTACGCGAGAGGAATATATGAGCAACGAGTCAAAACTTCACTTGGCATGCATTCGTTATTTTTACTTTGGGTAATGACATTTTTATTGCACAAGGCACAGGTCTTTAATTTTAACATCCACAAAAAAAGGAACGAAACTTTATTGAAGGAAGTGCTCAATTTTTAAAATAATTTTCTGCCTTCGTTCTACTTTATCTCGAATTTATTCCTTCCATAGCTCGCGTGTTCTTCTTCTGGATTTGCACCTGTCCTTTTGAATCGGCTAATAGCACAAAGGTGGTCAGATATTCCATAAATATTCCAAGCACATTGAACTTTGGGGTTTTTCATTATTAAAAATGTCCTCGAATTTGTCATTTTCCAGAACAATTAACTCCTTTTCCTTCCCTTTGTAGAAACCATACACTTTTCGCTTTTAGGGACTTCAAATGTACAGTTGAAACTTCGCAAATTTATGTAAATTACGTAGACATTACTGTCAGTACTAAGTCTGAAAACAAATCTATTTAAAATAGCGCAGTGTTTGCATTTGGCAAATGGAGCCGCGGATGGGTTAGCAGTTCAGACTATCGATGCAAGGTCCTCAGGTTCGAACCTGGGCTGATCTTTCAGAGATGGTGTGATTTACTAACAATCGCTCAATATCGGATGAGCATGTTATGTGACGGCTACCAGGCTGGACCCACTGGTTAAATGGGTATCCTTTCCTATGCCCCCTGAATTTCTCTCACCTCTCTATGTGCAATATTGTACTTGTACGGAAGCACCATCTACTGTACTCTAATCTCACTACAAATTGTTCTGTCAAAGTCGCTAGACTTGCTCTGATTCCATCCGTTTCTGTGTCCTGCCCAAAAGGCGATTTCGCTGTAGGTGACTGGGACCTAAACTCTACTTACTGTGGACGGAAGTCCTACAAGAAAATTACAAATACTGTGTATTTGGCAAATGTAGGTTTCTCAGCTTACATTCTAGGAATGGAGCTTTACAGCGTCAACAATTTACCTTAAAATCACTGTGATGTAACATATCAGAGTAAATACTTTGTTACTACTTTGGCTTTCTTCCGTGTCGAAAATACATGTATGGTGTCATACAATTGCCCTACCGCAAATTTAATGTCTAGTTTTCTTGTGTTCTTGATTTTATTTGCAAGATAAAGGATAAAACTTCATATTTGCGATTTTTCAAAATTAAACTTTTTTTTTTTTGTCTGAAGATTTAACACCGCCGTGAGCTACTCAGAGGGTTATAAGAAGTCGTCTGTCTCTAATTCGGGCTACTGCTTTGAGGGAAAGAAAAAACGGCAATACCGTAAGGCAAATTGTCGTCTATGGAAGGCCGCCCCGGTGGCGCAGTGGTCTAAGCGATGGCCTCTGCTCATTCGTCCGAAAGGGGTCCGGGTTCGAATCCCGGTGAGGCATGGATGTTGTGTTTGCCTTACGGCACTGGCTCTCTCCCTTCCCTGGAACCAGTGACCCTAAATTAGGAGCGGGCGACTGCTCATAGCCTATTGAGTTGCTCACGGTGGTCGTTAAACCTCCAATCCAAAAAAATAAAAATATCCATGGAAGTCTCCTTATTCGAGCCCCAACATATTTCGGACAAACGGTTTGAAGGCCTACATCTCGTATCACTTGGTCACGTGGGCTGCAAAGGAAACTTTTCTGAAATACATAATTTCACACATATGGCACTTAACAAACTGGGTTTCCTGCTAGAATATCTTAACAAACAAAAAGTTTATAAAGAAATATGTTTCCTTCTCTTGTTGTCACAATGCGGACACTTAAAGATCTGCAGTTGTGTTTAAATGGTTTCACTGTAGCTTTGAGATTTCCCTCACGACTAGGGAATATTCACATTATAATAATTACTGCATTTTGTTCTACAATTTCTTAGTATCGTCATAGCAACGTTGGCTAAAAAGACACACTTCATCAAATGAAAGCCTTCTTTTTTTATTGAATAAAGAATGCGATTAGCATACTGAAGATATGATGTTTTCATTTGATATTTTTTCACTTGCAGAGACACTCTCCCTAACGTTTTCGGGTACCATTTCTCGAACAAAACGATAGCTTCCAGGAACCAAACAAGAACTAAAATATTTATTTTAATGGCGTAAAACTGAGTCATAGTTAAGCAGAGTTTTCACTCTAAATCGGGGTGCTTTGTCTCCGCCAGGTTATCAAAGCTTCACAATGATAACAGCATTGGATGCTAGCACACTGATAACAGCATTGGATGCTACTATATGTAAGAACGCTTTGACAACCTAGCTCTGGCAGACTAGGGATAGAGCGCGAAACCTCGGCTTAAACTGTGTATTAGTTTTACGCTAATAGTGGAAATGTAGCTTATAAAACGTGTAGATAGTCTTTGGTAAAGCGAGAACGTTTTGTAGTTTAATTTCCACTGTTCTAGGCCTATGTTGCAGAAAAATACACCGCATAAGTAGGAACGTTTTAGCTTTAAAACATTTAAGAAAGCAAATCTACGCACTTTTATAGGTTTCAATGAACCCAATTACCTCCAGATATTTACTCCCCTCCAGCAACTTATAACGATGAGTAGCTCGTATCCATCGATCTGTGCTATTGACGCCATAATATGCCCGCTTAATCCGCTTGTAGTATTGACTAGAAACACGCCTTATCGGATATGGCAAGCTCTTGTCAGTCCCAAAGATTCTAGGTTCGGATCCCTCGTGCCCCTTGATGACGAATTTGCCAGGTCTTAGCAAAGGTGAGCTGTAAACGAACGAACGGCTGCTCTTATAGCATATTTTTTGAATGTGCGGCGTGCTGGGCATGCTAGTATATTCCTCTCGATACCACCGTTGCACAGCGGGATTACGCATTGGAATGGAGCTCGTGGATTACGTCTACAGTTCCTACCAGCCACCAATGCCTTTCGAAAATCGACCATTAATTTCCCCTAGCAGAAAAATCGCTGATTAATTGCCTCGCGTTTTTGAACCAATGCCATAAATATGTTACTGTTTTTATTGCATAGCCTGCGACGTGTCCTGTTTCTGTAATGACTTCACCTCCCCACCTAATCGCTGCTATCATGCCCCTATCACCGTCGCTTGTGGTCTAAATACTGCTGCTACCAGCGGCTCGTACATGTCTGACCCCTTTGCGATGACCGGTTAAAAAGGCCTTTTAAATTTCGTGGCTGCGTACGTAAGTGAGAATGGAACCTGTTTGATCGATATTGAGAAACCTTTAAATAACTTCCATGCAAGTCCTTTTTATTCACATTTACAAGATTTACTCGCATATGTCGACAAAACTTTTATTTATTTTTTGCACATTCGAAGCACAAGAAGATAATTCTTAACGTTTCTGTGAAGCATTTTTATCGTATATTGCTCAAGGTGCTTTATAGTAGGAATGCGTCAAAGAGAAAGTGAAACATGTTGTCAAAACAATGGACGGATTATATTGTTACGACGTCTATCTAGTTAATTTTACTGTAACTTTCTAATTATGTGGCGCAGAAATTTCTACATTCATTTACTTGAAAGCAAAATGCTTCTTCCAGAACAATAATACTTCTCAGTATGATTGCTCACAATCTTCGCTAGTAAAACTCAATAGAATGGAAATGAATTGAAATTAACGTCACCGCAAATACAATTTCTTTTGCCATGATTGCATTATATGTCCTCACGAGACTTCCGCCTCTGCAACTACGGCTGAGAGATGCGCGCATATTCCATAGCAGAAGCGACTTTCGTGATCAATGGAAACCCGTTGGGAATGAATTATAAGAAGTGACGATTATAAGAAATCTGCTCTGTCGGTGTAGCTTGGTCTGGTATCTGTAAATTAAGTGGAAATAGCATGTCTAGTGAATGAACGCCCTTCATTGTTATTGACTTTGTAACGTATACTCTATATTCACTTTCCTTTTGATTTTACTATCTCTGGTTATTTTATTTTACTATGTAAATTATCTTCTTACTGAACGAAATATTATTTCACCCGATGAATGAGATCTGGCAATGAGTGTAAGTCATGACGTGGTGGTAGCTAGTATATAGGCGCGTTCATCGAGACTTAGGGAGAGCTTTTGTTGTTGTTATGAGAGAGCGTTGTTGTTTACGGAGAGCGTTTATAATACTAGGAGAGATTGTGTTGTTATGAGGAGAGATTCTTCATTAGTGTAAAACAAGTTGTGTGTGTGCTTTAGATGACCAAGAGTCTTATAATAAAGAAGTTTGTGTAAGTTAGTCTTTCTCAATTCATAGTTTTTGTCAGACCTCTGTCTGGCTGTTAGGTTTACAATTAGTTTCTTACCATAAATAACCAGCGTTAAGACTTTATTTACGTTCGTAATTAACTAGTAACAACACCCTTTTGAATTCACTACTTTGAAGCTTAGTACAAGTATATCATTAGCTAGCTGGTAGGAAGAGAATCATTCATATGAATTAGCTTAGCGGAAAGCTAAATAAAGCTAATTCATTATAACTTCATTTTGTTAATTGGAAATTACCTTTGATTTCCAACAATGCAGAAGATACGGAGATAAGACTACGAGGCATTATTGAAGTGCCTGTACGTATAACATGTAACTCTTTGATATCCAGAATCCTCTGAAGGCCATCTTTCAAGTTTTCTGTTTCTTAAATTAATATTCCATGAGCGATCTTTAAATATTAGTTGTGGAACACCCTTATGATTCAGGAACACTGTGAACTAAACTAACTTTTCAGCGACACAAAATTCGCCTTAAGTACATAGCAAAATGAACACAGAAAACTTAAAAATACAAAATTAAAATTTTAAACATTATTTATTTTTGCGAAAATTTACTGCAAGCTAAGAAACCCTTCCTGGAAAAGGAAATTAATGAAATGCAAGACAGAACTGGACCCTGAGGTGTAATATGGGCCATTTAAGTCCTATACAAACCCAAAAAAAAGTTTTCAAAGTAGTATTTAAAAAAAATAATAATTCATCGAGAAATCGTAATTTTCGTCACACTGTAGAAGGAAATATTAAGCATTATTTAAATAAGCTAGTTCAGCAGACATACGCTTAGTAAATGGAATCGCTCTAAAAACAATCACCGATTTCTAAATTGACAAAATGTCTAAAATTTTAAAAGACTACTTACGTACCGTACCGTAGTAGCAGAAATGGGTAATAAGTGAAATAAGAAATATGTGGAAAACGTTCTTTGTAGTGTAAGAGATACGCGGCTAAAAGAATATACACAGATAAACCATTCCATTGTGACAAACCCCAACCTAGAAAAATAAGTGCGCATGGAGACCAAACGGTGACGCAGGTGAAGTTCACAGGACAGTATATATACAACCGCAGGACTAGCTTTCGGTTAGTAGAGTGTTTGGAGTCATAATGGGAGATGCTGCCGATCTAACGAGTTTGATAAAGGCCAAATCGTGTTGGCACTCCGCCCCGGAACTACGATCACGGAAACGGCGTGGATAGTGGGTTGCTCACGTGCCGCTGCAGTGAGTACGTATCAAATGTGGTGCACAGATGTCCAAACGACGAACTGTATTCCAGCCATGTGTCGTCCTCAGCTAATTGATGCCAGAGGTGAGAGGAGATTGTAGTGAAGTGTTCACAGCGACCGTATGGCTACAGTGCTACAATAATGGTGATCAGAACAACGTTTCGAAGCACACATTTTATCGTAGCCTTCTGCGCGTGGGTCTGCGAAGTCGAAGATCCAGCCGGGTCACCATGCTGCCTTCACGTCATCTCCAGAAACGCGTGAAATGGGTACAAAATTGTCGAGATTGGACCGTGCATCATTCGAAGAAAGTGGCCTGATCTGACGAATAAAGATTCCCGGTGCATCACGTGACGACGGAGTACAGATTCGCCGATTATTAATGAAGGCTATGGCACCTGGATACATTGTTGGGCTGAAACAAGCCGGCATCGGTGGTTTTATTCTGTCGGCGATGTTTTCTTGGACACGTAAAGCCCTATTATCTCAATTGCACAATCCCTGACAGCTGCCAGGTATCTCAACATCGTTGCAAGTCAACTTCACCCATTTATATCAACTGTGTTCCCTGCTGGTGATGGCCGTTATCAACTGGATAATGCGCTATGCCACACTGCCAGAATCGTCAAGGGGTGGTTCAAGGAACATGATGGTGACATTCTGTTAATGATCTTGTCTTCACATTCGCCTGACATGAACCCAATCGAACATCTGTGTTTCGATCTGAAAAAGCGTGTTCGGGATAAATCACAACCAGTCCGAAAAGTACGGGAACTGGAGAACCTGCTGTTGACATTATGGTACAAGGTACCCCAGGATATCTTTCGCTAACTCATCGAATCGATGCCTCGCCGATTGGCCGCTTTTTTGCTGGCTAAAGGGGGGTATATACATAGGGCTTCAGGGGCTACTGCAACTTATTAGGTAGGTGGTCATAATGTGAAGACTCATCGGTGTATAAATTCAAGGGATCAAAAGAAGAGATATGCGGAAAAACTTTGCATAACTTTTCTCTTATTAGCGAAAGATCTGTGCGTTATGTGAAAATCCAAACGGAAGAAGACTGTTCAGGAAATTCTTGTCATCCCGGTGGGAAAGGAGATTTTAAAAGGATATTTAGAATCACAAATACATATTTAACAAGAAATACATGCTGGCGTTCCCAGTGCCGCAACAGAAAATCATCATAAAGTAAAGAATGCATGCAAATTATTGTTCATTCTAACCAAAATATGCTGGAGGCACAGCAATTCACTTCCAAATCTTCAGGGATACCAAGAAAGAAATTTTCATTACGCAAACTGCTATAACATTACGCACTATTCGAAATTGGTACTGTACTTGTTGTTTCCCAAATGCAACTAATGACATTTAACAACAATCTTATAATAACATACAGTAACAGTATTTTTTCTCTAAAAGGATATTAGGAAGACGGAGTATAGTTGAAAACAAAAATACGCGGTAAATCTGCCTAACGTCAAATCTTGCAAGGTAAAAAAATAATCCAAAAATCGGAAAATCATTGGACGTACCACCGCAAATAGGAGTTCAAATAATTTCAGAAATATATTTTTTTCTTTTGTAAGCTCGAAAATGTGGAAAAGATAAGTTTGAGTTAGGCGACACGTAGGTGCTAAATGTCCATTGCCGAAAATGAGCAAAATATTTTCGTAGGAAATGGTACATGACGAAAGAGGAATGTTTCCTATCCGGATTTTAGCAGCGGTGATAATGTGAAATGTATTGCAAACATAAATACAAGCGCGCGCCTTCTGGTACAAAAATTGCGCTTAAAGAAATATTAGGAAAAATATGCAAAATTCTTTTCGCGAACAACGCTCTGCGATAAATAAAGGTTTCGTGAAACAGAACTGCTGGGAACACAGATATAAAGAGAAATAGGATATATTTCTACACCTATTGAAGTTATATCCGTCCGTTACTATGAGAAAGAAATGTGTTCAAAAGGATTTCCTTCGTGAGCGGTACCTGACAGGAAATGAAATCATTCAATCGACTTTTTGTGTCGTTAGAACAGCTGAGAATGTTCTGAAAAAAGAAATGTTAAACCACGCCCCTTTTCTTTAACTGCTTCCTATGAATGAACAGAAATTAGGTACCAGAATATCTAGCATATATCACCATCCCACAGAATTATTCAGTTTCTATTTTTTTTTTTTTTTTTTGATTGGAGGTTTAACGACCACCGTGAGCAACTCAATGGGCTATAAGCAGTCGCCCGTCCCTAATTTAGGGTCACTGGTTCCAGGGAAGGGAGAGAGCCAGTGCCGTAAGACAAACACAACATCCATGCCTCACCGGGATTCGAACCCGGACCCCTTCCGGGCGAATGATCAGAGGCCAACGCCTTAGACCACTACGCCACCGGGGCGGCAGTTTCTATTTCGAGATGTGTAAAAAATGACATAAATGTTTAAGAGATTGCTTCTTATTGATCGTTCAAAATATGCCCAGTTTCAAATCTGTGATGAATCGTGGATGGTATGCTTATCTTACGGCACTCGCTCTCTCCTTTTCGATAAACCTGTGACCCTAAAATAGAGATATGCGACTGCTTATAGTCTAATAAGTGTTTCGGGTTGATCGTTAAGCCACAAATAAAAAACGAAAAGGAATTCGAAATTAACAACAAAAAATACTGTAAAGACCGTGCGAAAAAACAAACAAACAAATAAGTAAACATTGTATACGAATAATCATCACAAAATTTTGAAGGAAATCCATTCTCGTATTTTTGAATTTTTCTGTTTCTGCTACGAAACAGATGACAACCATTTTCCCGAGATGTTTTATTCGATTTAATAACAGGCAGTTTCACAGTGAATAAAGGTTGAGTTGAAAGTTTTGCAATATTTGCATAAACGCAAGTGCTGCGTCTGTTATGTAGCACGTTTAAAATAGTTCAAGTCGCGCACTGCAGTCTGTAGAAAGGGATAAAGATTGGTAGTCGTTACTGTGAACAGGGTTACATGGCGTCGTTCTGTATGCGGTTGGGACGCCTAAAAGAGGAACAGCCACAACCGGCTAATTAGGGAATTTTTGCTTTACGAGTTTGAACCCGGCCATAATGCTGCTCAAGCAACACGAAACATTTGTCATGCGAAAAGGGAAGGTTCCGTGGAACACAGCACCGCAAACAGACGATTCAAGTCATTTTGCTCATCTGACACAAACGTTGGCGATCAGCCAAGGTCAGGTAGCTCGCGAACCGTGGATTCGGAGGCACTGCGCTAGGACGTAGAGGCTAATCCGACAAACACTACTCGGAGATTATCAGGCGAGCTGTGCATATCACAGACCACAGTGGTTTGTCACCTTCAGGACCACGATAAGGTCTACAGAAGCTGCCACACTGTCCCCCAGGAACTGACGCCAGCTGTATTTAGTTTCACATATTACTTATATTAGTGTCAATGGTGTCGAAAAGCAACGATTGCCGCGGATGGCTTAGTGGTTAGTGTTTCAGACTATCGATGCTGGGTCCCCAGGTTCAAGCCTGGGCTGATCTTTCAGAGATGGTGTGATTTACTAACAATCGCTGAATATCCGCCGTGCATCGGACGAGCACGTAAAGTGACGGCCCCCAGGCTGGACCCACTGGTTAAATGGGTATCCTTTCCTGTACCCCACCTGAAATTCTCTCACCCCTCTATGTGCAATATCGTACTTGTACGGTGGCGCCATCTACTGTACTCTAATCTCACTACAAAACTGTTCTGTCAAAGTCGCTAGACTTGCTCTCATTCCTTCCGTTTCTGTGTCCTGCCCAAAAGGCGATCTCGCTGTAGGTGGCTGGGACCTAAACTCTACTCCCTGTGGACGGAAGTCCTACAAGAAAATGACGCTGATCCTGGATTGATTGGTGAAAAGCAACGATTGGAAACATGGTAAAAGTCAAATCATGAGAATTTCAGTTATTGTAATAAATGTAACTATAAGATTTTGTGATATGCTTATTGAAACGATCGGGATATAATCTGAAACCTGGCTTTTAATATCAGAGGATATACGCTCCCTTCTGTCCTGGTATCGTTTATGGTGCAATATGAGAGACATTCACCACCTAATAAGGAAAACCTTGTTTACCGGAGGAAGAAAAAGAATAATAGGGTAAACAAGAGTCATCACAGTATACACAGTGTGGCGAAGAATTTTTAAGACTGGGTCTGTAAAATGAAATAGAAACAAGAAATTATAATTTGTTATTCAAAATAAGTCCCTCCGGCTTCAATACACTTGTTACAGCGATTTAATAACGGTTCGAATGCCTGTTCCACTTCACTTTGTGGAATTGCCTCCAAAGCACGCGTCGAAGCTGTTTGTATGGTCGAAATATGATCAAAATAACACCCTTTTGACGTCATTTTAAGTTTTGGGAATAAAGAAAAGTCGCAGGGTGCTAAATCAGGCGAATACGGTGGATGATTCAACACACAGACGTTATTTTTCGCCAAAAATCTACGAACAGGAAGTGAGGTGTGACTGGCTGCGTTATCGTGCAACAAACACCAACTGTTTTCATCCCAATATTCTGGACGAATGCGACGAATTCTACCCATCAAATGCCTCAAAACATTTAAATAAAACTCACCAGTAATTGTTTGTCCACTTGGAAAAAATTATTTGTGGATAATATCCTTACTATCGAAGAATGTAATGAGCATTGTTTTGATTTTCGATGGAACTTTGTTTTTTTGGCTTGTGGTGAGTTTTTTGACTTCCATTCCGCACTTTGTCGCTTTGTTTTAGGATCATATTGAAAACACCATGTTTCATCATCTGTAACAATCGATTTTAAGAAGTTTGGATCATTTTCAGCGGCTGAAATGATGTCTCTGCAATGTACACTTCTCCTTGGTTTTTGTTCATTGGTTAACGTGTCTGGAACAAATTTAGCACAGACTTTTGTTTTGCCCAAATCTTCATGCAGGATGGTTCGAATCGTTTCTTTGTTGATGTTTAAAGACTCTTCCACCATTCTTAGTGACGCTCATCGATTGCTTGCCACGAAATCACGCACTTTTTCAATAATCTCAGGTGTCCTAGATGAACTTGGACTTCTAGTATGCTTACCATCTTCTAGCGTATCTCTTCCGTCCAAAAAACGTTTGCGCCACAGGAAAACACTTGAGTTACTTAAATAAAACTCACCGCAAACTTGTTTCATCATTTGGTACGTTTCCGAGACACTTTTACCAAGTTTTGCGTTAAATTTAATAACAGCCCTTTGTTCCATCTTAATAATTCAACATGAAAAAAATTTTACTTCTCTAATAAACGGCCGTTTCGTTTGTGTTAGTTTAACAACTGCGCAGTACTTTTGACATAAAGCAAGTAGATGGTTACGGTTTATAACGCATGCGCGATTACACTGGTAACGCCACCGTAGGCTTAAATCTAGCGCCAGTCTTAAAAATTCTTTGACGCACTGTGTGTAATGAGCACCACCTTGCAGCGCCCACCGCAAAAATAGAACTTCCTTGTCTCTAAATAAAGTTATTTTGTTCAATTACATGACTTACAAGCACCAAGCGACGGCTTTCGCTGGAAAATTTCAGTACCTTTGTAAATTTTACAGATCACGTTAACAAATATGTAATTTCATGCATTTACTATCCTACTAAATAAGCAATATTTGATACCAATTACTTAATTTGCGTACAATATTTGCAGTTTTTCGAGGTATACGTTTATCTTAAGCTGAAATCTAACTTTTGAATTATGAAATGTGAATACCATGTTAATGTTATTAGGAAATGACATTAAATTTTGGATAGCTGTCAGTAATTTATTTTTAAGTTAATTTTATCAACTAATGTATTTAAACAATGAGTGAACAGGTGTTTTTTGTGTGATGGAGCTTCAAAGTTTCACAGTGTAGTAGGATGCATAGAAAAATTATGCAAGATCTAACAAAATGCCAACTGGTTTATGAAGATGACACTTGCGTTTTCTTAGAATCGTGTTTTTCTTAAGTGAGCATTACGCAAGAAAAACTTAATTGAAGTGTAACACATCTATAGCACTTGCATTTATAGCTCAATAAGTGGAAGAAGTATATTTCTTAAAATCCTTGTAGCCAAATTTAATGCTCTCAGTATGTACCTGAACCATATGGTCCCCAGATTAACTACTCTTCACTAACATAAATATTCACACGGATGTGGAGTTTTTCAAAAGCTACAGCAAAATAAATCATTTCCTCTTGACATCTCCCAGATATCGACAATATAACACTATTCTCTGCTCCTTGAACAAAGGAAATGCTAATCTGGCTGACGCGGACATAATAAAAATGGGTAGAAGTAAATTATTGAAGCATCATCTCTCTCCTTTGTTTTTCAGGTCCGTTCCCATCGTAATATCTCTTTCAGAATGTAATCACTAAAAAGGATTAAGACAAATAATTACCTTAACGACCTCACTGAATAACAAAGCGGATGAACAAAGCAACTAAATAGTATGTGCAATTCACCCGTTATAGACGCTTTCAGTCCAATTCGTGACGAATGCTCGATCTGATTTCAGGCCATTTTGCCAGCTCCGATTTAATTCGCTCCACCCGGTCAAACGGTTCAAGTCTCTCTTGGTAAAATGCCAGAAAACCACGAGAAAGTAAAACAAAATTATTACCAACCGAAAATACAGTTTTTCCTTTACTCTGAACAAAAAATTAAACAGCGAAAGTAACTCGAAAATTCGCCTTATTGAAACGAAAAAAAGAACACTCACGTGAAAACTGGTTTAATTAATTATGAATCCAATGCCTGGCTGCTACAATTTTATTTAAAGGAACATTACAATTACTGTAAGCCAAATATTTCTTAGCATAGCACTAAACTTTATATCGAAGGTTGTGTTAAGCAACACTTACATTATTTTTCACATTGATTTCTGGAAATACGATAGCCTTTCACAGACTCATTGTACAACCAACGAACTCATTGACGACTTCGTTCAAAAAATTTTGTTTGTATATATATTTTTAAGTTTAGTTCCGTTATGCAGTAGGACGTGCACATATCGAACTTCTGTATAACGAATTTATCTGTATATCAAAGTTTTGTGAATCCCCGTGATCATTCCAGAGAAAAATTCTTTTTATATATCGAAAAAAAAGACTTATATATTTGGATTTTTTCTAAACAAATAGGGTTAATCACACCGCGTAATAACGATGTAATAAGAAAAAGAAGTGAGAAAAATAAAACGATAACTTCGTGTAGAGGAAGAAGAAAAGGGTGGTTAAGGTCATGGCTACGCTAACGGGTCACGTAGAAAGGGTATTGTCCCAACACGCTCCTCATCCCCGTCCTAAAGTAAACTTTTCCCTCTATAAAACAGTTTCAGTTTGTTTTAGGCTCTCTAACTGAAGGTGTGTGTTCGCTATGGCAAGAAAGAGAATCTCTCAGAGTTGTGGGTTGTGTAAAAAGGTGGAGTTGTTTAAGAAAGTGGATAGTGGAATACGCAAAAAGGGTACTGCGGGTAATTTTTGTGTTCCCCAAGTACAGTGTTGACAATTATAAAAATCCTAGAGTTCGTTTTGAAAATCTTTGAAGATGTCGGATCTGACAGAAAACTTTTGGAAAAATGGACGACATTGTTTTAAAGAGGATTAAATTTTTCGAACTATAAACTTGTCAACCTCAGATCCGCTTATAAAAGAAAAGGCGGTAAAGCTTTCCAATCGTTTTGGGCAAGGGTATTTTGGTTGGATAAATTTAAGAAGAGAGATAACTTAAAATATTAGATTGTTCCTGAGCAAAATGGAAACGTGTGTCACTGACTGCGACCAATGGAAAACCACTATTTCGAAGAAGATTTTAGGAGAGTGCATTCCTGAAAACATTTTTAATTTCTGCAAAACCGGATTTTGTTTTCAATGTTTGCCAAAAAAGACTGTTACTTTCAAAGACGACCATTGCCATGGAGTTAAAAACAGGAAAGTGAGTATAACAGTTTTGGTGTGCGCTAAGATAAACGGCAAAGAAAGACTTAAATATAAAAAAATACATGGAATGGGAAATAAAACTTTACTTTAAAATTATTATATATTTAAACTGCCGGTATTTAAGTCTCTGACTAATTTAGAGTTCTCAAACGCAAAGACGAATGTCATTTACCTCCAGTCTGTTACGGAAACCTCCTAAAATATTTCCAAATAAAAGGATTAAACATGACTCTTTAGGATACCTTGTGACGTACCTGCCAGCAGGACGCACACGACATAAAGGCAGATAGGAATCAGAACAAATGTCTGCATAGCTCAGTTGGTAGAGCGACTTGTTCCGGAATAAGCGGCCTCGGGTTCGAATCCCGGCGTAGACCAAAAATGACGGAGAAATTTACTTCGTTATAATGGCGCCCGAACTATCCGGATGACCCGACCGTTTAAAATCTCGAAATGGTGTGATGTTATTTCCACACCGCGAGACAGGAAAAATCAGAGAATTCCTTCTCCGGCGCTTCGAAAAATGAAAATGTGTGATGTTGCATTCCACACAGCAGATTGACTGGGAGTTCTCAAGTGCACGTTCTACAGTGGATGAAACGATTCATGCCCCCGGCCCTCTTTCGGGGGGGGGTGTTACGTACCTGCCAGCAGGACGCACAAGGCGGATCGGAATCAGAATAATCGTCTGCGTAGCTCAGTTGGTAGAGCAACTTGTTCCGGAATAAGCGGCCTCGGGTTCGAATCCCGGCGTAGACCAAAAATGACGGAGAAATTTACTTCGCTATAACCTCCACATATTCCAGTTCCCAATCGGAAGGATGCAAGCAACAGACACTCCAGCAGTTCCAAATGACTTAAAACTAACAGCCAGCGTTTAGCCTGGATAAGAAATGTCGTTATCCTTTGAAAAAATCCGAAGTACGGGTATTCAACATAAAAAAGGTACCCATCTCACAGATCAAATTCCTGGAATCCAAAGTGCAATCTGAAGTTGTCGCGACAAACCAAAATCATATAATCGCAAGTTGTCGCGATTCACAAGCATCGCGACAAATTGTATTACACCTGATGTTAAAGATTTAGTCAAACAAAAAATGTCAAGTTTCTCAATAGGACTTCAAAGACTTCCATTTCTGCTGCAATGTGAGTGCTTGATTGTTATACAAGTACTGTATTCATTTTGTTTAACAAAGGAAAAAAAAAACATATTTCTACTGAACATTTTTTTGGCAACTAAAGTTTAGGTCAGGATTGACTAAAATCTGCCATCTATGATTCTCTATCTGTGTTGACAGATATGCGGCTCATAGAAATTCTCGATTTATTTGGTCTTGAAAGTTTGATGACCCGGAGTTCAAATTAATGCCCCACAAAAGAAACAATTAAAAATAACACAAAACAACAGCTGAATCCATGAGGTTCACAAACGAGTAATAATGAGGCTTTATATAAATCAGTTTGTAAATAAATTATATCACTACTTTATGTAAGTTAATAAATACATCAAATTTCAGTGACTGTTAAAAATCAAGTAAGTGTGTTCTATACATATAAAACGACTAAAATGCTTAGAATTGAAAATGCGAAATTTTATTGTTGAAAACTCACTATAATTAAAACAATTTTTTGTGTTAAGTCTGTTAATGCCCATTACTGTGTCACGTTTAGCTCCTGTTCCTTATCATAGGGGTGGCAAAGTGCGATGTATTCATTTTTATATCAAACTGGAAGAGAACTGAGGAGGGGATTTAATGATTTGCTAAATAAATGGGAAGGGTTGAGTGGTTGAACTTTCAGGAAATACTGAGGATATTTCTGTAAAATTACTGTGTCCGTTTTGTCTCAGATTTGCTCATAAATACTACCTAATTGACTTCCCTTTTTCTTAGCGAAATGTGTCTAAATAGTCACTGCTTGTGACCTGTCAAACTAGTCATTACGTGTGACCTGTCAAACTAGTCATTGCGTGTGACTTGTCTTGGACACTTATTTTGATTGTGTTCTTTCCTGCAGAAGCTCTGCAAATATTGTTCAGTACTATCAAAGTGTAAATAGAATTATCAGAACACAAATCTTTGGTGAAAAAATATATTCACAGTGCTGTTCTTCGCGTGGCGCAGGAAGATATGGGTATCTGGCATGGCTGTTGCAACTGATTTACTTGCAAAGGGGTCGGGAAATGGGAGGTATGTTTCCAATTTAAAATCTGACCAAGATTTTATCCCAGATCATCGTGCCGTTTAAACGACAGTTTCGCCAGCGATTTTGTGTGCTTCTTCCAATGGAAGTTCGAGGTGGAAGTAAATTAATTTTCTTTTTTTCGCACATATATTAAACGTAAATTAAAACTAGAGAGAGTGAGACATTTTCAAAAATCACATGGCGGCGTTCCCTCATTGAGACCCAGTGATATGAATCTTTGGATCTAATCATTCCTCAAATACACTCCAGGTAAAAAAAAAAATAAAAAAAATTCCGCCTCGAAGAAAGCAACAGACAGGAATGAAACTTGGTGGGTAGGTTTGACATCGTGAGACATGCAAACGGTTCAAGTATCTCGCTCCCCTACGCGTGTGGCGCAAGAAAGAAGGGGTCGTAGCGCTTTGCCTGACCGGTTATACAAGATTCTCCCCGTTTCGCGTGCTTGTCATTCTGACTCGTGCTGTTGTGTTGGTTGCATCCTTTGCAAGTGAAGTGGGCCTTGGAGAAACATTTGGAAGCAATTCGAGCAGTTGGAGGAGTTCGACAGGAACCGCATTGTCGGCCTCCTGAAAACGGGATGGTTATATTGCCGTATTGCGTGCTATATCGATTGTGTGGATACCACCATAACACGATGTTGACGTCTGTCGATAGAACAAGGCATGCACGCAGCAGCGACAGACAGGGTCTGGGAGACCTTGACGAACCATGACGAACCATGGAGACGAACAATAGCCCAGCATTGAAATGAACACGACGCCGCTGGACACCACGCCACATTTATCGGGCAAGATACCACTGTACCCGGTACCGGAAATGCTCCCTAGTCAGTAGCGGGCATCACAGTGACATTCTCGAATGTATTCCCCGTGCCACAAAGCGCCTGTGACAAAGGTCCAAAGAACACTTCCCTACATATAGACCAATCAACATGACCATGGATGCTTGAGAGTGACGAATTCGGGTCTGTCCGTGCGGGTCTCGCAATTCCTCGATACTCGCATTCTGTCGTTTGACTCAGCCGTCCACTGCCCGCGTACCGCTGTGTGATAGCCCCCTTGGTAAGATCACCATCCGATTGACGCGTGGCTCCGACCCAAATGCCTGAGGTTACGACAACTTGACCAACCGACCTCTCTCAGACCAATTATACGTACTCTCTCAAACGTATTCAACTGCTCGTATTCATGACCCTGAATGAGAAATCCTTGTGTGTTTCTAATCCACTGATTTCTTACATAAGAAGACATACTCAAACGCAAAACGAAAAAGATACCACTGAAATTTGTAAAGCACATTCGGATTCTGTTATTACTAAAACATTATTACTTTAACATAATTATCTGTGTACTGAATATTACATGAAAAATTCGAAAGAAGCAGCACGTACCACAGAAACAAATTAAACTATGAGTCTATAATGGAGTATCATTGCAATGTATAAGCAGTGGTGGCTTTTCAGGTGAAGTGCCTCTTCACCTATTTCATTTGAAATAAGGTTTTATTTAATAATTTCGTATAATATATTCTTTTTTTGCCATTATTGTGTGCCGAAATACACAAAATTTTGATTAGATATCACTTCACAATGCGCGTTCAATACGGAAAACAAGTCCTTATACGCAAAGCGGTTCAAGTGAAGAGCTGAAATTAGAATGCTTGGAAGTCTCCAGTTTTCGTCCGAGTTGCCTTGGTAACTGTGACGTCACCCTACCCTATCTGCCGGACAAGTGAAGTGTTTCAGCTTGAGACGCCAAGGCTCTGCACCTGGAGTAGTGACTTTCCGAAGAGATCTCAGTGGAACGTGACGGATTGCCAAGGGTTTCTTTGAAATCTACTAGGGCTTTTTCCTTGCGGTGTTTTGGTACATAATTTCCGAAAGAGATTTGTTTTTTCGTGCTTTGTGATTATTTGTTAACAACTTCATTAGTTACTTTAGTTTCGTATACAGTTTAACTGATAGTGATAGTTTTAGTTTTCAGTATGTATCCTGTGAACGACATTGTCTGTAATTTATTGCAAACTCCGTTCATTCGGTGGAAAGATGAAAATAAAAGAGACATTTTACTTCAATGATGGCCAACGGTATTGCTGACAATTGTCGCCAAGAAAGAAATCAAGAAGTGCGGTAAATATTACAATATTAATTTTAAAAATTGTTGGTTTACTGAATATAAATGTCTTTGTAGTCCTTCTGTGTTACAAAAATTATTTGTTGGCCCTGATTAGTTTTTAGTAAAAAAATTCGGCGTGGTATAAAGACAATTTTCAGATTTCTTAAAAATAAAACGGTCACTTCACAAACGTGATGATTCTAGCGAACACCTGAAATGTGAATTAATGTTAAATACATCATTCATCTTCAAAATTTGTAATGCTAAATAATTTTGAAAACAATCAGAACACCATTGCCGATGCCCTCAGGAAAAATGCTAGGTTTTTAAAAATGCATTTCAACGAAAGCGTTCGTCTAAATAGACTTTACCTGCAGACAATGAATGATTGATGCAGTACTGTATTTAAGTAAACAAGAACTAGCATTCCGTGACCATGACGAAGGTATTGACTCGATAATTCATAGAAATTCAAGGAATTGCTTTCACTGTTTGATATTGTTGTGGCGGAAATCTCACTCACGTTATATAAAGTTATTATCATTGATAGCCAAAAGTAAACCTGAAGGGAAATTTTGAATTTAGACTAAAATTTAACTTTGGGAGATGGGTAGATGCATTTTGAAGCAACCAAAAATTAAAATTTATAAGAGGAAACTTTGAGATATCATATTTGTTATAGCACACATGAGTTTTCACCGGTGATATTGTTTCTGTGAATAATGAACATGTTTTTTCTTGTTTTTCACACCTGAGGAATAACTATAGCACTGTGTTTTTGGTACATGTGTAACATATGTGTCAACTCACAGAGACCGTATTTATGAACTCGTGTTGGTAAGCATGGGAAAAAAATTATCAGACCGTAATTATTTTAATTACTAGGACATTATCATTATTTAAACAACACCCAAGGGACTTCCTAGCCAACGTCAGAGCGTTGGGTGATGAGTGCCATTGCTCAAAAATTTAGGAGACATCAAGAAACTGAATTGCCACTTCTTATCAAAAATTTGGTTTTTTGAAAGGCTAATGCCTATATTTATTTGTAAATCAATAACAATATGGTATCAAAGAAAAACATAATAGAAGAACCAAACTGTACTGATAGTGTTTCGAGATCACAACCTTTTTCTTATGTCATAGCAATTCCTGTTGATACATTTTTGCCTGTTTTTGTAGATTTGGTTTCACATGTCTCTCCCATTTTCAGGATATTTGAGGCCATTACAAAACATCATGAGTGATTTTAATGATTTTTAGTTTCTTATACTGAAGAAAGATTTTTTTTTCTTGAACTATAACACTCGTTAAATATTAGACTCTTACGGTCAGCTACAGCCTCTCCCCTTCCATAGGGCCTCGCTCTTAAATTTTTTTTCAACAAATTTATACCCCCTATCCAAAAAAAACAACAACTTTTAATCATATTATGATGATACAAGCCAAAGAAAAGACAACTTACATACGTAATCAATGGAGACATCCATCGTTGTGTCCAGTTGTTTCTTATTGTTATTATTAGCACAGTCCATGCAGTCAGCTCGCAGGGAGTGGTTGTTGTCTGGAAGGCTGGTTTTCACCCAAAATTTTGGCCGGTCTGTCGGTTTCGCTGGTGGTTCCTCCAGCTGTCGTTAGGTCGACATTTCTGTGCGATTGTATTTGATGACAACGCTCCTCCGCCTTTTCTTCTGATATCGCGAGTTCCAATAGTAAAAGCATGCAGCGCGGCATTAGGGTTATGGTGCTCCTCTCGGAAACTATTCTGGCATGGGCACTCCGGAGGACTTCAGCTCATCAGCATTCTGGTGAGAATGTTTTGGCAGCATGCTCGGTGATGGTATCATCAGCATTCTGGTGATAATGTTTTGACAGCATGCTCGGTGACGGTATCATCAGCATTCTGGTGAGAATGTTTTGTCAGCAGCTATTTTGCACGTTTCCGGCAAATTGTAGCTCCCAAGGTGGTGGAAAAACCCCTAACCACAGTCGCTGAGCTTTGGAGGCCTTTTGAGCCATTTTTTCTTGACTCAACAGCCAGCCACCTTTTTTTTCTCCTCCCTCTAGCAGTTCATTTTTGAGACTTCTCTCGAAAATCAAAATGGACGCGCAGAACTCCTCTCCCCTTGGGAGGGTCAAGCGACCAATCGCATCAGGCAGGGAGGACGCCAGCCATCCCATTGGCTGCTTCCAGCCAAGAACAGTTGAAATGCATATGTTTGAAACCTGACAGCTGAATGCTTCGCAAGGGTCCACATTTCGTAAACAACCTCATAAATTTTGGCGCGAGGGACTGCTGCTTCGCACTTTCAACCGGATACCACTTCCCTTTCCATAGTGCTTTACACGGGTATCTATCTCTTTCCTAAGCCCCTTCTCAGCTAGTGAGATTTGCCAGACCTAAAAAAAATAATGTTTGCCCTCCCGATGGTCTTTTCTAAGAAAGAAAATCTCCAATAGGGTCGAAAGAATCCCTTTTTCTGGAAAACCCAGAGCAATGACTGCTATCTGGTAAAGGAGAGACACTGCAGCTTGCTTACAAAATACTTTAACATGTTACTTCATATACTGAACAAAACAAGAAATACAAAATATTCTTTTTTTTTTCATAATTATTATTATTATTATTATTTTCTTCTTTTATGAGCATACCCCAGGTTTATTCTCTTGAATGTTGCGACATCGCACCTTTTTGGTGCCGCGTCGAAAAATGTTACATTTTGTTCATACATATAGCGAAAAAAAAAATTATTTGCACTGCTCTTACTTTAATTCTGCTGAGTATGTTTTTCCTTTCCTCCTGCTGCGCTGAGTAATACCAAAACAAAAGGAACAGCATTGTGACTGCCAGTTCACACTATATACATTTTTTTTTCTTTCGTGAATAAAGCGAACACCTTTGTCTCAGGCCCCCACAGAACAAAGAAGGAAAAAAAACAAAAAAAGAGAGAGAGAATTTCTGTAACTTTTTCTTGACTTTCTCTCTCTGGATCCAAAGATCAAACCCAGGGGAGAAGAAATCTAAGTTTACGAAAAGTTTAACAGCAAATCACTCCAGGGAAGAATCGTCACCCTTTCCTTAACTGATCACTATTACCCCTTCGATTATTTTTTTTTCTTTCAAGAAAAACGTGGATAATGTTGATGAAAATCTGAAAACATTGATCAGGTGTCCACAGATTTTCAGCAACATATCAATATCAAAAAGTTCTTTAAAAAATCAAAATCAATACGAAACGATAAAAAAATGTCTTCACAGGTGACTCAAAAAGTATTCAAAACGAATTAATTGAATGTATTTCTGAATATATAAACGATCACGTCAAAAATGAAATAAATGAAGTTCAATGCTTTCATATTCAAGTAGATAGGAAGACATAACCAGACTTCCGAGTGCTCTTTAATAATAAGATCTGTTGGTTCGGAAGGTGTATTGGTTGAGCGATTTTTGGGTTTCCATGGTGTGAGTGAAGACGGAACGTCAGAAGCTTTATACAAAATGCTAGACAAAGTTTTGGAACAATTTGATTATCAACACAAGTCAATAGGACAATGTTACGATGGGGCAAGCGTAATGTCTGGACACTTGACTGGTCTCCAGAAAAAATTAAGCATAAAGCTTCTCAATCTGTTTCTGTTATTGCTTAGTACATCGTTTGAACATTGTATTACAGCACAGTTTTTCTAAAATTTCTAAGTGTCGAATGTTTTTTGCAAGCCTCAGGGTAATTCCTTTGTTTTTTCACCACTCAGCGAAGCGATCGCCTCACTGAGTGGTGAAAAAACAATACACTCACATCAACAACCGCAAGAGGCATGCCAACCATAACAGAAACTCGATGGTCCCCCACTTCGAAGTTAGTAAGGAAGTATTCGAATTTCTCACAAATAGTTACCAATCAGACAAAAAAATCAATTCAACTTGCCCAAGGGTTTTAAATGATATGAACACTTTTGAATTTACATTTTTAGGAATCGCATTTAATGAAATATTTGGCTTCACCGATCTATTATTCGAAATTTTGCAGAAAAAAATCACTAGACATAAACTACTGTGTTACGCAAATTTAAAAAAAAACTTATGATGAAATTTTGAGCCATAAAAGGAAAGATGAGATATTTGAAAATCTGTTTGGAAAAGCTAGCAAAATCACAGAAATAAGCAGATCTAAACGGGAATATGCTGCTCTTACACAACAAACAATTTAAAAAAATTATAAACAATAGTATTTTAAAATTTTGTACCACATTCTTATGAAAATGGATATAAGAATTCAAGACTGTGAGAAACTTAAACTTCAATTTGCCTGTCTTCCTGACACAACCAAATTCGACCAATTTAATTCATGCTTTCCCTCTCACGCTTTTGAAAATCAACAACATTTTTACGGAAAAATATATACTAAACACCAGCGCTTTAAAAATGAACTGAGTCTTGTATATGCTGATGAAAAATTAAGGAACATATCGACTCATGAACTTCTTCGAGTGCTTCATGGAGATAAAGGTATTTTAACAGAAGCTTATAAATTGGTTTCCCTGATTTGAACAATTGCATCTGCAAGTGTTTCAGTGGAAAGAAGTTTTTCTTGCCTTAAAAGAATACAAACTTACTCAAGAAACACTATTTCTCCAGATAACCTTGCTTCTTTGGCAAATATCTCTATTACAGAAAAACATTTTCTCGATGTCACGAAGAAACAGCCATTTCATGACGACACAATCGACAAATTCCCAGCTTTAAAGGGAAGAAAAATTGATCTATTATATAAAAATATAGGTAAATTCTCATTAACTGATTTTCATTGAAGACAACGGACAGCCTACTGCTTTTAGGCTTATCCAGAACACTGCTTGTCTCGCGAAATCGTTTCTCAAGGTCATACACAGTTGTTTTCCCTGGTATAGGAGCATCAGGAAACTTCCTTTGAAAGAGCTGAATGCAATGTTTTAAAGATGTTTCCGCAAAATAAACTTCTAACAAAGCGACTCTCTGAATTTCAAACGAGGAACAGTACACCAGTTAAGTAGTTAACACTCTACTAGTGATCCGATTTATTGGCGTAGGAAATAGACATATAAGCGTTTCCAAGCTTTCACACATCAACCAAATGCCTTTTTCGAGGAAGTTAGACAGAAACTGCCAGACAAAAGCAGTTTTTGTCTAACTTCTTTGTGATGTGTTGATGTTTTTCTATTAGTGGTGTCGAGAATTAGGGCCCAGTTCTCGGTTCCACTATGCGAAAAAGTCACACATCCACGCATTCTTGTCTCCAAGAATGATTATTTAAATATGTCCTCTCATTCATCTTTATCTGAATTTCATTCTTTGAGGCGAACTGAGCGACATGAAAATTTTTTTTTTCTCACTTTCTTAAACATTCGTTCACGGTTTTGAGTGGAAATTGTGTAGTTATAGTTTTGTACGAGTACTGTCAGTGTATATGTCTTTGGAACGAGAGCTAGAAAGAATTTGAGTATATGTAAATGGCTTAAAATTACTTTTAATCTATGAATGAAACTAAAACATGTGTGAACTAAATTATTCACTTCATTTTAAAACTTTAATTTATATATATGCAGTACATTATGAATATTGGAATCGTAAAGCGAATAGAGCATAATTATGGAATTAAGCCAAGTTTACATTATGACTGAGATAAAATAGTGTGTAGCGAGAAGCATTTATTGGTACAAAAGT
Source organism: Macrothele yani (assembly GCA_039090855.1). Classification (NCBI taxonomy): domain Eukaryota; kingdom Metazoa; phylum Arthropoda; class Arachnida; order Araneae; family Macrothelidae; genus Macrothele; species Macrothele yani. The sequence goes on from JAYWMT010000412.1 coordinate 194,914, forward strand.
TCAGGTGTGTTAGCAAGACACAACAAAATTTAGTACGGAATCGTGTACTGTCAGTAGAATGATTTTTTTTTAGGAAATTAATTTTTTTTTCTCCGAATTCTGAAATTTCTTATTTAGCAATTTGTAAATGAAATAATGTGAAAATTTTTGTATTGTGTTTCGAGAAATATTGAGTGTTCATGATGTACATTTCTTGTGAATATGAGGAGATTCCCGTAATTTGCACCATTTCGTTTTTTTTTTCGCTAGACAGGGAGTCGCCAAAATCAGAGACAAGAATTTCCCTTCCTGTAAGCAAGGAAATTCCCTTGGAAGAAGGTCACCTTGCACCCTTGAAGAGACTAGAACCCCCAGGACAATAGCAGGTGGAATTCCAAGAATTGTTGCTAAGCCGTGGTCAAGAGCCAGAGAGGGCTAGCAGGTTCTTCACCCCCCCCCCCCCCAACTAGCTCCTTCATGAACACTTTTACCCTCAAATTACAGAAAGCATGACAGATTGACTTTCAGCCAATAGCGTAGCTGAAAGCATAGCGTCCCTTTTGGCGCCTGCGCGCTGGTGTGCTTTGAAAATGTTCAAGCTAAGAGGAATTTTCTCTCTTGACCCTTGACTCTGACACTTTACTCCTGTTGATTGTGGGGTCAACATCCCACATACTTTTCTGCTTTTGCATATGTGGGTCGATTAAGTCACCATGCTGCTGCTTGGAATGAAGAAGTCATGCGCCATTGCTCGGCTGTCCTAACCAGTAGGATCTGAAGTCCAGCACCCGCTGTCTCGTTGCTGGATCTGAACCTGGTAAGTTAATCCACATATATTTGACAACGCAAATTTTACTATTTTCACATACATTTTTCTTTTGTTCTTCCACTAGTTTTTTTTTTATATAACACGTGCCATATTGTTCCACAGTATTTTGATACAAGAGTTGTAACGTACCAGGAGATGTGACGTACCTGCCAGAAGGACGCACACGACATAAAGGCAGATAGCAATTAGAATCAATGTCTGCGTAGCTCAGTTGGTAGAGCTGCTTGTTCCGGAATAAGCGTACTCGGGTTTGTACCCCGGCGCGGATAAAAATGACGGAGAAATTGACTTCGTAATAGAGTATATTTTCACTAGAACACATAGTCATAGTGACCTGAGATTAATGACAGAGAAATTTTTAATTTTAAAAAATCCTATTTATATCACTTGACAAACCAACTGGTTGATGTGCGAAAGCTAGGAAACGCTTATGTATCTGTTTCCTACGCCAATAAATCGGATCACTAGTATAGTTTTACTATTTACTAAAGCGACTGTCTGTTCTTGCGTAAGAATCATGGCTGACTGAACGTTACTGCTTTCCAGCGTACGCGTAACCGTACGTTCACGCTGTTCTATCACCTGGAGCAGCATATTCCCCAAGATCACACACAACAGCGATAAGCACCAATACACGGATATATTTTATGGTTTTACAGCAAATACGTTTTAACCCCTTAACCGGCTAGAACGAATTAACTCGGGGTTAACAAAATGTGCTGGTATCAGCTCGAATGAATGAATTCGCTGTCTAAGAAGTCGACCGAACGAGGCTGAAACGAGTGATCTTACCCATCAGAGAGCGTTGCATGTTTGAATCACTCGTTTCTACCCAATGACATTATGTTCGCGCCAGGGAAACTAGCCGTTCCCCATCGGGACTTCATTCATTAAGCAGGGAATAAGGTACTAGAACAGAGAGAGCGGAGAGAGACAAAGACAGAGAGGAACAGAGAAAGAGACAGACAGACACAGAGATGAAGAAAACACAGAGAAATAGGAAGAGTCAGAGAGAGATAGAGTGAGAGACAGTAAGAGATAGAAAGAGACAGTGTGATAAAGAGAGAGAGACATAGAAACAGATAGAGAGAGGCGAAAAGATGCGGATACAGATAGATAGAAAGAGACTGAGAAACAGAGAGAGAGACGGAGAGATGCAAAGACAGAGAGAGACGGAGAGATGCAGAGACAGAGAGAAAAAGAGAGAGACAGAGAGAAAAAGACTGAGATACAGAGAAAGAGAATTTATGACCAGTGATGGGTTTGTGGTTGGTACTTCTCAGATGAAAAGGTGAAAGGAATCGTTTTGCCCCAGCATTCGTAAATCCGGATATCTATCAGAACATATAATATTGAGAAACGCCGAAAAGTATGGGCAGCATTTGGTCCACATACATCGGCCGCTTAAAGGGTTAAAAATAGAGTTCAGGGACTTTTGAATCCCCCTGTACATACAACACCGTTAAAGTTTTCTTTGTAACAACACCATTGTTGTTCAGTGTAATATGTAACAGGAATGTCGAATGAAACAAAACGCGTATTCGGATTTACAAATTTGTATTTCAAATGAAAGGGCTATTTTTTCGTATATTGGAAATATGATTTCTTAACATATGAATTAACTTCCGACCCTGCAGTTTTGAATGAGTGCTAGTTATTAAGAAGGTAGTGTTTAATTTCGTTTTAAACAAATTGAAATTATTAACAGATATTAATTCTAAAATAATTCAAACAAGTCCACGGTAGTCCCGGCGAAAATCGTAAATTGAATTATACTTCCTCCTTGTCGCGCTGTACAAAACCCATTATCAATAAAATGGTGAAATCGATATCAATACTATAACTCTTTCTAAGATATGCTAATTAAAGATTTTGCCAATCTTGTTTTCGTTTTACCGAGGAAAAATATTTGCTCTCCTTCATTGCATTTTCGTAAATGAGATAAAAGTATTATCTGCAATATTCATTTCGACGCCATTAAAGACTTCGGGAGAGGTTTGACGAAAAAAAAAAGAACTCTTTCAGAAATCGCATAGTACTTAAATCGCCGGCATTAATACACGAACTGTACGTACAGTATAATGATGGGCAAGCAATTGCAGCACTGAGATATGACAGGATGCATAATATTGTGGAATCGACAACCAGTGATGTACTCGAAAATTCAGTCCGGTACACTGTACAAGAAATCCTTACTCTCAGAAATTTTATTAAAACTCCTAATGAAATTAATCAGAAAAGTTTTGCGAATGTCAACTAAATGCAAATTTCAAATACGTCTAAACAATGTTTGCATCAGTTTTCAAATTATTATCGGATTATGCTTCCTTAATATTTTGACCTATTCAGAAGTTTTGTTGGTATATAATGTTTTATATTATTCTTGAAATTGTACATCCCTATACTATAAAGCTAATTGAAGATAGGTTTGTCGACAAGGTTAGAACGAGGCAATGGACACTGATGGGTGTTTTAGTCGCTATTTTTCGAAAAAGATCAAGACGACTGAGCTGGAATAGAGCCAGGGCTTTTTTTCGATTTTCTTTCCTGGTTTTCTTTAGGGAATATATTCGCCCTTGAGTTCCTACTCCCTACATCCTTGCTGGCAGGGTAGCAGAATGTAGACGTACGCGCGTACGCTGTACTCGGATAGTTTCCAGAATATTAGCAAATTTTGCAGATAGTGCTCGTAGATTGAAAACAATATATAAAACACTGCTTAAAGCGATTAAAACACTTACTCAAGGCTTTACACAGATTAATATACTTAATTCTGTTTGAACTTGAAGAACTTTAAATGATTCTTTACTTCTTCTGAGTTCTTTTGTTTCTACAGACGTTTCTGGCCTCAGGATTTCATCAAAACCGGTTCCCAATGTATAGGAATTGCATATGATTCAAATATATAGAGTCATATATAATTCTATACATTTAGAACAGGCCTTGGTAAGGATGTACAATAATTGTAATTGTATTTTAAATGTATAGTAACTGCATCAAAAGTTTCGTTTACACACAAAGAAATTAATTTTTATTGCCAAATTCCTATGACAGTTGCCAGTTATTAAATTTAAATATATTCCTTTTATATCATCTAAGTCTACTCTTCTTGAAGAAAGTTGTTTAAAATGTTATTTTTAATTATCGAAGGTTTATTAGTGGAAACATTTTTTTTTATATAAAAATTTCCTTTAGTCTTGTTTCTGTGAGGTTCTTAGTCCAAAATTAGTGTTGGCATGAAGGAGCATTACACACACATTGCTGCACGTTCAATTATAATGAACTTAGTTTTGTCCTCGTTGGAATCTGTAATGTTCTAATAATTATTTATTATTTTATTAATTTTTACTTAAATTGTTGTTCTATAGTTATCGTGTTTTGCGCTTCACGGATTTGCAGCAAGTCTTCCGTTTCATTGGGTGAGTACGCAGATACATTTTATTTTAACAAAACTCTGCAGTTGTTGGTTTTAAATTAGCAAGGATAACAGTAATACACTTAACTAAACTTTTGTTTTGAACATAGATGTACGTTACGGTGTTTCGCCAAACGAAGAAAGTAAATTTTGCTGTAAATTCAGCTCAACGAGAAAAAATTTACTGCAATTAATTTTTTTTTATTTGAGAAAATCTACTGTTCCTTCCAAAGGCTTTTTTAAACTGATGTACGTTGTAATAACTTCTGCAGAATTGATTCCGAAGATGCATTAATGTAACATTTTATGTAATGGACAGCCGAATGTCCTTCGGTAGTGGACAGAGCACAGCTAATATGAAAAAGCAACATACGACAAGAATTCCGAGTAAGTTCTGGTGTTCCTCTAAATCGTTGTCTCATATGGCCTCTCTCAATTGCCGAATACTAATTAACTAATGATTTATCGTGTAAGTTTGAAATGCATGTCAAAAGTATGATGATGATGATGATGAAACAAAAATATCAGATATTGGATTCAAGATGTAAGAATATTGCGGCGCTTCAACACTAGACTTCGTACCGTCTTTCATAGATGGAGGATGGGATATACACTTAAAATACAAAAAGTGTTTGAATAACTCGTTTCCATGTAACGCTACGAAAAGTAACTGAAACTGTAGTTATACACTGCCGGACAATTGCTAAGGACGGATGACAATAGCAACGATAGCAACCATAAAATGGAAGGCAGGAAAATGTGGAAATTAGCATAAGTGCGGGATACAGTAAGACGTGTTGTGCGTATGCAAATTTTGGATTGCCGAACTTGTTCGTGACGTCATAGCGCTGATAAGAGATATAAAGGATTTGACGCGTATTGACCGTTTTTTTTTTTTTTTTTTTTGATTGAAGGTTTAACGACCACCGTGAGCAACTCAATGTGGTATAAGCAGTCGCCCGTCCCTAATTTAGGGCCACTGGTTCCAGGGAAGGGAGAGAGCCAGTGCCGTAAGACAAACACAACATCCATGCCTCACCGAGATTCGAACCCGGACCCCGTTTGGACGAATGATCAGAGGCCATCGCTTAGACCACTGCGCCACCGGGGCGGCCCGTTGTTGTTCAAACGCAAAGTTTAAAGGGAAAGAATCAATTGACGAACTTGCAATTTTCAGTATGTCTTCCCGACATCACCTAGATGATTTTACGCGTGGCCGTATTATTGGCAAGATTGAAGAAAGGCGAAAAATAACAGATGTTGCCAGGGAGTTCAACGTCAGCCACAGTGTTGTTTCAAGGCTTTGGAAATCATTTCAAACAAATGGAGAGTGTAGCAAACGTCACGGGGGAGGTCGTTTTCGCAGTACGACACCTGCAGAAGATCGGTACATAGTGCTATCAACAAAAAGACACCGGCGCAGCACAGCTAGTGAGGTAGCAAATCAGTTTATGGCTGCTACTGGCAAGCGGATCTCCCGAAAAACTGTCGCCAGACGTTTGCATGAAGGAGGACTATACGCCCGCCGTCCTGTTGTGTGCATCCCATTGTCCAGACGTCACCGTACCGTCCGTTTGCAATGGTGCCATCAACATCGCAATTGGACTGATAACGACTGGTCTGCTGTCCTCTTCTCAGATGAAAGTAGATACAGTCTATCGTCTGGTTGTCGACTACAACTGATCTGGCGTGATAGTGGTACTGCATATTGTCCAGCAAATATACAGGAAAGGGACCGATATCCGACATGTAGTGTCATGGTATGGGCTGTCATCATGATCAATGGCCGTACGTCCCTCTATGTGCTTCCAACTGGGACTATGACTGGCCAACGATACATTAATGATGTTCTGCTACCTCATGTTAGCATGTTCCGTGGTGCTGTCGGTGATAGATTCATTTTCATGGACGACAACGCAACACGTCATCGAACAGTCGCTGTCCAAGAGTGTTTTGAGAGCGAGGATATTCAACGCCTTGTATGGTCAGCACGTTCTTCAGATCTGAGTCCCAATGAAAATGTGTGGGATGCTTTTAGAAGGAGTTTTGCTGGTCGCCAATGCCCTCCAATATACAGGACACCCTCATCCGTGCAATGACAGAGGAACGGGATAAATTACCCCAACAGCTGCTTGATAATGTTTTGCAAAGCATGAAACGACGTGTGGAATCTTGCATCGCCCCCCATGGTGGCCATATTCCGTATTGACATCTTACGCCGGAACGCTTGCGGACGGTAATTGCATTTTTTTTACGTTTACGTATTCTGCAGAAAATGGCCTGTTTGTCCCTTGAACCCGTCCAAAGCCTTCTGGATTTCAGAGCACAATAAATTGTCTTTCTTGTAATGTCCTGGCATTCTGACATTATTTAATTTCACTTGGCATCCAACCACACTTACTTTTTATGCGCTATACAGCCGTTTATGATCCGTCCTTAGCAATTGTCCAGCAGTGTACTTCTAAATCAAGACCGCTCTCCGCGATTAACAAGTCAACGCTGACGTTCTGCATTTATTGGCTATCCCTAAAACTAACTACTTCATTTATGAAAATGGGCATTTTTTTTGAAGCAGGGGCGATTTAGTTTGGTTTAAAGTTTGTATTATGTTTCAATAATTTTTTTTTAATTCTAAGTGCTCTTTCATAGTAGTTGAATGTTAATCCTTTGGCAATATCATTAGTTACAATAGGTGCAATGGGAACATCGGGGTGAAAACGTCTAATATGTTTATTCAAATCTTTTTTTCTCGCAGAATGTCTTTACACAATTTGGACAACCTAATCATTTTGGGGTAGCCAAGCAAAAAAATGGATGCAACACACTCAATATTTCCCCAAATCCAGCAAAATTGTTTACCTAGTTAGGGAAGGAGACGGTTTCACCCCCGTTTCTTAACTATATCCTCACACACTGCTCTCTTGTAACATCTCTGCTACTATTGTTTCGTTTCATCATACGCTCGACAAGCACACGCTAAATTGTTTATATTTATCTATTATCTTATTCCCCTCCGTTGCTTTAGCACTTCTAAGTGAGATATTGAATAAACGGACCCCTGAGTTATTAGAGACATATTCATCCTACGTATAATCATTTTGTCTTTAATACACGATTTTAAATCGCTTCAAAAATCTTTTGATTTCCTGTAGATTAAATGCAAGCAAATATCATGATGTGTATTATATATATTTTTTTTTCGAAGAATTGACTAAACGTAGTATATATATTTCCAAAGCTTTTAAAAAATTAAAAAATTAAAAAGAAAGAAAAAAATTTAAAGAAACTGTGCTGTAAAATCAAGGGAATCACGTTTTCGTTAACTTCGTTCCGATAACTAACACTGCAGTTAAACCCTTCCATTTCCTGATTTTCCTATATTCAGAAACACTCTGAAATACTAAACAGTTGTTTTTTATACACGAAAATCGCTTCGGTAGTTCGGTACGAAAAACAACATCAGGAAGCTATTGTGCAGTGAGTAATGGTTCGGTAAGTGGGAGTGTGTTGAGAGTGATTTTTTTAATTCAAAAGCTCAATAATGCTGCATTCAAGAATTACTACAGCAAAAGTCCTCCCGTTTGTTTGGAAACAGAAAGACCAAAGGAAAGCGGTATCACAAACATTGTTCAAAGTACAAAACATGGAATATGATTTTGCAAAAATACGTAAATAGTCGTGCACTCATTTCTTTCAGGATTACTAAAATTATAATTAAATTTGCTGAGATCCACATGATGAATTTTGGCATCATTAAGTAATGTAATAGCTCCTTTAGATGGTCCTCTTAATTGATATTGAGTGTTGTTAAGATTTCCATGTGTTATAAATATCTGAAAAATAGCATTTGCATTACGAAGAAGAAGAGGATTTAAATAGGCTGAATTTCCAGGATTGTTCGCTTACTCTCACATCGTTTCAAATAATTCCAAATTCCTACGGCTCGTAGTTAAAGCCAAAAGGGAACGTGGAAACTTGTAAGCCGAAACTTTAATTTTGAGTCAATTCAATGTAACGAATTGCAATTGTATAATAAATAGATTATAAAAAAAAATAGTAAGGTCTAAGCAATTCTCAAAAGGGGTGAAGAGAGCAAAATACTTTCCTCTTCCGATTCGTTTTGATCATATACTAAGATATGCTCTTAATCATATACGTATATGTTCCATTACATCTAAAAGCTGTTACGTGTAACACAAATTCAAAATTTTTAGCAATATGCTGGTACTTATAGTATTGTTAATTTATTTGTTTTAGGAGATTCTATTTGAATAGCATAACTGTACTAGTAATCCGAATTTCTTGGCGTGTAATCTAACTCAAAGTTTCCAAGCTTCCAAAAATCAACCAGATGTCTTTTTCAAGAAAGGTAGACGGAAAACGTCTTGAAAAGCCATGTAGTTGATGAGATAAAGCTTGGAAACTTTCAGTTCGATTCTACACAAAGAAATTCGGATTACTGTATTAGTATACTTATACTATTTAAGTATATTGGGAGAACAGTTTCATGTTACTAATTAGAGGTCATTTGAATTTTTCAGAAAGTAATTTGATCCTCTATTCGCGACAAAAGTTTTAAATATATCAAATATACGCCCTAAGTATTGCGTCAATATATTGGCAACCTCCTGAATGAAATTAAGTGGATAATAAGATTAAAGCACCAAAATAAATTACAACGCTCTGTCAATGGAAATTTCGTTTCCTTCGGTTTTCTGCAAAACCTGTGGCCAATATTATGATCTTCAGTCTATTTTGCCTTGCAATTCATCCTTATTTTAAATTTCCGACAGTAAACATTACATCTCCATTCGATAAGGATAGCATTGCCACTTGAATGCTACATAAGGACATAAAAAATGTGTGCGTGGAGAGTCACAACTTCGAAGTTTGTCGAAGCTGAAACACATTGAAAAATAAACTACATCGGTAGTTTTAAAGATCGTTTCTGCAATGTTTCTTTTACAAATTTTATTGATGTGTCGAATTGAATGCTTGCTATGTTATTCTGAACTTTATGACTCTCCTTGAATACATCTTATGCATCTTTAAGTAAATGTAGGAACAAAAATTTTCTAAAACTAAACATGAGATGGTTCCTGATAATTCTTACTAGAAATTGTATTTACAGATAATTACTCAGTGTTCCATATGTACATATGAATAAAAAGCAGCGATAAAAATTGGGGAAAATGAATTGCACTCAGCAAGTATCTTTTTTCAAAGGTGATATCGTATGACGATACGCTTTTTTCTTTAAATAATTGATAAAAAATCGTGTCATAAAGAGCACATTCTTCGCCGACAAAGTGGTAAATTCTATTAAAATGAACACTGCTGAAAGGATAACAATCTACATGCAATGGTAATTTCTTAGTGAAGTATTTCGCTGTGGATGCACTTGATAAAGTTTAGAGTTGTTGATCCGTAGGCTATATAAAACTTGTTATGCACTGAGTGGCCGCTTTATTATGATCACCCCCTCAGTACTTCGTTGGGTCACCATGGTGTAACTGAGAACGTGATTCATCGGACCACATAATTTGGTTCAATTATCGAGTGTCCAATCCTTGTGCTCCTGTGTGAACTGGAGACGTTTTCTCTTGTTAACTGCAGACAGCAAAGGTGTTCCAACAGGCCTTCGGCTGCCCTATGCCATCCGATGCAGTGTACGGCGAACAGGGCATGCAGAGATAATTTGAGGGGATCCTTGATTAAGATGGTCTGTAATTTGCTGCACTGTTACCCTTCTGTTGTCTCTTACGAGTCTGGACACTCTCCGTTCCGCCCGAGCAGTCACTAGTCGATGAGAACCACACGTTGCACGTAGAGGCCTAGTTTTTTTTAGCTGACAGTCCGGTCTTTAAACACAGTAAGCCGCCCCGATGGCGCAGTGGTCTAAGCGATGGCCTCTGATCATTCGTCCGAAAGGGGTCCGGGTTCGAATCCCGGTGAGGCATGGATGTTGTGTTTGTCTTACGGCACTGGCTCTCTCCCTTCCCTGGAACCAGTGACTCTAAATTAGGGACGGGCGACTGCTTATAGCCCATTGAGTTGCTCACGGTGGTCATTAAACCTCCAATCAAAAAAATAAAATAAAAAAAAAATAAAAATAAACAACAGCTGCTCTGGAACATTTCATGAATGCGGCGGTTTAGGTGATACTCATTCCATTGCTCCGAGCTCCTACAATCATCCAACGTTGAAAGTCCGTGAAATCACATTTTTTACCTATATTGTCACCCAAAAATCACTGCTACTACTGTCGCAAGCACTAAGCTTTCGTTTTTTATTCTGGCCTCGCCGTCTGGCGGCAACAGCGTGCAGTCATGGCTCATTTGCTTAAAACTGTCAGCTGGTCAAAATAAAGTGGCCACTCAGTGCAATAGTGTGATTTCCCGATTTCATTACTACAAACTAATTGCAGGGTTATAATTGGACATATTATTTGATTGGAGTAAACAAAGACCCTTCACGGTACTAGTATTCATATCAATAAAACAATTTGAAAATGTGCTCAGTTACTCAAAGTAAAGCTAGTAAATTCATATAGATTTTTGTTCTCTATTTGACCTTGCATCCTATTTTTAGTGTGTATTTTCAATAAATTTGACTGTTTGAAAGCATCATTAAATATAGTTTTCTTTTCACATACCAACACTTAAAAGTGGGTCTAAATAGAAGAAATTATTTTTCTTACTCTTGTATGTTTACTTTCTTACATGCATGTTAAAGTACATTTCAAATGGTGTAGGAATTGTCGTAACTATGTTGATAAAGTAAGAGCATTGAGTACATTCCTTCTACAACCACAGCTATTCATCAAGTGATTTGTGCCTGATAATTCATCACCATGAGCTATGCAACATGCTATAAATCAAGTTATAAGAAAATAAAAAATGCCCCTGTTATACAAGTGGCTTTATGCTTTTAACAAATATCGGAATCCTTAAGTTTTCCTAGTAAAACATAAATATTTCTCTTCTATTTTCTTCGAAACTTTGATACTTTTAATAACTTGATAATACACTCACGGAAGAGGAAATTTGCGCACCAAGAAGGAAGCATCGAATTGAACTGAAATTTTATGAACGTAATAATACAGATAAATTATACACATGATGGAAAAAATGACAGAATGATCTTGCAGAGGGATCCTTAATATGGCGTCACACGCGTCGTGCGGCGATATATGATGTAATACGGTCAGGCCGCCCCAGTGGCGCAGTGGTCTAAGGCACTGGCCTCTGATCATTCGTCCCTAAGGGGTCCGGGTTCGAATCCCGGTCAGGCATGGATGTTGTGTTTGTCTTACGGCACTGGCTCTCTCCCTTCCCTGGAACCAGTGACCCTAAATTAGGGACGGGCGACTGCTTATAGCCCATTGAGTTGCTCACGGTGGTCGTTAAACCTCCAATCAAAAAAAAAAAAAAAAAAAAAAAAAAAAAAAAAAAAAATACGGTCAGGCATAGAGCCGAACAAACGCCTGATGTTATCCTGCCACAGACTGGCCCAGAGGTTTGGGACGCCGTGCCCCAAATACCGGATAATGCGGCACGGCGGCAGCTGGCGTTTCAGCTGCTCCCCCACATGCTCGATAGGGGACATGTCTGGGGACCGGGCAGACCATGGAAGTGCCCGGACATGACGTAGGCAATCCTGGATAACACGATCCGTGCGTTGGCAGCAATTTTCCTGCTGCAATAGCACACCTGAAATTCCGGCCAGGAATGGGAGCACAAAGGGCAATAGGATCTCATTCACATACCTCTAGCCCGTCAATGATCAAAGTACCACTACTAGCGCTAATCGGCTATCGTAAGCAATGGCTCCCCAGACCGTTATTTCTGCAGTGGGGGAAGTGTGGCGCTCGATAGTGAATATGGGATTTTGCTGTTGACTCGGGGACCTCCATACCTGGACACGATGATCATCTGTCCCCAAACCAAAGCGGCAATCATCGCTAAACACCACACGCCGCCAGTCTGTGGCGTTCCACGACGTTCTGGCGTAGAATCACTGCACAAGGAGCAGGAGATGTTTCGCTGTTAATGGCAGCACACATAATGGGCGCTGGGATCTCAGATTGCTTCCGCGAGGCGTTGGTAAATGGACTCTTGGGCCCACAGTGACCGCCACATCTCTCTGTACAGTGGACTGGTCACTTCGGGATCCGTTCGTGCTTGGCGCACGATACGTCGAACCTCTGTCACGGTGCTTCTCGAGTTTAAACTCGTTCACAGTAAGCAGAATAAATCAACATGACAGATAATTTGATTTCACCAGCGAAGTACGCTGAAAGAAAGGAAGGACAAAGAGGATCATCAAGAAATTGGTCTTAGCATGTTTAAATTTAACAGTTATGAAATTTTAAATTGCGAAATTAAATTCAAAGCAATTTACTCTGTCTACATGTATGTACAACTTCGCACAGACCGACTGGTTCCTTTATTACAGGAAAATAATTATTTGCCTTATATTAAAACGACGAGGTCCAATTTGATATCTTTCCTTGGCCAAAACTATTTCCCATACGACTATATGAGCTAGTTGGTTTTTATAACCATTTTGTAAGCAAAATTCCTTCAAATGAAAGCATGTATTCGACACCAACTACAACATAACATTACAAGCAAATATCAGAATATTAGAAAAGAATTAACATACAAACGTTTAAAAACTGCAGCAATCCGGAGAAACGTACCGATGGATTCAGAGAAAGATGAACCCTAGTGCCAGTGTACGTGATCGCCGTTCGGTGGGAAACGATGATAAAGTTTCAAATAAGCAAAGGCAAATGATTTTATACGATGGAAAACGTTTTCACATCTAGAAGATTCTTCATAATGGAATGTTGATTTTTTTTTTCTAAATTGTCGTGTCTAACGGACATCATGAGCATATATATGTGCAGTCGGCTCTCACCAATTTAAAGCAACTGGTTCAAGGAAAGAGAAAATTCCAACGCTTCAGTCCCATACCATACCTGTAAGGAGAAAACGAACCCCATCTCGGAAGACAGCTCAGAATCAACATCTAAGCTTTCTCAGCCGCCGGGCATGAGATGAAATTTGCCTTATTTTCCTACCTTTTTTTATGTTATGTGTTCTTTGTTCTGCTTGATTAAATGAGACGCTGGTTTCTAACATTTAATAATATATTCCGTTAAATCTAGGTAGAAGTTAATTGTCTTAAGCTTGTTATGAAGTAAAACATAATGTATGTTTTGAATATTATTGCAGTTTATTGAAAATAGAAACAGAGCAAGCTTTTTTGTGTAGGTACCTGCCAATTCTCAAGTCACTTTCCCAATCCACTTCCGCAAACGTCTGTGTTATTATTTTCTATGGACCGCCGTTTATATATCAATCTCTCAGCCTCAGTCATCTACTTTGTACTACACAATGTCTGTGACTACCCTAAAACGTTAACCCATAAGCTCCTGACTGTTAAATGTTTTGTCACGAATTAATATGCTGGAGACATGCTGAAATATAAAAATATAATTACCAAGAAAATTGAATTCTGATCAACCGCAGCATAATACGTGACGGCAAGAAATTAGATGTCAAACACACTAACCAGAAATATGGGGTACTAGCTGAAGCAGAAAATAAAATAGAGCTGGTTATATGTATACAAGTTAAAACCCTCATTTCAGCTAAATATGGGAATGTATTACGAAATTCTTCACATTTTACGTATTCCAAATCTCTGAAATAACATATTTAGCTGGTACAAAAGACCTCATAATTATGTTCAACCAAAAAATTGGGCAGGCTGCTCCAGTGGGGCAGTGGTCTAAGCGATGGCTTCTGATCTTTCGTCCGAAAGCGGCCCGGGTTCGAATCGCGGTGAGGAAGGGATGCTGTGTTTGTCTTTTCGGCACCACTGGTCCTCTCCTTCCCTGGAACCAGTGAACCTAAATTAGGGACGGGCGACTGCTTATAGCTCATTGAGTTGCTCACGGTGGTCGTTCAACCTCCAATCAAACAAAAAAAAAATGGGCAGACATCCTTCAAACACAGGATATAATGTTTGCCTATTTCTTGAAATATCTGAGGGAAAACTTGCAATTACCGTTAGAATGATCTCTTTATGTGAGATCACCGAGATTCTGAACCAAACAAAATGTTCAAAACAGAAAGAGCTAATGTTTCTATTTTTATGTTTAAAAATTTCAAATATTGTTGTTAAAATGAACAAGAGACAACAGGAAACATCACTTCCTCAGCTTAGCATTCACTTTCTCTGTGTCGAATTATCTGAGGCCTGTAGTCTAGATTTTTCGCAGTATATTTCATCTAACAGCTGATTGGTATGCGGATGATTTTTTTTTTTGATTGGAGGTTTAACGACCACCGTGAGCAACTCAATGGGCTATAAGCAGTCGCCCGTCCCTAATTTAGGGTCACTGGTTACAGGGAAGGGAGAGAGCAAGTGCCGTAAGACAAACACAAGATCCATGCCTCCCCGGGATTCGAACCCGGACCCTGTTCGGACGAATGATCAGAGGCCATCGCTTAGACCACTGCGCCACCGGGGCGGCGGTATGCGGATGTATTTGTTCCAAAGGAAAAATACTGTCATTAAAGGCAAAATACGTATTTACGTATTTACTTTTATGGAGTGCCCATTTTAAGCCTTAAATACGAGTTTCCTACAAATATTTTGACTGACTCAGCAATTTACTTAGCTTACACTGTGGTGAAGGTAAGGTATACGTTTCAGTGCTCTAGAACATTTCTCAGAAAATATTAATGTTATCATCAGCAGAATGTATCTTCGTTTATTTACTAGACGAATGTACCTTCGTTTATTTGTCAGACTCAGGAACGTGTTCGAATTTAAACAAGTTTTAATTTTCCAAAAAGGAGATAAAAATAATTTTTACTTTCGAACTTCAATAATAATTACAACAGCATTTAAAACAATTTATTTCTTATAATTGGGATTAGAATGTTTCATTTATTCTTTTTTTTTTTTTTTTGGATTGGAGGTTTAACGACCACCGTGAGCAACTCAATGGGCTATAAGCAGTCGCCCGTCCCTAATTTAGGGTCACTGGTTCCAGGGAAGGGAGAGAGACAGTGCTGGAAGACAAACACAACATCCATGCCTGACCAGGATTCGAAGCCGGACCCTTTACGGACGAATGATCAGAGGCCAGCGCCTTAGACCACTGCGCCACCGGGGCTGCCTGCATTTATTCATAACACATGTAAATCCAGACAGAGTGTTTATTTTGAGCAATGATATAAGTGTTTTGAAATTAAGTGAAATTTATATGTATACTGTAGGAGTTATAATGTGAAAACTTATTTACCCACCTTGGCTTTCGTGCATGTTTCAAGATTTTATGTGTTTTAATCTATGAGATGTTATGTGTTTTAATCTATGATTTTAAATTAAACGGTATTTTATATATCATAGTTTTAACTCCTATCTTTTAAGATCATGCAGAAACGCGTTTTTTTTATTAGTATGATGTTGTCAAGTAGTATGATTTTAGTACATCTTTCAAGATGCTAATTAGAAACATGTGAATCACGTATAAGATTCCAAACATATATATCCATCATTAGTTTCAACCATTTTCCCTCCACTGCCGGACGAAAGCTATTCCTAAAGGTCTGCTCGACAACTGTCTAATTTGTGCCATTCGCTTCCACGTAACTCCGCTATGTTCTCGAATTTCGTCTGATAATCTGCGGCGTCAACTGCTTCTGGGTCTTTTCATATCCTTTGTGTCCAGTCTGGTTTCAGAGTGGTCCAAAAGCGGCTAATCCAACTAGCAATATGTCCACTTCATTTCCACATGAATGACCTTAATTTCACAGTGGTGTTTTATTTTCTGACATGACTTTATCTATTAAAAAATGTCCATCATATGAATCGATGAGAAAATGGTGGAAAGTGGGAAAAACACACTTACCATTTCCACTGCAATAAGAAGAGTGAGAAAGGAGTAGGAACTCTTATCTAAGATTCAAGAAAATGTTATTTTATTTCGTATTTTTTTTTTACAGATTTCCAGAATAACACAACATTGTGCATATATTTAACACCATTTCAGGCTTTACTCAGTATTTTTTTTTTTTTTCGTTTTAGTGCAATTTCTGTGAATCTCATAATGCTATATTTCATACATTGTGGTTCAAAAATTTTCAGAATTTTAGTCGAATAAAATTTTTTAAATATGATTAATGAGTTTCCTTGTTACTTCACTCAAAGATTTTAATAAAACTTTTATAACTGCCGTGTCCAGGGTAGCAGTTTATTTTTACATGAATCTAAGGGTTTATATTTTGTAAATTGTACTCTGAATTTATCAGTTTTCGCTGCTTCGTTATTCTTCCGTTAGCGAAGATTACTATGAGAAATGTTTCCAGTTCTCCATCGATTGAAATACATTTTCTGGGGGATTAAAATTGCCAGAAATCTTGCAGACGCTGCGGAAAGTTCGAACAAAATTGTTTTTTTTTTTACAAGTGAAATACCATAAACGTTTCTTAATAATAACACAAAATATTTCTGAATATTAATAATTGGGAAATAGTTTACACGTGCATCATACCAGAGGTATCGAATAATTTTTACAAGGACATATTCATCATGATAAGAGTGATTTTATTAATCTGTAAATGATAATGATAATTGTATGCTTACAATCATGGGCACCTTTTCGAACCAAGTATAAATTTGAGAACAACGCTGTAGTAACTTATTAAACATACTCCCACACAAACTATTCTCCGCATTATAATGTACAGCCAATTGAATCGATCTATAATTTTGCAATATACGTCGGTATTTGTTGAATCTTCGAAATTTGTTTCTCCTTACGTAAGCTTTCATTTAGCTTTCGAACAATTTTTTTTTCTGGCTGTTTTCATTTTTTATTTAAAAAAAATTTGGGACAGAAAAAGGCCGAAATCATGCTTCATTGACAAATGATATGAGTATATGCTACACAGAAATTATGCATATTATCCGCTACATGTGCCTCATTTTCAATTTTTTTGAAGCTAAGTAAGTAAGTATCTGGGATAACGGAAACTTAAGTTCCTTACATTGCTTCCGATGACAAAACTGCCTTAAATAAAGCAGCAAATAGAATTTGAAGCAAATATGTAGGGTATTTATTAAAATGAACTCCAGGTCGTAAACAAAAAGGGAAATCTAAGAAAGTTGCCAGTAAGGTACCCCTTACTGTCTGGAATTTGAAATTCCTCGCTTCGTGGAAATTTGGAACAGAGAATTTGCTAAGCTCCTGATTCAGCAGACGATAAATGTTCACTCCTCATAGTGTACAGATGTAACACGGAGGATTATTATAAAAAAAAATGAAATTTCCAAACCTGTTGAAATTTCCATATTTAAATATGAAGCAAGGTTTTGTTCGGTGCTGTTTAGCACACTACGTCATTTTTCTTTCCGAATTTGAATTTTTAGCGTTTAGTTGAGAAACCACTGTAAAAAGAATCCCAAAAATTGATAATATAAATCTAAGGTGCAATGAGTTTACCATATCAGTCGGGCATGAAACTTTATTGACATCCCTCTCATGATTCCATGAGAGGTCTCTTCGTGATACTAGAGGTAACCTAAAACTGGAATGCAATGCGAAAAGCAATAAGAATTGCTTGATATCTTAAGCCAATATATTCTGTCGCTTTTTCTGAATATTTCCTCACTGTTCTTGAAAGAAAAATAAATATTTGAGATGAAAGAGGTATTCGCTGAATATTTCGTGGCAGTTTGATTTATCATAGACTGCATTTCGATAAATAGGTTGGTATCATATAGGTTTCTATTAGGGTTACTTAAATATTAATGAGTTTATATTTCTTAACCGCCGAATACATTTTTAAACTTAGCCGCAGTTTATTTTTCAAAAGAAAGAAATATAATTAATAAACATGAGATTTTTAGGCATTTAGCTTATCTTAAAGTGGTTTTCGAATTTGGCAGCGGCAGTATTGTAGTGCTGTTTAAGCTTCAAGGGAAATCCGCAAGCTCCATACATCATCTGGAATTAAAATAAATTGCTGCTTCTCCACCATGTACAGGTCAGTGTGAGACCACAGGAGAATGGGCCAAATTGTAAAGGTTGATTTGTTTTCAGCCTGTAGTAAGAGTTAATATAATTAGTTTGTTAAAAATTGAAATATTTTAATAGTTTCTTGAAAATTAGTAGTACGTTAGTGAAATGCTTGCTGTAAAATTTAGGAGATTAATCTTGTCTCTTGTATAAAACAAAAAAAAATAGTATATTTGTAGTTAAATAATACTGTTGAACGTCCTGAAAGATTTGTACAGGATTTGGGATAGTCATAGTTCTTATGTTGTAGAAATAACATAATTGTTTATCTAATTTTAGTATAGTGTTTAGAAGTGAGTGCTTAAAAGTTGTTAATTTTTTTGATTTAGATACGTTCTAAGTGTTGAAATTCTTGAATGTCTCTTTGGTGAAATTATAACAATTAGAGAATATAGCGTAATAGTTCAGAGATGCCTTGAGGTCTTGACCTCAGGGCTTTCTGAGGAGGGTGCGCTCTTTCCTCAGTTTTTCTTTTTTTTTTTTTTTTGGTTTTTCGCTTTCCGAATCTGCCTCTAAATCCACTTCGGAGCTGTTTTCATTCCAGGTGGCCAACCGATCTGCTGAAATTTCGATCTGCTGAAATGAGGAAAAGAAGGGGAATAAATGCTGTATGTAAGATCGTTTGTGTTTTATGTATGTAAGATCGTTTGTGTTGAGTAAAAGAGAAAGAAAGTTGGGTGAAAGGTTGAATAAATGTTTATTTGTCAGAGTTCTGACTCTAGAAGCCGTTTAATGTGTTGAATTGCGAACAGAGTTCTTTGGTGTTTCTGAGTATTAATCTCTGTGGCCCCCTCGCCTTTGGGGGAGAGGGCTACGGGGACTTCAGAGATCCTCACTGGGGCACACTCTGCAGTGTGTCCCAAGAGGATGCTTTATCTTTGAAGACAAAGCCGATTCTTATGTGAGTTCAGTTGCACCGGGGCTCAGTGATTCGTCGAGTTGGTCGTGGCTTCGTTCTCAATTCTTCAGATTTTTAGAAATGTAAGTCACAAAATATTTGAACTCCCTGTTCAATAAATATTGAATGTTCATAAGACAACGTTTTTACAAAAAGCTGATCGCATTACAAAAAAATTGGCTTATCTCCCTCACTCCGCACGATTACGATGTAAGAAAAAAAAAATATTATTTGACGCTCGCTACTCTACCAAATCCCAACTGTTTTGTAGAGGCCATTCTTGTACGCACGGCGTACTGAGCTGGCTTCAGAACCGTGTCGGTCACAATGTCACTTGGTACGCTGCACTGGTATGTTGCTGCTGAACTGCCGCGACTCATTAGTTTTGTTTTGGAACATATTTGTTAGGTGTTTTTTCAAAAATGTGTGATTTTCGTTAAGGATATCATGACGTGTGTGTTGTGTTGAACAGCCCGTGATAAAGCTAATGAATTTAGCAAAGAAAATCACTTTCACTCTGAGTTTGAACGTCGTAATTTTTATTTAAGTGAAAGTCAAGGATATATCTGTTTTGCAATGCGAACACCGCTATAAGAGATAACAGTAATGTGGAAAGATATTTTAACACAAATCATCCGAAAGTACATGCTGACTTTCCTCCAAATATTAAAATAAAGTGGGAAGCATTTATGCAACTTAAACATTAATAAGCTAGCGAACAAGTTATTAAGAAAAACACTGTAAAAGAAACTGCTGCTCCTGCTATTTTTGAAATAACGCAGGTTATTGCAAATTAGGTAATTTTATTTTAATTTGGAAAACACCCGACAAGCTTTAAGAAATCTGAAATGTTAGTCAAAGTTTCACCCAAATAAAAAAAAAAATCCTTAGCCACGTTTTCAAAATATTAGCTAATATTTTAAGTGTAAAAATTGTTACAAGAAAAAGGCGTATCTGTAATAAATAAAATAAAACACGATGAAAAGTAAAGGAAACACATGAAAACATGCAAATAAATATGCATCCAAAATTACACTTTAAAATTCGAGCAGAGCAAGTCGTCTGCTTTTACGGATGTAGAACTAATCAAACGCTGAATTGAAATTAAAATTTCTCATATCAGGTTCTTCAATGATAATAAAAATCATGTCATTATCATTTTAAACATTCATTTAATTTCCTAGTCTCCTGTTTAAATCAGGACATTTTTTGGTTTACCATCAAATTCCTGTGTTGCTTCGTGCACCATATTTTCCTGATTTTTCGCTCTGTGACTTCGTTTTGTTTCCCAGTATAAAATGGGTACAAAAAAGACAGTATCCTGCAGAAATCACATATATCCAAGCAGTCATAACAAAACAATTGGCGGACATCCCGGAAAGTGACTTCCAAAACTGTTTTCAAGATCTTCAGAAACTTTGAAAACTGTACGTTTATTCAGGTTGGTAGAATTTTGAAGGTGACTAGCATTAATTGTGAGTATGTTACTTTTCATATTCTTTATTGCATCAGTCCTGGAATTTTCGCACGTAAGTTGTACTTTCATGGTGCCATACTCATTTGTATTTTTCGATAGTGTGAGAACAACAAATTCAGTTTAGTTATGTATATTCCTCATCAGTGTATCTTTGACTTCTTGCCTCAAATTATTTGATCTAAGAAGAGGGATTTCGTCATGCTAATTTACAAAGGATAAGATGCAAATACTAAATTGAAATAAACAAACTTTATATTTATATTTTGTGGAAATGGTTTGTGTTACTCATGAGAACGCAAAGAAATATCACAGATAAGAAACACCGAAGTGGAGCAACAATTTCGCTGGAATGGAAAACTTTTCTCACAGTCTCACATTAGGAAAATTTGCGTACATTTATTTTCGCATGCTATCTAGGGGAAAAATTGCGTCCATGCCTTTCACATACTATCTATCATGCGATGTCCCTTAATCGAAAATGTAGAAACATTACTTCAGTATCAGTTTTCCATTGTCTTCTCTGAAAAAATGGTATAAACAGTTTGTTAATATTCTCTAAAGTGAAGTTTGTTCGATATTTTGAGAAATCAAGCTGCTAAACCTAGCCCGTCCTCAGTTATTGACAAGTTAGATCATTATCTCTCTCGTTTCTCTTTCAGACTTTAATTATAAAGCCGATTACATGAGTTCAAATGAGAGCCAGTCCTATTCAAAATAAATGTGTCTTCAAAGCTACACAAAACGTACGTAACTTCTTGGGAGATTCAGACAAAAATCATATGATGTTCCTAATGGTGTGCTTTTTAAGCAACGGACATGTGTCGCAATTAAAATTGTGTTTTATGCAGTGGTCGAAAGACAACAGAAGATCTGAATAAATTTGTCTTGCCGAAACAAATTTGGGTTTTGGGAAAACCTTTATATTAAAACTCAACGTTTACAGGCATGTCATTTTCATTTTAACGCCATATTACGTTAATCGAACTACCTTTTGATGTAAAATGAGCGAAGAAATGTCTTCAACGTTTTACGAAGAAATGAAAACAACGTTTGATGTAAATGAGCGAAGAAATGTCTTCAACGTTTTACGAAGAAATGAGAACAACGTTTTACGGATGTTCTTCGTTCATTGGAACCATAAATTTTGAAAACACACCGTTCTTTTCCTACGAATTTCAATTTCGGTGAAACTAATTACTGTGCATTGTTCTTACATACAAAAATCTATACCATCAGATATTTAATTACCGGTGAAACAAAGTGAAATCGACATGGCGTGCCGAGGTAGAACTTTCTTCTTTTTTGGAAGTTTAACGACCACTATGAGAAATACGATAGGATACAATCACTAGTCCCTTTTCTAATTTAATGCCACTGGTTCTAAAGACGGAGAGATTCAGTGCGCTAAAACAAACACAACGTTCACGCCTCACCGGGACACTTCTTTGACGAACTGTGTGAAGACAGTGCGTGGACCACCGCGCCACTACGGCGTATGATACATTGACAATACTCGCACTTCAATAAGCAAAATTATTGCAACACATTCTGGTATTATGACAACAGACACACTGAATTTAACGATCACTTGCCAGGGAAGCGTTCCATTTTGTAGTGCTACTCTGCAGAATATTAGCTCATCAATCACTTCTACCTCTTTTTTCAGAGGATAAATAGCAGATGCAAAAGCTGCGTATAACTGGGATACAAACTGAGGTATCTCATTAGCCAAATAATTTAGGACGTAAAAGAACACATTTACCAAAAAATCATCCTATCAGAAGGTCACATTTCAAAAATAGAAGGTTACATTTAAAATTTTAAAAATAAAGTCACTTAGAAGGTCACATTTAAAAATCTCGAATCATGTTTGACATCCTGGAAATTCAGAACATGATATTCTCAAGTGACTTTAGTTGGAAAGCAGAAGAAGCATGACTATCATGGAAAATGATTTCCAGAACATCAACAGTAGGACGCTTTTCTGGTACTAAAGAGTAAAATTCAATACAAAACGTCATTTTGTCCCACTCATTCACGAAGAAACGCATGAACACTTCACATAATGCTGCAAAAATGAAGGGTAAGCTATTGCTTTTTGAGTTAATGATCAACCCGGCTTTGTTTACTATTTTTAAACAACCTTAAACTACGTCCGCTTCTCAAAATTCCGAAAATAATGAAAAATAGATTTACAAATGCATAGCACAACTGTAACGTATACTCTCGATTCACTTTCCTTTTGATTTTACTATCTCTGATTATTTTATTTTTCTATGTAAATTATCTTCTTACTTAACGAGATGTTATTTCACCCGCTGAATGAGATCTGGCAATGAGTGTAAGTCATGACGTGGTGGTAGCCAGTATAAATAGGCGCGTTCAGCGATACGCAGGGAGAGCGTTTGTTGTTGTACGGAGAGCGTTTGTTGTTGTACAGAGAGCGTTGTTGTTGTACGGAGAGCGTTGTTGTTGTACGGAGAGCGTTTGTTGTACTGAGAGCGTTGGTTTATGTGAAGGAGAGAGTTTGTTGTTGTTGTTGTTGTTGTTGTATTGAGAGCTTCGTTCTATGTGATTATTTTGATTCTTCATCATTGTGAAACGAGTTGTGTGTGTGCGTTGGATGATCAAGAGTTACATAATAAAAGAGCTTTTCGTAAGTACGTCTTTCTCAATTCATAGTTTTTGTCAGATCTCTGCCTGGCTGTTAGGTTTATGTCATTAGTGTATTATTATTAACAACCAGCGTTAAGACTTTATTCATCCTAATTA
Source organism: Macrothele yani (assembly GCA_039090855.1). Lineage (NCBI taxonomy): Eukaryota > Metazoa > Arthropoda > Arachnida > Araneae > Macrothelidae > Macrothele > Macrothele yani. Next base: position 218,388 of record JAYWMT010000412.1, read on the forward strand.
CTGCTAGAACATTACTACCAGTTATAAGTTTGTTCAATACTATTACTACACTACTAGCAGGAGACTTTATTCATGATCTTAATTAACTAGTAACAACAACCATTTGAATTCACTATTAGAAGCTTAGTACGAGCATATAATTCAGTAGTTAAAAGCTTTATTCATTATAATTAGCTTAGCTAGTAGAAGAAGTATATTCATTATACAACGTTTGTTAGTAACCTAACAATGCATAGTTCTAAAATTGAAAATGATGTGGTAGTACAAAGTACAATCCAATTATGTTTGTATTAATGAAGATAAGGAGATAAAATCTTTATTTTTCTGTTTCTAAATCGCCAATTCAACAAACTGTGCTGAGAAGTCAAGAACAGAAAATTAATCAAAATTTCGAAACGAATAAAAAGAACTGTCCGCTTCATTCTTTGTGGAAGTTTATGTTGTCAGATGTTCATCTGGCTTTTTTTACACTTTCCAACCGTAGGTTGAATAAGCGAATATGCTCCAGCTTTGTCCGTCTGTCCGTCCGCACGATAACTCACGTAAAATGGTTCGATTTCGATGAAATTTTAGTATGTGGTAGGGGATCACTGGGGACGATCCCTATTGAAAATGAGCGAAATGGGGTCAAAGGTCAGGACATAGAAGCGGGATCTATTCCACAACCCTTATGCGTCATAACGTTAGTAAAAATGGTTACATTTCGATCAACGTTTAGTATGTAAAAGGGGATCATCTGGGAACGAACCCTATTGAAAATGGGCGAACTGAGGTCAAAGGGCAGGACATAGGAGCGGGATCTATTCCATTGGCCTTATGCGTCATAACTTGCGTAAAAATGGTTCGATTTCGATTAAAGTTTAGTACGTGGTAAGGCACCAAATGGGGACGAACCTTCTTGAAAATGAGCGAAATGGGGTTAAAGGTCAGGACAAAGGAGCGGGATCCATTCCATAGCCCTTACGCGTCATAACTCGCGTAAAAATGGTTCGACTTCGATTAAATTTCAGTATGTGGTAAGGGACCACCTGGGGACGAACCCTATTGAAAATAGGAGAAATATGGTCAAAAGTCAGGACATAGAATCGATATCCATTCCATAGCCCTTATGCGGTATAAATTACGTAAACATGCTTCGATTGAGACAAAACGTTATCATGTTGTTCGGGAAGTATACTTTACCGGTTCTGCTGAATGCCATCGAAATGGGGTCAAAGGTCACGTCATAGGAGCAATTTATTTTACAGCCATTATCCTCATAAATTGAGTATTAACTTCAGTAATGATTTCTGGTATGTTGGAAATGGTATCATAATCAATGCATTGCATGCATTTTGTTTTAATCTTGAATCAATCACTGTTTGTAGGAGCAACACCACAAATCTATAATTTATATAATTCAATTTTCAGATATCTTACTGAAACTTCTGAGGACTTCTTAATGGAAAAAAGTCAATATTATTTATAATACCTTATGCTTAAGGCAATTGCACTTATTCTAACTATAATATACCACAATGTTAAACTGAAGCTGGTTATCAATCAAATTTGATATAATACAATAATGTTTGACAAGCAAAGAAATCAAAATAGAAGGGGCGATAGATGCATTCAAGAATAATGCCAGAAGTTTAAAACAGTGAAAAGAAAAAGAATAACTACGTTAATGTTATTGTTCATATCAGTAAGGATTATCGACATTGTCATCGCTCGTGCTATGCATAAACATTTAATTACCTTCATGAGCCATTAACATTTTGACAACCTGTATGCAATTTTTGAAAACGAGCAATTAAATTCTAAAACAATATAAATCATGTTTATCCACTTAGATAGAAAATCTCCCCAAGACACGAAAATCCAATAAAGTGCATGTTTTTTAATATGAATTTAAATTAAATTCCGAAATCATAGACCTTAATGCTAACAAGTCGTGTCACCTAATATATTATATTTCTTTCAGATAGTTCATCGTGCATCCTCTCTTTGGTTCTGTATTTTATTTTAACGAAATATAATATTAAACATTTCTGATACGCTATCTATGTAATTTAGTGCAAAGTTTCGTGTTGTTCAGGATTAACTTTAAGACTTTCAAAAGTTCAGCATTAGCATTTGTGAATCTTGTTTTCAGGAATTATGCCTTATATTTTCTCAGTTTTACTACGGAAACAGATGCATATTGATTTCTAAATTAATTTTAAATGCCTGTTAATTTTCGCTTTATCAAGTTCAGGGTTATTTCTCCATTGTTCAGATAAAGAACCTAACGAGCGTTGATAATGAACCTAAAGAGCATTGGAAAGTTTTAATTAAAACTGTGCATATCAGGAAATAAATGCAATTTAGCAGTCAGTACTTGTGTTAACGCAACCTTGTATTAATAATTGTCTATTTCAGAGTAAATAAAAATTCCTTTTCAATTAGTTTTACATGAATCGATAAGAACGCATGCATTTTTAAGTAATTTGTAATCCAGGAAAAATATTTCCAAATAAAATAACACTTCCTATCCTATGTGGGACCTTTTAAATGTATTCACTAACGAAAATATAAAATTTCGGCCGCATGAAACGTCATTCTTTTGAGACATGTCGGATCAAACGAATTCAAATATGAAGATAAACGTATATGTACATTTCATCGAATAAATGATGACGCATTGGAAAAGAACATGACAAAGTAATGCATAATCTGTTAAACAAATAATTTCAAGGATAATATAATTCTTCATAACTTCATTTTTCCCAAAATATTTCCTATTTTAGACACACAGTTATGTACGGATAGTCAGTACATTTCAATTCCAATTTTGCGATATCAGAAACAAAACAGTAATTATTTTGCGTGCTTCAACTATATTGGCTTCTCCGCGGATGGCTTAGTGGTTAGTGTTTCAGACTGTCGATGCTGGGTCCCCAGGTTCAAGCCTGGGCTGATCTTTCAGAGATGGTGTGATTTACTAACAATCGCTGAATATCCGCCGTGCATCGGACGAGCACGTAAAGTGACGGCCCCCAGGCTGGACCCACTGGTTAAATGGGTATCCTTTCCTAGGTCCTCCCTGAAATTCTCTCACCCATCTATGTGCAATATCGTACTTGTACGGTGGCGCCATCTACTGTACTCTAATCTCACTACAAACTGTTCTGTCAAAAGTCGCTAGACTTGCTCTCATTCCTTCCGTTTCTGTGTCCTGCCCAAAAGGCGATCTCGCTGTAGGTGGCTGGGACCTAAACTCTACTCCCTGTGGACGGAAGTCCTACATAAAAATGACAAATACTGCATCCTCACTGTGTGTCTGTCTGTGCTCTGTTCAGTCTTGTTTAAGAATTACAATCACCAACTAGTATTTCTTAATTAGTTAGAAAACGCCACGTTCACCTTTCGGCCTATATCTTGTTTAATTTTTTACCAGAAATGCCAGTAGTATTTTTAACATTTCGAATTTGGTGTTAATGCATTTTTGGCATTGCTGAAATTTAAAACTAGTTAAAAAAAATCGGGATTTAGTAATCAGGAGGAATGACTTCTAATGCATTATTAATCTCCACTTTAGCAGGTAAACTGATTTATAAGTGTCATTTTGTGATTGCCATCGGACAGGAACCACTGTGGCGGAAATAGATCACAGTCATACTTACTCGTGTGAAATTTCATGCATTTTATATAAACGTTCAATACATCCATAATTTCAAAATTCGTTTTTACTTGAAGGAATTTTAACACACACAAAGAAAGTGACACAGAATAAAGTCAAATATATTGCCAAAGGAAACCGTTTGGTCACAGAAATCTGAATGGAACAGCCTGATTGCTAACGTCCATTGAACTAATATGACGTATCGTTAAACATGAAAGTTTAACTGCACTTCACATTTTTCCACAGTGCCAAATGTCCTATGCGCACAAGATTGCTATTCAGTATGGGATACCATATGCATAGTTGATTCTAATATGTCTCCTGTTTGGAACTGCAATTGAGAAGTACGAGAGCAATGATAATCCTCATGGTATACCAGAAAGAAAAAGAGAAAAAGTAGTTTGTGAAAGGCAACAGTCAGGCGCCGGTTAAGTTTCAGTTGCCATGACCACCGCCCCCGACATCGAGCTCGTGTTGAGTGTCAATTCCTATAGCGGCTTTGCTTGCACACCAAAGAGCCAACATCTTATGGCTGCCTCCCTTATGTGAAATAGGTTCCCCACATGCCGCCAAAACAGCTCTTACCCTGTAGTCGTAGACACTACGAGATTTCTAAAAGTGTCTTGCAGTATCTGGCACAAACACGTTACGAGCAGGTCCCATAACTCTTGAAAGTAACATGGCTGAGACGTCGCAAATCGAATTTCTTGTTGCAACGCAGTTCATAGATGCTCGATTGGATTGATGTCTGAGAAATTCGGAGGCCAAGATAATAAAAGGAATACTTATTCATGTTCCGTGGACTGGCGTTGAACAATCCGGACTATGTGGCATTGCACATTATCCTGCTGAAAGAAGACACTACTAGAGTGAAATAGCGTTGCCTTGCAATTGTGTAACTAGTCTACAGTGTTGTTTAAGTAGGAGTATGCGTCATAGTTTCTTACACATGAACGTTTTCCAAGCAGATAATTACCAAAATCAATGCACTTCCTCCACTGTCTTATTTTTTCCCACTCTGCGTCCTCGTACTAAAGATTTCCCAGGTAAACGAAGCACATGTACCAGGTACAATGTCTGAGAAATTCGGAGGCCAAGATGATACCAGGAATACTTATTCATGTTCCGTGGACTGGTGTTTAACAATCCGGACTATGTCGCATTGCACATTATCCTGCTGAAAGAAGACACTACTAGAGTGAAATAGCGTTGCCTTGCAATTGTGTAACTAGTCTACAGTGTTGTTTAAGTAGGAGTATGCGTCATAGTTTCTTACACATGAACGTTTTCCAAGCAGATAATTACCAAAATCAATGCACTTCCTCCACTGTCTTATTTCTTCCCATTCTGCGTCCTCGTACTAAAGATTTCCCAGGTAAACGAAGCACATGTACCAGGTACAATGTCTGAGAAATTCGGAGGCCAAGACAATGCCAGGAATACTTATTCATGTTCCGTGGACTGGTGTTGAACAATCCGGACTATGTGGCATTGCACATTATCCTGCTGAAAGAAGACACTACTAGAGTGAAATAGCGTTGCCTTGCAATTGTGTAACTAGTCTACAGTGTTGTTTAAGTAGGAGTATGCGTCATAGTTTCTTACACATGAACGTTTTCCAAGCAGATAATTACCAAAATCAATGCACTTCCTCCACTGTCTTATTTCTTCCCATTCTGCGTCCTCGTACTAAAGATTTTCCAGGTAAACGAAGCACATGTGCCAGGTGCAATAGATGATGCACCAAACGAGATTCATCGTAGCAGACGATTTTCTATTAATAACTGAAGTGCAATTTGTACGTTCCAGTGCCCAACGTCGGAGTTTCCGACCATGGACCTAGGTCAGCATTAGCATTCAAAGAGCCCAAAGGCTAAGGAGACCCTTTCTCAGTAGGGTTGAGTATGTGTTGTGACAAATTACTCGCGTCACCAGCATTCAAATTACCGGCGAGTTCCGTAACAGAATCTGTTCTGTTGGCTCGTAGATTGGGTGATGATAGCATTCGTTCATTTCTAGCATCACTGTGCCCTTGTCGGACCAAATCTTGCCGATGATTTGTAATTCCTTCCCTCAATGAACCAGTTTTTGATTGTACTAGACACGGCTGACCGTGACACCCACCAAGCCTTGCAGTCTGAGAAATTATTTGACACAGACGCTTGGCCACAGCAATTTGGCGTCTGTCAAACTCGTTAAGGCTTTTACCTTCTGCAGAATAAACATAACACTAATTAACAAGGCAAAGTATCAGGTTTTATTTATACCGTTTCATGACATTTACGCGCACCGCCTTTTACGTATACTAAAAGCGAGATGTCATAAAGGCGAGATGTCATATTTTGGTTCTTAGCTTTACACTAACTTTGTATGCTCATACACTGGACTGCATTTTCCTTTCTTGAGCGGGGCACCTTCAGCACTCTATTCTTTGTGATGCTGTTTCAATTGATGAATTTTTACACATTGCACTAAAATTTTAATAGCTAATGCTGAAAAGAAGAGAGTAGTTCTAATAATTATGTTTTAAAAACACTTGATACATTTTACGAACACTCTCAGCATAATATCTGACAACAGCTGACATTTAAAAATATTTTAATTAATCTAATTGTTTGCAAAAAGCTTTTTAAAAATAATTTTTCTCCAATCTTTCTGAAACACATAGTGAATGTAAGAATAATATCTGACAACAGCTGAGATTTAAAATTTTTTTAATCAGTCTAATTGTTTGCAATAAGTTTGTTTAAAATACCTTTTTTTTAATCGTTCCGAAACAAAACTTTCATTTTATTACTTATAAATCGAAAATGCAAAAATATCAGCTCGTTTGGAGTAAGAAAATGTAATACATTATAGTCATTTGAATTATATACCAACAAAGGAAGAAACAAGTCATGAATAGAGAAAAATTAGGAGTATACCAAAAATTTGCATTTTGCCCTCAACAAACGACAGACGTTGAAGTACAGTAAGCAACCCATAGACGGGTTCCACATTCAAGAAATAATGCAATACTTTTTTACCATTCTGCAATTTAAAGCCCAAAGACAAGAGTTGAAAATTTTCCTTCAAAATATTTCTTCCCTTTTAATTAAATAGTACATTTCACTTGGTTAGATGCATAACCATCGATGGATTAAAATAAATATCTGTGCGCTGAGAAACATTGGCCTATACACTGAAGAGCAATTGAATTAGAGATAGCTGGCGTTATGCAAATGTGGCGCTGTGGGCTGCCCTGTAAACGGAAAACGACATGACGTATGCAGAGATCCGACAATATGAGGAGGCATACGACGGGAATCAGTAGCAGTCGGACGCAATATGGGTAAGACGAAGGATCTAAGCGCATTTGATCGTGGGCAAATTGTCGGGTCACGACGAATGGGTCACTCTATTTCGGAAGTCTTGCAGGCACTGGGATTTTCACGAGCCACTGTGTCACGGGTGCACCGTGAGTACATCGAATCCGGTAAAACCATCCCTCCAAGGGCCAACTGCCGTGGACAACAGCGTGTGTATGAGAGGGGTCATTGTCGGCTAGCACGCATTGTAACAAAGAATAGACCGGCCCTAGTGCAAGAAATTCCTCGGCAATTTAACGCTGGTGCACAAAATTGCAAGCAGCCACACCATCCAGAACCATCTCCTAGCTATGGGGAACAGAAGCCATCATCCCACGAGGGTACCGCTGCTGACCTCACATCACAGGGTGCAAAGATTAGCATCGGCGCGGGAACATCGCCACTGGACCCTAGACATGTGGGAAAATGTTGCCTGGACTGATGGGTCGAGATTAACGTTGGTACATGCGGATGGCAGGATACGAGTACGGCACAAACCACATGAACACTGCAAATCCTCAGAACACATTAGGAACACATTAAGACCTTATTTTAGAACGCAATGTGTGCCAGATTAAGAACACTTTAATGTGTTCTAATTTAGAACATATTTGGAACACATTTTAAGAACATATTTTGAGAACACATTAATGTGTTCCTAAAGTGTTCTTGCTGAGAACAACATATTATGAAATGTGTTCCCGATGTGTTCTTGTGCAGAACACATTGAGAGTAAGTTTTAGAACACATTTTGCTCGAGTTTAAGAACACATTTAATGTGTTCCCAAAGTGTTCCAATTAGAACACAATGGGAGTAAAATGTAGAACGCATTCTGTGCCAGATTAAGATCACATTTCATGTGTTCTTAATGTGTTCAAATTTAGAACACATTAGGAGTAAATTTTAGAACACATTCTGTTCCAGTTTAAGAACACATTAATGTGTTCTTATTTGGAGAACACATTGAGAACATATCAGGAGCACATTCAGAATTGATTGGGAACCTATGCGAAACATGTTAGGAGCCCATTACCAACATATCGGAAACACAAAACATATTTTGAACGCATTCTGGGTAACTCGTGGACAAAAAGCATTGTTGTGAAATGCAGGTGTTCCATACCAGCAAGCTTTCAAGTATGTTCTGTGATGGATTAGAAATGTGTTCAGATGTGTTTTCCTTTGCGGGAACGTAATGAAAATGTTGAAATTTGAAACAGCTACTGTGACACACCTCTTAAAGATGAGTAACATTCATCTGAGGCAGTTCATTGTTCAAGCTAAATTTACCGTTCTGCGATCAGTATTGTACAATGGGATGAAATATGTTTTGGATGTTTGTGTTTTTGAACCATGTTTATACATATGAAATTTCTCCCATAAAGTAATAACATATTGCTCTAATAGGAGCAAAAAATAAATGTTCATATTAATATAACACAAACAGTCCACCAGCAAAAGAATTGACTGACAATTTTGTTTTTAATTTTTTATGCATTTAATTGAGCCAACAACCTTTTGGCTTTTTGGCCTAGTGAATAGTACTTATATCCAAGAGTGTAAAATGCCAGTGTGGCCATTGCCTGCAGATATTTTTTTGGATAATTCAGTTCATAGGTATAATACACTGCCAGTAGCACAGTTAAAAGTGACAGTGTGTCCTTTTGAGCAACAGCTATAAAGCTTCCTTGGAATACAACTGCAACATCTTTTATTCCTCTGAGCTGTATTTACACTATCGCATGGGGTGGAGCATGTTTATCAACACTCTGTATTTGTTTGAGAAATTCTGCAGCATCCTGAAATGAAAAATACAAAAACAAATAAGCTACATATGCCAATCTGAGCAGTGATTTCATATATTTGAAATTATGGACAACAAAACCAAATTTGGCATTTCTAATATAAAATTCAGGACAAACATGCTATAAAAATAGCACAAAATTAATTTCAATGTGCATTTGCAGCATTAAAAGTAAACCACTTGTTTAATAGAAAACTGATCTCTTCCCATAGTTTGCCTTCCCAGAAGAATATTTAATAAAACATACATATTTTATGTGAAACCTAACATTGCTATTCACTTGTGTTATCTTTCCTCCTTTAAAATATGTGCCCTTTTAAGAAAAGCAAAAGTTATTACCTTACAGTACCAGCTCATATAGTCTATACGTGCTAGCGTAATGTACTGTTCATCACTTTTTCTCATTGCCACAATTGTATACAATGAGTTTTACGGGAACACTGTAAGAGGCTATATAATATATATACTAGCTTATTTGGATGTCATAAAATATTATGTTAAAATATATCACATTGTTTCTAGTATCTATCAAAATATTCTTAGTTATAATCACTGTAAAAATGTGATTCTGGTATAATGTGAAATATGAGCACTGCCCATTCTTAAAGCTAGGCTGCAACATAATAAATATAAACTTTTCTTTTTAGGAAAAACTTCTATATCATGACTGCCCAGCATGTAAAATGTTCAACTAAACAATATGTACCCAATAAAGTGTTAACAAAACCATCAGAGATTTTCATGCTATAATTTTGAAAATTATTTTACCTGAATTTTGGGTATGGGGCAAGACTAATATCATTCAGTATAACCCAAGTTTTTTTTTATTGTGCGTGTGTTTCGTATTAATTGTGTGATCTTTAAGACTATATGCAATGTAAAAATATCATTACATCAACAGTGCAGACACCATGCATTTCTAAAGTCCTTTGTTTCATATAAAAGTTGCTCTCAATGGCAGCATTGTGGATACACTAAGCCAGAGCAGTGTATCAACAAAAACAACTTAAAAAAAAGTCATATATTGTAGAGATCATTAAGTGACAGCACCCCTGCTGTCCCTTAAAATTTTAAAGAATAATTTTTTTCTCCCACACCCCAGAAAAATGTGGTGAGACATGTTGAAGTAGATATTGCAATGCTTGAATAACTTTCCATATGGAACAAATACCTATCAAAACACTCTTAACGTACCAAAATTTTAGATAATGCTCTTCATTAAGTGACAGCTCTATCAACAGAAATGTGAAAATCACACGAAAGCATATATGTGGTTATACTGTTGTGACAAGAGACTCATATCCAATATGGATCAGTCACTTACACCACTGCCTAATGGACAAAATTTGTCAGTTTCTAGGTCCACAGTAAAAGCATATAATGCAGATCTGGAAAACAGAGAATAGCTATGCTTGTGGCATAACTTCTCCCTGAAGAATTAAAATATTCATTGAAGCAGTTTTTGGGGAAAAGGTGACAAGCCTTGCAAAATATACATCCTACAGAACATTTATCGAAACTTGTTGTTATGAAGCCAAATGTGTCAGTATGTAGGATTCCAGGAAAACTACAATATCGTATGAAAATTGCAACACCATGAAGGACTGATGTTGGCTTTATACTCACAGGATGTGTACAACAGGCTGGGACATGCAAATGATTAAAATGTCAGTGAAAATGTGCATGCAGTTTCAGAGCAGTGCCCTCTGAACTGTCCGGTCTTGGGTATAAAGAGTTGGCTCAAATGAGATCTTGCAATCAGTAAAGAACTGACATTGAGTACAAATGGTATTTCTTGTGTCTCACTATGTGCCCCATCTCTGCAGAAGGTCACATTATAAATACCTGATGGCCTTTGAGTAAGGAAGGATTGTTGGGAATGAGAGAAGCTGAATTTTCCTACCACAAAATAGCCACTAGTGCTGGGGAAAATGTCAGTACAGTGATGCAAACGTGGCATCAGTGGACAGATAAGGCTCAGACACACAGAAATTCTGGAAATGGACTGCAATATTGCTTGCTCGACTACACAAAATGACAGACACCTTTACCACATGACAGTGACCAATTGCACACTGACATGCATTGTATTAGCGCAGCAGTGGAGAACTGTCAGAGGTCATGGTTTGTCCTTCAACACAATTAGATGTCATCTGCTTAAGAGAGGACTGGTCACTAGCAGCCCATTCCTTTGACCCTCAATCAGAGATACCTCAAGTTGCAAAGGGGTCTCAAACAGACATTGGCATGCTAATTGGCAACAGGTCATGTTTTCTGACGAGTCACGATTTAACTTGATGCACCATGGATGGTACCATATATGTTTGAAGATATCATGGTGAATGGCACCCTGCAGCATCGTACCAGCCCAACCCCAAGCGTCATGGTTTGGGGCACCATTGGTTTTAATTCATGATCTCATCTGACCCGAATTGAGAGAACCTTCAACAGCCTGTGACGCATCAGGGATGTTTCAGAGGCAAAGCTGTATCATGGTGAGCCAG